>CM077643.1:292836918-293141918 GCA_039707465.1 Rhabdophis nuchalis | reverse complement strand
CCTGCTTCCAATTTAATCTCTCCCGTCATTGTTCCATTCACCTTTACCTTTGCACTACTTTTTTGATACAATTTTGAAATAACATGTATAAATTTATTACCAAAGCCTAATGCCTCAATAATTACCTTAATAGTATCCCATTGTACAGAATCAAAGGCTTTAAAAATATCTAACGATATTATACCTATTTCATCACCATTATTTTCAGCTACATCTATAATGTTCAATACTCTTCTAATTATATCATTCATATATCTACCTTTAACAAAACCTACTTGATTATAACTTATATATTTATCTATAAAGCTATTTAATCTATTACTTATAATAGCTGTAAATATTTTTGCATCCTGGTTGATTAAAGAAATGGGTCGGTAGGACTCGATCCTCTCAAGATCTTTATCAGGTTTAGGAATTATAGATATTACTGTCTTATTCCATGACATCGGGACTTCTCCACCATGTAAAATTCCATTAAATAGTTTTTGCAGTCTTGGTGTTATTAGTTCTTTAAATTCTTTATAGAATTCAGCAGGTAATCCATCTTCTCCTGGGGTCTTCCCTGGTTTTAACTCTTGTATTATTTCGTTGATCTCCTCCTGTGTTATATCTTTTTCCATCAAATCTTTATATGTTGGATCTATTTTTATAGCATATTTTCCAAGATGATTCTTCAATTTTTCTAAATCGATTGATTTCTTTAAATATAATTTTTGAAAAAAATTCCTAGCTACTTCACATTTCTCCAATCTCTTATAACACCTTGTACCTTTTTCATCTATCAGAGAACCAATTTCTCTCTTTTGAGTTTTATTTTTCGCCATCTTTGCCAATAACCTAGAATTTTTATTACTAAATTCGAAAAAGTCCCTATTTAAATACCTTATTTTTTTTTAACTAATTCAATATCTTCTTCTATCAATTTAGTTTTTAATAAGTTCAATTCCTCCAAACATTTTTTATCTTTCGTAAGTGAGAATTGGTTCTCCAATATCTTAATTTGTCTTGTATCCTGTTCTATTTTAGTTTTATATTCCCTATATTTTCTACTTGACAATTTAATACTTTCTCCCCTAAATATTGCTTTCATCGTATCCCAAACAATTTCAAATTTAACCTCTCCATTATCATTCAATCCCCAACTTTCCTCCCATTTTTTGAATATCCATATTTTATCCTCTTCCTTTTTATACAATTTTTCATCATATCTCCAACCTCTTTCCTTTTTCTCAAAGTTAAAATCTATTTCCATCGTAACTTCTGCATGGTCAGAATCCTTAAAAATTCCCACATCTACTTTATCTACATTATTCAACAAATCTTTAGAAACAAAAATATAATCAATTCTTGAATAAGTATTATATACCTTAGAACAAAAGGTATACACCCTTTCAGAACCTTTCAACTCCCTCCAAACATCTACCACACTATTTCGAAACATCCATTTGTTTAAAATTTCCCCTTTATTTGTTTGTCTAAAGCGGGTAGGATTATTACTATCAATTCTATCCCTAATTAAATTAAAATCCCCCGCCACAATTACTTTCCCTACACTTTCTATTTCCAAAATCTTAGTAATTTTATCAAGAAATCCCTTTTGTTTTTCATTCGGTAGATATAAGTTAACCAATGTCACTTTTTGCTCATTAATATTCCCTATAATTATTAAATATCTTCCTTCTTCGTCTCTAATTACTTTTTTTCTATTTTTCTACCCCATTTTCAGAATTAGAATTTTGGCATTAACACTCTATAAAAAGTCATTTGCATGCATTTAATTGTCTTTGGCTAATTGTTTCTAAAATGTACCATTTCACACTGATAGTTTCCTCTTGGGAATCTTCAACCATTACAGGATAAAAAAAGGTAGGTATATAGTCTAAAAGACAGAATGGGTGAATATAAGCCACCATGAAACGGCTTATATTTTGAAGAGACAAAAAAAATCCAAACACAAATGCTACAACTGCTACCTCAGATTATTTCAGCAGCTGAAGGCAAGCTCATTAAAATGAAGTGTCTGCACATAAATGATAGGGACAGACTTTTCTGCACAATGTCTTATACCAGGGGTCTGCAAAGCATAGCTGGCTGGGGAATTCTGGGAGTTGAAGTCCACCAGTCTTAAAAGAGCCGACTTTGCAGACCCCTGTTTTATACCATGGCAGGAAAATCTCATGTGTGTATGTATGCGTGCGTGCATGTGTGTGTGTGTGTGTAATCTACTAAGCAGAAAAATGACCTTTAAATGATTTCTACGATTTTTAAATAACCAATATCTGTTAATAACAGCTATAAAGAAATAGAATTCCCAGTCCTCAGGGCAATGAAGCAGAAATATATAGAAAGCTGTATAGCGTTACTGATTCCAGCATACAGTCATTTCCCTAAAAAAACATTTGCCTCCGATTGAAGTGAATCTGTGTCTGAAACCACTGATACCACACTTAGAATATTGGTCCTCTTCCAAAGTCTGTGTGGAAAAAAGAGAGAGACAGATTTCACTGGGAAACTGTCCAAACTCAAGTCAGTTTGGAATCTATAATATGGAGCCAAGATATAACAAAGGAGGTAGTCCACATCGGCTATTTTGTTTTTCTGTGTTTTATTTACCTTCATCCTTTTGAAGAAGAATTACTTAAAATGGCATTCTTTTAGAGCAGGATATACTATTCATGGTAAGATCTCTAATTTTATCAAATATGCACAGGCTCTGTAAATAATTGTATTTACAGAAAGAAAATCATGTAGGTGTAACTAAAAGACCTTTCAACCATGACTAATGAAAATGCAGAAATCCCAGTCAGGGATCCTTATATTTAGTTTTAACACAGAATTCACATACTTGAATCAGACTTGAGCAGAATTTTAAATATGAAGGCTTGGAAACTTGTAGGAACGCTGGAGTTTGAATGCCTTAATGAGCACTTCTTTACTCCTGGGAATGAATCCAAGATACATTTTTTAGCACTGTCATGACAATTCTCAGAGTTGGATGTTGGAAGCCATGACTACACTGCTATAAAACCAGCATCAATTTACCATTTATTTATATCAATGCACCATGTAACTTGAACTTGGAGACATTGCAAAGTGACTGTGGAGACTTCATTAGTCTTTAGCCTCCCTTCTTTTAGTCTACCAATATATCCTCTGACTTACTGAAATTCAGGCAGGTTTTTTTTTTTAAAAAAAGCTTGTTTTGTTTGTGAAGCAGCACTCTATAAAGAGCCTATGTGAAATTGCAAAAGGTTCCTTTACTGCTATCAAACCTTCAGTGCAGGTGTATGAAGCAAAGCCATGTCTCTTTTTTAAGCATGACATTGGAGCTGTCTTAACACACTGAATGAGATGCTTTGGAGGTATCCTTTGGGCTAAGCAATATAGTCAGTTCTTAAAGCTAATGAAGTTGGCAACTTCCTTGCTCTGCCAAGAGAATATGGTGATAACAAGGGTTTCAAGTTTTAAGACAAGATACATCCTAAAAGATCCAAAGATAGTTAGAAGATGCTTCTACACTGTTCTGGAGTTTTGTGTTCTCATGCTGTCATTGGAATTTGGTATCTGAGCCAATTTGTTTTTGTGTCCAAGATGCATTCGAAATCACATTGAAAACAATTGCAAACTTGGAAGTTCTGTAGAACAGGGGTGTTACATGGGAAAACCTGGAGGTCCCCAACCGTTTTGGCACCAGGGACCGGTTTCACGTAAAAAAAATCCGCGGACCGGTGGGAGCCTCCAGCAGGGGAGTCAAGTCACGTGGGCCATGCGCGCGTTCAGCGGTCATGTGGAATCCAAGGCTCACTCCGGCCCAGTTACTATCAAGCCACAGACCGACACTGGTCCGCAGCCTGGGGGTTGGGGACCCCTGCTGTAGAAAATGGACAGGGCTTTACGGGTCTTTAGCTGATAGACCATTTTATTTAGGGTCCTCAAAGTAGAAAATTATCTTGATAGCTCAAAAGATCCTTGCTCCAAAAAAACCTGTCATCATGTGATGTATCAGCATTACGAATAGCCGTATCTCTGTTTTAAATAAAACAGAATTACGATTACTTGGTGATTTCATAATTGCTCAGATGTTTTTGTAAATATTCAGACTGATATTGTTGTTGCAGATTCTAGTTCAACATTTCAACTGGTATGTCACAGTGGCTCTTGTCATGAAAACAGTTCCAAAAACATGGAGGAATGGCTGGAGGAGGATTAGGAATTTACAATTTCCTCTTTGCATGAAGAGGGCAAATTTTAATGGCTTGGGGCAGGACATTCATTGAATGGCATTTTTTTCAAATTTACCAATAGTCAGCTTCAGGGATTGATGGAATTGGTTTATGGCATTACTTGCCTATTTTCTGTGTTCCTAAGTTTGCAGTGTTGAAAATGATTATGCAGCTGACTTCAAAGCAGTTTGGAGCAATGGAGAGCAGAAGTGCTCAATGAATGCAGACAATAAGTAACTAAAGGTAGAATGTTTCTTCAGGTTCCTTTCATACAGTTATAAGTTGGCATGTTATGGGTTCCATTCCCTAGGAAGTTTCATCTGACAGATCCTAGGTGGTGGGCCTCCTCTGCTGTGGCACCCACATTGTGAGGTGAGGATGACCCCATTCCTTCTGAGGGTCCCCCAAGACCTGCTTATTTCAGCAAGCCTGGGGAGCTTAGGAGACAGGTAAACTAGTGAGATGGCTCCATTATTTCATTTATTATTCTTGTTTTAATTCTGTTCTTACAGGTTTTTAAAGATTTGTTTAGATATTTATTGTTTTAATTCTGCTGTATGCCACCAAAATAAATTATTTGTGAGATGATTATCTGTATAATTAAAATAGATAGATGATAGTGATAGATAGACAGACAGACAGACAGAAATAGCATTTTTATTAAAATATCCTTTGAACTTTTCTTGAAGAAACTGAGAGTTGCTTTTCAAGAAACTGGTTAAAGTACAACTTATTTCATGACTTTAATTGATAGGATCAAAAATAATTCTATAGAAATCAGACAATTTTATGGAGTCTATTGCCAGTCATCTTGTAAAACAAATTGAATTTACAGTGCCAAAAAAAGAAATATGTGAAAATGAGTCCTTCTTTCATTTTTTTTATTAGAAAAAAATATTAGAAAATTAAAACAGACATTTTACTAGATAGATAGTCTAAAATTTCTTATATTTTGAAAAGCAAAAAAGATTGTATATGTGGTAACCTGCTGGGGCTCTCCTTGGAAGTATGTCTAGGAGAACATCAGGCTCCACCATGCTTTGAAAGGGAGAAATATTGGGAATGTTGCTATTTTATAACAACAACTTTGTTCATTAATCAAGGCTACTAGATATTAAATAAGCGGGCAAACATTCTGCAGGAATAACCTGTATCACTTGCTAAAGGCTATCTCTATCACTTTCTATCTATTCCCAAATTATGCCTTTATAATTGTTTTATGATCATCTGTAAGAATGAGTGGGGCTGAGCTGAAGATAAGAAGCAAGGATTGGGGCAATCAGATTGAATTTAACCTCAGCCAAAGAAGTTCACCAGATACCTCTGGTGGCTTTGAACCAACTACTCTATTCTCTACCCAACCAATCTCAAGAGGAGAGAGGGAGGGAGGGAGGGAGGGAGAGTGGGAGAGAGAGAGAGACCAAACCTAAAAGAGAGAGAGAAGGAGAGAATCCTACCACAGTATTTTTAGAGGAGTTTAAAAAACTAATCTTACCTCCCTGAAGTAAGGTTGCTCTGGGAACTGTGTGATTAATTGTACAGCTATTGGAACCTATATTAGTTAATGTATTAGTAAAATTCATATTTTATTATTGTTTATTATTATAATGGTTGATTGTCTATCATTTTTATACTATGGGTTTTATCATTATTTATTTATTTTTTGAAAAACTATAGCTGGCATTTAGTCTCTCCAGACTGACACAGGGATAGATAGATAGATAGATAGATAGATAGATAGATAGATAGATAGATAGATAGATAGATAGATAGATAGATAGATAGATAGATAGATAGATAGACAGGCACATATAAGCACACACACACACACACACACACACACACACACACACATACTATCAGCATTCCAAGTAACTCTGTCAACTCTGAAGCAAACCTGACTGATGCCATCTTGTGCTGCCTCATAGTTGCCACATATATATATACACAACACACATTCAACTCTAAAACTACACATTCCATGATAAAAATGGCAATTCAATATGCAGCAAGTAACTTTGCAGCAAGTGTTACTGTGTTATTTATATGAGAGAAAATAATTCCAGACAAAATCAGTTGTAGGTATGTGCACATTATAGTTGGAGCAACTGAGTATGTGTTCAAGGTTCCCCAGTTTGTGGGATGCAGCGTAAGAGGAAATGCTTCTTAAGGATAAGTTTCTCCTCACTTTCAAAGTTCAGTAACATAAAATGCATCATCATTCCAGCTACCATTTACCCCAGGACATACGCTTTGAGATCAAAGATCTCTTTTTCACTTTGTACTGAATATATTTGTAAAATTGAGTTGCCAAAATACTTGCCTCCACAATTACTTTCAGAAAACGCCTGGAAGGGACTCCAATTGCTCTGCATACCTGTGCAATAAGAGCTGTATTCATCAGTCAGTTGGAACATATGAAGACTATGACAAGGATAGAAGAAACGCATCTAACATTTCTTCAGGCAGCCAGGTGGGTTGCGGGAGAGGAGAACTTGGCTGTCTCATTGGTTTAGAAAAATTGCCAGTTCTTCAGGCCAAACTAGTTATGACACACACTACATTTTTGCATTTAACGTACACAATTAAAACATATATATACAAATAATAGATTTCAGAGGAAGTAAGAACGTAAAGCTTAACTCTTTCATTTTCCACTATGGTCTTGATTAAAACTATTCCTTACAATGAAAAATTACAGTTTTAAGGAAGTGAGTTTCATCAAAACTACAGCAGGAAAGAAAAGTGTGTAAACTTGCATGTGCTTGCTGCAACCCTAATAAATTCCTCTCTGTGCCAGTTTTCTTTATTTACCTCCACAGAGCCTATTTCAATATCTTAAACAAGTGACATTATATGAAAATAAGGCAGATCTGTTTCAGGTATAATTTGGAAGAGCAATTTTGGGATGCACAAGGCCCTCTCTTTAAAGCAGCTAAATATTTAGGATTTTTAAGGCTTTTGCACAAGTCTGAAAAATATCGGCTTTTAAGCTCCATAGTTTAAATATGTTTGTTCATTAAAGCAGCTGCATTATTTTTCAGATTCATGGGAAAGGAAGAAAGGTGTAGTAGCTTCTTTGAAGAGTTATAGCAGGGATCAGCAACCCACATGTGGCTCTTTCATTCCTCTGCTGTGGCTCCCTGTCACTCAAAATATACACCACAACCACCAATGTGCAACACTCACCGGCATGCAATTTATTGAGCTTTTTGACCCCCAGTAGGCCAACCATCAATAAATCCAAGAAAACAAAAGTTTCAGAAGAAAACAGAATGTGCTAGATTTGTAGCTGCTCAGGAAATAGTCAAACACTGGAAGGGTTTTGTGGCTCCCGGAGTTTTTCTGTGGGAAATGGGTCCAAATGGCTCTTTAAATGTTTAAGGTTGCCGACCCCTGAGTTATAGTATTCACAACCCCCATGCATTATGATTCATATCTTCTATATCACTTAGTACGCACATCATCAATATCTAATGTGACCCTCAAAAGGACAGTATCAAGAAGGTAGCAATGGGGAAGAAATAAGGAAAAAAGGACATTCATGTCTACATTCCATAAAAGGTTCAAAGTTCTTATAAATAACATTTTACTGGAATATTGAAAGCGGTTGCACTCTAGCTGACTATTGCCTCAAAGTATTTTTTTTCTAGGATGTGCAATGAATTAATATATATTTATTTCTTGGAATTTGGCCAGATACATCCTAAGAATCTAATATCCCTTTATAATTCAACCTTACATGTTAAAAATAAATAAATGCCTCGGAGAATCTTAGTAGAATTGAACTACCAAGGTTACAAAAAGTGAGTCATCTGGATGCTTGTATGCCACATCTGGTAGCCTAACTGCAGTGTTTCACCGAACAGACTAAATCCAATGAATTAATAACTCTTCCAGGATTTAATTCCATCGGATGACCTCTGGTTCTAGTTTTTCAGAAAGGGGAACATAGCTTCTCCTTGCCCTTGTTTATGCTTCTTTTTGTACTGAAGCTGAAGAATGATAATATAACAATTACAAAATCTCTATTTATATTAAATGAGTATGATAGACCAGGGGTCTCCAACCTTTGCAACTTTAAGTCTGAAGGACTTCAGCTTGCTGGCTGGAGAATTCTGGGAGCTGAAGTCCTTCAGACTTAAAGTTACAAAGGTTGGGGACCCCTGTGATAGACCATTGAATGCTAATGTCTGGAAGAACTTTTTATTTTGAATAATTCTGTAAAACAGGAAGGCAAGTGTTCTACTTTTTTAAAATGTGGAGGGATATCTAATGAACAAGCTGACACTACTGTACTAAGAAAATTCAAAATCATAAAGCAATCAGTTTGTCAGCACTTTGAGGAGAATGCCTTAATGCCAGAAAACTTGCTAAAACTAAACCTATTTTCTTATCAAATAGTCAGAATCAGATAATTCTGATGAAATCCCCCATAGATTGTGAAAGTATGTAAATAGGTATAATATTAGGTAAAGGTAAAGGTTCCCCTCACACATATGTGCTAGTTGCTCCTGACTCTAGGGGCCGGAGCTAGATCATCATCTCCATTTCAAAGCCAAAGAGCCAGTGCTGTCTGAAGATGTCTCCATGGTCATATGGCCAGCATGACTAAATGCCAAAGGCACACAGAACGCCATTCCCTTCCCACCAAAGGTGGCTCCTATTTTTCTACTTGCATTTTTACGTGCTTTCGAACTGCTAGGTTGACAGAAGCTGGGACAAGTAACGGGAGCTCACTCCATTAGGTGGCGCTAGGGATTCGAACCACTGAACTGCCGATATTTTTGATCGACAAGCTCAGTGTCTTAGCCACTGAGCCACCAGGTCCCTTGTAGTATTGCATTATTACTTATTGTAATTTCAGAAAAGTATTGCAAAAGTGTCGTGTGAAAACCTGATTAGCAAGTTATTTAAGAGCAAACTGGATGTCATTTCAGTTGATATATTGCTGGCTCAAAATCTGAACTCAGTGAGTGGCTATCAGTGGCTCTTTATTAAACAGGAGAAAGATATTGAGTGCATCAACATAAATGAAATACCACCATATGAGACAACCACAAGTCACCTTATTAATGACTTGGATGAGGAGACTATCTTTTTAAATATATTAATGTCACTACATTGGGTAAGATTACCAATATTCTAAAAGACTGAAATACAATTCAGAATAATTTTAGTTAATTAGAAAAAGAGATAAATGCAGAGCCACTCACTTAGAAAACAGAAACCAAATGCATACTTATGGATTGAAGGAAAACTGACCTAGCAACTATAAGTGACAAAAAACTTGTCATAGTATTAAATTATAAACAGAATGTAAATCAGCAATGTAATATTGATGGCAAAGTTTGCAGCAGCATAAATATACAATACAATACAATAGCAGAGTTGGAAGGGACCTTGGAGGTCTTCTAGTCCAACCCCCTGCCTAGGTAAGAAACCCTACCATTTCAGACAAATGGCTATCCAACATCTTCTTAAAGACTTCCAACTTCGGAGGCAAGCGGTTCCACTGATTATTTGTTCTAACTGTCAGGAAATTTCTCGTCAGTCCTAAATTGCTTCCCTCCTTCATTAGTCTCCACCCATTGCTTCTTGTTCTACCCTCAGGTGCTTTGGGAAATAGCTTAACTCCCTCTTCTTTGTGGCAACCCCTGAGATATTGGAACACTGCTATCCTGACTCCCCTAGTCCTTCTTTTCATTAAACTAGACATACCCAGTTCCTGCAACCGTTCTTCATATGTTTTAGCCTCTAGTCCCCTAATCATCTTTGTTGCTCTTCTCTGCACTCTTTCCAGAGTCTCCACGTCTTTTTTACATTATGGTGACCAAAACCCAATGCAGTATTCCAAATGTGGCCGTACCAAGGCATTATAAAGTGGGATTTAAATTAGAAAGTGATCTAAATATAAATATATAGCTAAATATAGCTTCACTGGTCACACTTCTCCTTGAATGCTGTGTTCAAGGCTGAGCATGAGATTTTAAGAAGTATTCACACAAACAATTTAGAAAAGGGCAATGGCAATGACCAGGGAACTAAACAGAGATTCAAGATATTGTCTTTAAGGCAAGATAATGTATGGGGATGGTGTGGCATTATAGCATTCATCAAACATTGTTAGTTAGGAGAAGGTCAATACATATATTATTATTATTATTTTTATTCCAGGGTGTGGAATACATAGAAAAATGGATTTAGTTACAGCAAAGCAGATTCCAAATGAATGTTTTTTTCTAATCCTAAAAATAAAAGCAGTTCCACAATTATGCAGAGAAATGGTAGGTTCCGTTTCATGTTATTTATTCAAACAGAAGCCAGACATATTTCTGTCGTGAATACTTTAATTCGGATTCCTATACTAAGCAGAGAGTACAATTCAGTAATATAAGCGACCATTCTTCACTTTGATTCTAATAAAATTTAAAACAGTGTTTCTCAATCTTGGCGACTTTAAGTCCTGAGGACAGCTGTGCTGGCTGGGGGATTCTGGGAGTTGAAGTCCACAGGACTTAATGTCGCCAAGGTTGAGAAACACTGATTTAAAAGAATTCAGGCAAAAAGATTCTGCTCCTCAGATGTGAACCCCAGTTATTCATATTCCAACCAAAATGACAGCTCTCCACATTTACTCATCTTCTTGTCTCATGGCCATGAGATCTTTGACAGCAACCAGTGACCCCACAGCTTTGGAGAGCCAATTACAGACTTAAAAAAAATCTTAGGTTCTCTCTACAGAAGCCAATTTAATTACAATCCTGTCATCTTCAAGGATGTGGTGAGAAACTATTACATACACTTAGTTCTTAGTGGAGAATTTTATCTGATAACAACTTATAGCAGAACATTCCATTCATCTCCTCATTAAACTCTATTCCTTTTTTATACTTTTGTGGAGATGAAGCAAAAAGTTAATATTCGTGTAAAATGCATGGAGCTTTCCTTTGTTTGTCACACCAATATTAGCTACATGTTTTATGAATTGCCTTCTCAAAGTATTTGGCTTTTCACTTCAATTGCTCAGGCTGTTTCTGTACATTTATGGTGTAATAGCACTCCTTATTTATAACATTATCCTGTTATTGCCTGCAACAGCAGTAAGAAAAGGCCAGATTAACCATCTGGAACAAATGCAGAATTCTCAATCATAATATATTCTTGGAAAAAAATAGAAACTGTATTTTTAACTGGGTTTCTAATTTGAAATATAGGCTACTAATTTGTTTTGAAAGTAAACCTATCTGTAATAAATAGTTTTCCTTAGGGAAATTCCTTCATACTCCATCCCATCACAGTTGTTAAATGAATTTGGCTTCCCATTGACTTTGCTTGTCAGAATGTTCCAAAATATGATCACATGACCCTGGGGCGCTGCAATCGTCATAAATATGAGTTAGTTGCCAAGCATCTGAATATTTATCTTGTGACCTTGAGGATGCTGCAATGGTCTTAAGTGTGAAAAACAATCATAAGCCATGTTTTTCAGTACTGCTGTAACTTTGAACAGTCACTAAGTGAACTATTGTATGCCGAGTCTACCTGTAGAAAAAGTGTGTATATTTGTCACAGTTTACTCATTTTGGTTTTAGCACAGGTTGGGTTAATTTAATTAGTTTTTAATATTTATGATATATTTATTACCGGTTTTATGTGTATACGTGGTTTTATTCTCCTGTGCACCGCCCCGAGGCCCTTTTTGGGAGAATGGGGCGGTATACTGCGCATGCGCGAAGATGGCGGTCTGCCACCGAGCGCTATGAGGGCCGCGGGAGTTGTGGACAGCTAGGACATGTCGCCTGGCCCGTTTGCCAACTTTTAGGGCCAGGCCCAGTGAGACGCTCACCCTGGCTGCCTTTTGAGGCCAGGACGAGCTTCCAGGGTGATCCGGCGGCTCTGCATGGGCCATCGGAGGGAAGCTGGCCGGAGGCTCCAAAACGCCGGGGAGGCTCCAAAACGCCGCGCTGCTCCGAGGCTTGAGTGGAGCGGCGCGTGGCGCGGAAGAGAGAAGGAAGAGAGAAGGAGAGAAGGAGAGAAGGAGAGGAATGGAGGAACAGAGCGGAGTGGAGCCGCGCGGCGTGGAGGAGAGGAGGAGAAGAGCGGTGCCGGTAGGAGCTGACGAGCGGAGCCGGGACGGCCAGTGGGTGGAGAAGTGACCAGCGCTGGAGTGGACATCGGAGGCCAGCGACTGTAAAGACCTGGGGAGGCCAGACAGAGCCGGACCTGGCTAGCTGGGGACCAACTGGACTGGCATGGGCTGGCAGGGTAACATCGAGGCCGCAAGGCCTGGCTGGGCCGGGCCGGGCCTAAGGAGATCTGGGCCTGGCAGGCCGAAAGATACCAGGAGCGTTGGAGGCGTTGGGGCCGAAGGAGATGCCACCGGGGACAAAGGTGGGCAGTGGAGGCTCCAGGCCGAGGAAAACTGGCCTCAGCTATTAGAACTCTTCAGCTGAGACCCTTAAGACTCCTGGTATTGTGGGACTGGAGGAGTCCTTGAGGACTACAGGCCGGGACTAATTTACAACTGGAAGGCCAAAGCCACCCTCTACCCCCAGTCTGATACATCTATATGAACTAACTCTCCCACCTTCGATGACAAACTAACTATTTATGAACCATGATTAACTATCTTTGAACCATGCATGATTTTTTATGAATTTATGAACTACTTATGAACTTTTTAGAGCCGGTCTAGACGTCTCCTGAGTTTAATTTGTACTATACATATTTTAAAATCTATTTTAATATTCAATAACAGCTAGAATTTTAATGCCCTGTCTAACAACTCCTCTGACCTTATATTTTATATATATTTATACATATTTATATATATCATATTTATGACATTCACCATGAAGTACTCTAAGGCAGACCTTTTCTACTGCGGGAGTCCCCCACTCGCAGGTATGGCCCTCCGCGTCAACGAGGGCCCCACCTTGATGAGGGATTCTGTATCAAGAGAGGTGGGCGGGTCGCAGTTCTAGGGGTGTTTGAACAAAATTCTTAATTTGGCTTTTAGGGGGTTCCAGGGAGGAGGGAGGGATAGTTTACAATTTAAATGGGGGATTTAATCTGGTTTTAGCGCAGGCTTTGTCATTTAATAAGTTTTTAAATTATAATTGGTACTATTTTGTATATTGTTTTAAATTCCTGTGCGCCGCCCTGGGTCCTCACGGAGAAGGGCGGGATATAAATTGAATAAATTGAAATTGAATTGAATTGAAATACAAATTTAATAAAATAAATAATAAATAAATAAATTTTGATATCCTGTTTTGGATTTTAGAGTTGGTTAGCCACTTAAGTGTCTACCAGAGAACAAAAGTGGCATAAAATATCACATGAAATACATGAATTGTCCAAGTAGTTCAAAATCCTTTTGGAAGAATACACATGTCAGCAAGTCTCATTCTTTAGGATCTATGGTGGTGCAATTCTGAATTCCTTCATAAAGCTCTAAGTGTTATGTAGGTTGGTGAGAATTCCTCTGCCTAAAAAGTTTAACAATGGCCTCTACAAAACAGTATTGTACAAAACTACACTAAATTATAATGAAAGCTTAAGCTAACCAGAAATAGGCTTTGGCAAACAAGGACTGCATCCATTTCAAGTTCTGCTACTCAGAAAGAATTTCAGAAAGAAGAATTATTTAACTTGATGTTGGGGATAATGTAATTTGGAGTAGGGGAGGCTGCCAGGGACATTTAGCTATTTTGGAGGCATGCAGAAAAATGCCCTTACAATATTACTGTCATGGTAATCTAAATCCAAAATGACTACATGGAAAGCAGAGTTGGCCCTAAAACATTCATTTACCAAAAGGGTACAAATGCTTCATAACAATGACCAATTTATCTCTGTATTTGAGAGTGACAAGTTGTTATACTAAAAACAAATGCAGCACCTTTATTTTTTTTAAAAGAAACTGCTGAAGTAGGACCCCAAGATTTGGGCTTCATAAATCCAAATCATTAGATGGTAGCAGATTTAGAGCTGACAGCCCAAGTTCGAAACCCGAACTCTGTGCAATGGGGTGAGCTCCTGTTACGTGCCCCAGCTCCTACCTACCTAGCAATTTGAAAGCATGCAAATGCGACTAGATTAATAGGTACCATTTCAGTGAGAAGGTAACAGCATTCCATGTGCCATTGATATAAAGCCATGCTGGCCACATGACCATGGAAATTGTCTTTGGACAATACTGGCTCCCTTGGCCAAGAAACAGAGATGAGCACTGGGCCCTAAAGTCAGACACAACTAATAAGAAACCTTTAACTTTTGACATCACTTTGCAGTTCGCTAATGGTTATCTGGATTAGAGCTCAAAACATTCCTGAAAAGAATGACATTTGAAGATTCTGTGGGCTTTCCCACTTTCTGGTTATTTTATCTTTTAATCAAAATAAAATCAGATGGGGCCAGGAATCAGCAGACATTACAAGAAAAGCATATTGGCATATTACTGCCTATATATATAAAGCTGCCTTGCCTTGCTCTAGCGTTTGTCTTTTTCATCAAGGCCCAATTAGTGGATCTTCAAGTTCTTTAAAAGAAAAAACCAAGCAGGTCTTGCAAGCATGAAATTAGTCCATTTCTGCATTATGGCACCTTGGTTTTGATTAATAGTGCAATGATTAATATTTATTCTTCATATATCATGTGCATATTTTTGCCCTAAAATATAGAGGCTTTTTAAAAAGTGGAAATTATGTGTCTTCATGCAATAATGCACGAGACTTGTGCACCTCTGAGCCAATTATTTCTTTCATATTACTCATCCTGTGGTTTGGTTCAACCCATCGCCAATATTAGATATTGTTGTGAGTGCCCCTAGCAATAGCTTTAAACAACTGTGAAGAAATTATGGATTATGTTATTTAAAATCCTGGGATGAAATACTCATACAAAGTGCAGTCTTTCAAGGTGGTAATCATGCTCTTTCACAGGTTGTCCTGCTGAGTTCTGAAGACTCTATGGATAAGTCCTTGTCATCAAGAATCCTGGAGAAACAGGTTCAAGGCTGGAACTCATGGATTCAAGTCTCAAACACAATTTAATTGGGATACTTTTGAAGCGCCTCTGGAACGACCTACCCCCTGAACTCCGCACCATCTCTGACCTCCGCCTCTTCCGCAAGTGTCTGAAGACACATTTATTCCATCTAGCCGGCCTAGCGTAACCCCCTGTATTGACCATTAGACAGTTTTAAATTTGGGATTTTAATTCGGTTTTTAGCACAGGTTTTACTAGAATAAGTTTTTTAAATTTTATATGTTTTGTATGTATTTTAACATTCCTGTGCGCCGCCCTGGGTCCGTTTGGAGAAGGACGGGATATAAATTTAATAAAATAAAATAAAATAAAAAATATATCATTCACTTCCAAAGCTTTGCAATAGGTTGGCCACCTACCCTGATTATGGCAAGCTTTTACAAACAGTAGATGCTCTTCCACCGTAATGTAAAACAGCCTTCCAGATGAGATCTTGTAGTGGTACGTGCCCATAAAATGTGGTGGTTTAAACAAATAATCTCTGGTCATTATCTTATTAATACCCCATTTCTCACCTGTGTAGAAATTGTTGCTTTCATTAACCAAGATCTTGTTTTGCTTTATTAATGTTGTCCTGTCATAGGTCATGTTTATTGTGGATCAATGTTTTTTGTTTTTTGTATAATTTATTATGGTTGGTAGCTATGAGTTCATTAAAATATGAATGGGGTATATAATTTGAATATATAAGTAAGTGATCAGAAATATGGTGATAATGGACAAAATGTAATGTCCCCTCCTGCTGATGGAACTTCAATTCTTCCTTCCTTGCATATCTTGCTGATATAAATAACAGGCAAAGTCTGCATCAAAGTATTTTAGGGGAAAGATGCAAATTTTATCAGCAAAAATAGAGCATTGGCATCAAATTAGTCAACATCACAAAAATGATTGTTGATTTATTTATCACTCCAACTTCTATTCTGCTTTAATCACAGTGATTCTGAGCAGCTAACAAGACCCTCATATGGGGAAAAAAGAAGGAATTAAAAACTATGGAATAACAACGATAATGCTCAACCCAAAGCAGCATGTGGCTCATATGACTGATATTTTGTAACTCCTTTCAATTATTATTGTCTAAGATTTGATGTAATAATTAATATTTCAGTAGCCTACAAAGAAAGCTGTTTTGCTAAAGAGAGTTATATTTATATACATTTCTAACTGAGTGCAGGTGCTAAAATTGTTTCAAGATCTTCATCCTAAGTCTTATTTTGTTGAAGCATAAATTATGGAGTTTTCCAGTTGAGGCATTTCATATTTATGTTGACAAAGTAAAAGTCAAAGGGGAAAAAAAACTGAACATAATTAATGCATAGCTCTTTCTGTCTCACTAGACATCTTTCTGCACTTGGTTTAAAGTGGCTGTCAATCATGGCAACTTCACAGAGTGTTTCTGCTTTTGAATGGGCAGTTACAAAACCTAACAACAAATTGGCATATGAAGTCCTTTAGGGAAATAGCCTAATACGTTGCATTATTATCACCATAAGATCAAGGCTTTGATTTTATTATTCATCCCACCAGTGGGGAAATGTATTCTGCACAATTTAAAAGCGCTAGCAATTCAATTTATAATATTGGCCACTGAAAAGCATTGGTTAAAAATATTAATTTACTTCCTTTTCCCCTGTTCTCACAAATTCCCCACCCCTACTCAAAAGCAAAACTAATTTTTCAGTTGTTGAAAAAGTACTGTTGTATGAATTCTCATAACTTAAGAATCTTTGGAACAGACCAAGTGATATGAATGGTTTTACAAAAAAAGAAAAATCATACAAAATCATATTTCTTCCCACTTCCCTGGGCAGCAACCTCTGTTGGTTCATTAGACGTCCATTTCTTACATAGAACTATGGCATAAAAAATAAATCTTACAATACCGTAATTTTATCAGTAACTACATATACTGCAACATTGGTTGCGCCAGCTTGGAGCTATGGGGGTTCTTGGTTCTCTCTGAGCTTGATTGTTTTCTTACAATCAGGAAAACAACCAAGAAAACAACCAAACTAAGAGAACACCAAGGACCTGTCATTTCAATCCTGAGCTACAAATATTCTCCTCTATCGATAGAGCTATAGTTCAGCAATATCCAGAATATTACAGATTGACATCAACCAGAAGGTTTTATATCTACTGAGGCCCATTTTAAAATATCAATGGATATTTTAACACAGTGGATTCCAATGTTTATCAAATTTCTAGAGCTGCTTCTCATCATATAAGTATAAAAACTCTTGCATACCTAATATCAGTAGTGGGTTTCAAATTTTTGTAGAACCTACTCTCTAGGTGCGGCCTATTTTGTGGGCGTGGCTTGGCAGTCATGTGACAGGGTGGGAGTGGCCAACTTGTAAAATGTGGTGAAACTCATTTAACAATGCTCTTGCTTAACAACCAAAATGTTGGGCTCAATTGTGATGATAAATTCTTTCTTTCTTTCTTTCTTTCTTTCTTTTTTTTCTTTCCTTCCTTCCTTTCCTTTCTTACTTTCTGCCTTCCTTTCCTTCCCATTGGGTTACTGGCAGCGGCAGGCCAGACTTACTTCTGGATCCGCCGGTAGAACCCCCTCTCACCGGCTCTCTAAATTTTACCAACCGGCTCTTGCGAGTAGGTGCGAGCCTGCAGAAACCCACCACTGCCTAATATCATTTACATTTGTACAGCTATAGGATGCCATATAAAAATCTAGGTCATTTGCAAAGTAACATGCTTGATACTTATCTGAAAAGGAATATGAGCTGGTTTTCTTATTTATTTATTGAGTTATTCCGATTAGTTAGACACCAATCTGTCACTCTTGACTCTGGAGAGTTACTGACAATTGTTATATTATTATTGATGAAGGATTGCTATCAGTTTAAGAAGGCCCTCACTAGATGCAACACCCACTGATCTTGGCTGATCTCACAAAAACTTAGCAGGGCTTGGGATGGAAGACAAGTAGAAAACCTCATGACTTAGGCTAAATAGGTAAATTGGGGGTGAGGGATCCTAGAAAGTAAAGGTTCCCCTTGAACATATGTGATAGTCATTCCCAATTCTAGGAGGTGGTGCTCACCTCCATTTCAAAGCTGAAGAGCCAGCGTTGTTAGAAGACGTCTCCATGGTCATGTGGACGGCATGATTAAACACCGAAGGCTCACGGAACGCTGTTACCTTCCCACTAAAGGTGGTCCCTATTTTTCTACTCGCATTTTTATGTGCTTCAAACTGCTAGGTTGGCAGAAGCTGGGACAAGTAACGGGAACTCACTCCGTTACATGGCACTAGGGATTTGAACCACCAAACTGCTGACCTTTCTGATCGACAAGCTCAGCGTCTTAGCCACTACGGAGTCACCACATCCTGGAAGAGGCAATAGCAAATCATTTCCATATTATTGCTGAGAAAATGATATCTGCATGTCCATGGAACCCCAAGATGTGAGTAGTTGTTCGCTAGGTCTCCTCTGAGTTTTCTTAGATGACCTAATTAACATTTTAATATATGATTTAAAACTATTTAACAAACAGATGATCAAGGCAACCATTATAGCCTCGAGGCACTCCCACGTAACACCGCTCCTGCGCGAGCTGCACTGGCTGCCTGTGGCCTTTCGGGTGCGCTTCAAGGTGTTGATTACCATCTTTAAATCGCTCCATGGCACGGGGCCTAGTTATTTGCAGGACCGTATCCTGCCCCATACATCCCTCAGCCCGATTCGCTCCCACAGAGAGGGACTTCTCCGGGTGTCGTCCACCAGGCAATGCCGGTGGGCGACGCCCAGGGGAAGGGCTTTCTCTGTGGCGGGCCCAACCCTCTGGAACGACCTACCCCCTGAACTTAGAATGATCATGGACCTCCGCTCCTTCCGCCAACATCTCAAAACATACTTTTTTCACCTTGCTGGCCTGGCCTAATGCACACAACCAAGTTGAAGACTGAATACTAAATTGTTTTATTGGATTTTAAGGGTTAATTTTTAGGGGATTTTAGTGCAGGGTATTATATATTTAATTGGTTTTTAGTACTTATTTATTATGATGTTGTATATTTTATTTTATTTCCCTGTGCACTGCCCCGAGTCCCTTCGGGGAGAGTGGCACGGTTTTTATAAATCTAATAAATAATAATAATAATAATAATAATAATAATAATAATAATAATAATAATAATAATAATAATAATAATAATAATAATAATAATAATAATAATAATAATAATAATAATAATAATAAAATAATAATAAAATATGCCATATCTCCATTATAAAATATGCCATTTCTTACAATACTACCCTGAACATAAACACAACCCAGATCCTTGGAGGGAAAAAGGGATAAGAGTAACAGTTTGTTACACCAGAAAAACTTACACTTGGAGGGCCAGGTAGGCTCGTATCTGAAGAAAGTGGGAATCAGCTGAAGAAATGCATCTCAATATGAACTGGTTCTTTCCTGGAATTTTACGCGCAATAGGGAGGAAAGGAGATCAGAAGCAGTTCCTTGCCACAGAAAGCAGCCAAGGAAAAGGTGCCAGTGTGGAAAAGCAAGGCAACCAAAGTGTCCTCTTCAGAGCACCAAACTATGGGAATCCTCTGAATTGTTTGGAGCAGAAAATGTGGAGATTGTAGTGCTCTCTGACCTTGTTGGCTTGCAGACATTTCATTTACCTGACCAGATAATGTCTTCAGCACCAAAGAGGTTATTTCGTTGGGTAACAAAATGTCTACAGGCAAACAACCAAGCTCAGACAGCATCAAGGATTCTACAGTTCAACTATGACCTACATATATTCTCTTTTAAAGAAAATATACAAGCCATAAGTTCTATGAAATCCAATATCGTATTCTTTCAACTAGCCTACCCAGAATTTCCT
This sequence comes from Rhabdophis nuchalis, assembly GCA_039707465.1. Taxonomy (NCBI): domain Eukaryota; kingdom Metazoa; phylum Chordata; class Lepidosauria; order Squamata; family Natricidae; genus Rhabdophis; species Rhabdophis nuchalis. Next base: position 293,121,774 of record CM077643.1, on the reverse strand, counting down.
CTGGAGCTGCTGGCATGTCAAATAGAGTTAGCCCTGTGATATCTGAACCCACCTGAGCAGGCAGAGGAAGGACCTGGGGCAACTCCAGCTGTAGCTTTTTGTAAGTGATTGGAGCCAAGTCCTAGTCCAAGTGATTCATGGGGTATGAGTCCATGCAACCTCCTATCAGAGGTTAACTAACATATCAGCAAAGTATTGTTGCTACCTTAGTTAAAACAAACAGTGTAGCATATAATTACAGACCTCCCTTGAACACAGACACATTTCAAGCAATAATTGTAATTTTTAGTATATATATTTTATGCTAAATGTAGTTGAAGAACATCTATAAGCAAGAGAGACATTTTGGACAGGTTTAATTGCAGTGTAGCATAATAGCACCACCTACAGGAAGACTTTGATACTCCAATCATCAGTTGTAAATACAGAAGCAAATTAACTTTGGGGGTTACCAAACTACAATCTGCATGTTTGTGTGCACATCTGCCTGTGTGAAGCATATCAGTGGGAGACCTTATTTAATTACAGAATAGCTCTGAAAAATCATATAAAGTTTGAAATAACTCCTCTGCCTTCTAAAATAATCTCTTTTAGCATCATCTTCACAGATTTCTGGTGTTTGAATAACAGAATAACAGAATTGGAGGGGACCTTGGAGGTCTTCTAGTCCACCCCCTCTGTATTAAGAGGAGACCCTATGCCATTTCAGACAAGTGGTTGTCCAGTCCTTTCTTAAAAGCCTCCAGTGATAGAGCACCCATAATTTCAAAAGGCACTGGTTAATTGCTAATTGTTCTCACTGTTAGGAAGTTTCTGGATAGTTCCAGATTGTTTCTTTCCTTGATTAGTTTCCATCAATGGTGAGTTCCTACCGGTTCGGACCAGTTCAGTAGAACTGGTAGTGGTTTGGCGGCCTGGGTTGAGATTGGTGTGGGATACAAGTCAAATAAACTCAAAACTCGAAACTGGGTTGCTGGAACCAGGAGTGACCCAGGCCTGCCATATCCTCGAACTGGTTCTCCGGGCAGTTCCATTGGTGCCGCCAACTTGTTTATCACTGCTGAGCATGCGCAGAACAATTTTTATTGCACTGCGCATGCACGTGCAGTACACATCAAGCATGTGCGCGCAAAGGACACCCACAAGCAAACCGGAATCCACCCCTGGTTTCCATCCATTATTTCTTGTCTTGCCTTCTGGTGCTTTGGAAAATAGGTTGACCCCAACTTCTTTGTGATGGCCCCTGAAATATTGAAACACCCGTAGTCCTTCTTTGCCCTTGAGTAGCCATATCCAATTCCTACAACTGTTCTTCATATGTTTTATTCTCCAAGCCCTTAATTATTCTTAGTTTTTTAGCTCTCTTCTCTGCACTCCTTCCAAAGTCTCAACATCTTTTTTTATAATGTGGTTGTCAAAACTGGATGCAGTATTCCAGGTTGTGGTCTTACTAAGATTTTATAAAGCAGCACTAATATTTCATGTGATTTTTATTCTATTCCTCTATTTATGCAACCAAAGATTGCATTAAAAAATTGCATAGTCTTCTAAAATATCTGCTCCACACGAACCAAGATAAAAGGTTAAATCAATGCATCCATAATAACATGGATTTAAACAATGGAAAATATTGCTTCTTATGTACTTATTATCTCTGTAAAAGGACAAAGGCCTAGGCTATTATTATTATTGAACCAAATCCATGATAGTGAACCTAAGTTGAGACTGAAAATTTTCCAAAGGAATTTTCATTTTTAACTTAATCTATTTCAGTTGTTGTAGTGTTGAAATCATTTATCTTAATATTTCTGAAATAAGATTTTCCATTGACATCCAGTGAGAAATGGAATGTTAGATTAGATAGGCCTTTAGTTCGACAGAGCAAGATTATTTCCATAATCTAACAGAGCAATTAATAAATCATGTCCCAGTATCTAGGGAACCTCTGCTATACTCCCAACCTGCCAAGATAATGGATAGTATGGATGGCACAGTTAAAAAAAAAAAAGATTTGGAAGAAATGTTTTGGGTCCCGCATGATAACAAGGACAGACCTTTTCTGCTATTCACTGAAGTACACACACGTTTTATTGGATTTCCACAAGAACCTGAGAAAAAGATGGCGATGATTTAATAAAAAACAGAAATCTGAAGTGCTTCTTTCAAATAATTTTCCAGGCATATAGCCCACAGGGACAGAACACAAGAACTAATTTCTGAGTATGTGGATTGGGCGTGATGGATCCTTTGCTCCTTTAAGTAGAAAAAAATGTGTCAAAGTTCAAAGATATTTAACATCTGAATGTCCATTTAGGAATAATACATCAAACATTGTGTGTTTACATGTGTTGGTTGTATTAAGATTTATTTTGTTTTGGTAATCTTTGACTTCTATCGCTAGTCTTCTTCGGGTGAAATCAGAAGAAGCATATAAAATAAAAGCAAAGCTTTGCAAAGCTTTTTTTTTTATCACTACTGTTGTTCCCTGAGGTACATTACTTCTGCATTATTCTTGAGGAAATGGTATAAAAACAAAAATAGAGCCAATGAAGCAACTTGTCTACAAAGAACGTCAGTCTTGATGTTCTCAATTAATTTCCTTCCTTCAGTCTCCCCTTTTCCTGGCCCTGGCGGTCTCCTGTTTGTCACTTGCTGTGTGCCTTGTGTCTCATTTCTTCCTTTCTTTTCCTGGAAAGTAGAGACTCGACAAATTAAGGCACAGTCTGTCTCAAAGCAGCATGTTGGCTGATCCCCTTGGGCAATCTTATGCCAACTGCATTATATCAGAGCTCTTGCTTTCCCAACAAAGAAGGGAAAGTGCAGAAGAAAGAATGCTGGAGCAACCAACTCTGTAGTTTAGCAAATTAACTCTGGCTATTAAGCAGAATGCCCTTTGGTCAAGCAAAGAGGTCAGCTATGAGTTCAAAATACTGATCTTCAACTCAGCCAGGAGGAAATGTGTCTCCTAGGGCTTGTCGTCACTCTTATATTTTTAAAAGCTTCTGATGAACCCCATGTTTATGTACAGTCAAATCAATGAACAACTTCCATCATGATTTAACTCGCAGTTGTAACAGAATACAGAAAATCAAACAAACCACATGATTTGCTAGCCACAGCAAAACCTTTAATCACGAACAGGGAAACTCACTGCACAGTCTTAAACTCACTAAAAAATGGCAGTTCAAAAGGGCAGCAGCGAAAAGGACAATATATATGAATGATAAATTAACTGTAGCATAAATATATTCTAAATTAATGGGCCAAAACAGTTTTTTCTCTGTTTAGGTTTTGTTTTTAAAACACCAATTTCAACTTTTTGCAACTGTTTCCAATAACTATGTTATCCTTCCAATAATATTTCCTTCAAATTTATTTCAAATATTTTTTGTAGCATCAACATGCAGCAAAATGCATCAACTATTCATTAGCTGAGTCCATATTAACTGCCTTGCTTATTTGTATAGTGGCTCAAAACAACTCTTTTGGACAAAGCCCATGGCCATCTCTACTTATCATTAAAGCAGCTACTTCAGGCTTGCAGGGCGGGTGTCCGCAAAAAAGGATGATGCTTTAAGGAATTCACTTAAAATTCCTGCTTTAAAGTAAAAGTCCTTAAGAGCAGTGACGCCTTTATTTTAGAATGGCATGAATGTCTCAAAAAGAAAGTGAAGCTCTTAATGAAGAGCTTTCACATGACCCTAAGCACTGCTTCCCAATTGTTTTTGAAGCTAGTAGATCTCTAAACGTGCACGTCACATTTAACTTTTTCGGCTGCAATAAGAATTTCACTTAACTCAGTCACACTGGTAATGTAACAGTTCAATGTCACCCATATGACAATTTTAATATATTATCTGAAGTCAAAGCAGTTTAAAAAAATATCACAAAAATAGGAAGGGTTCAGATTGAGGACGCAGCATTAAAGTTTAACTTTTTTCTCATCTCTAGTACAGCAACTCACTCCTGAGTTACAACCCTATCATTGATTCAGCAGAAAATTTCCCCAGGATGAAATTGATCAATTTTATTTATAATCCAAGGCTTACTCATAGTAACAATGGAAACTCCAAAGCAACAAATAGGCTAAAATATAAAGATTTAAAATAATAAAAAGTAAAGTAAAACTAACATGAGATTTGCCATTCTAATTGCAATTTCTACCTTGCCTCTATTCCCATTCAATCAATCAGAATAGAGCTGGAAGGGCCCTCAGAGGTCTTCTCATCCAACCCCCTTGCTCAAGCAGGAGACCCTATACTATTTCAGAGAAGTGGCTGTCCAGTCTCTTCTTTAAAGTATCCAGTGATGGAGCACCCACAATTCCACTGGTTAATTAGGAAGTTTTCCCATAATTCCAGGTTGCTTCTCTCCTAATAAGTTTCCATCCATTGTTTTTTGTTTTAATAATAATAATAATAATTTTAATTTATAAAACCGCACCCTCTCCCCACAGGGACTCGGGGCGGTGCACAGGTAGAATAAAAACCAAATACATACATTTGCCTTCTGGTGCTTTGGAAAATAAGTTGATTTCTTTGTAGCAGCCTCTCAAATACTGGAAGACTGCTATCATGTCACCCCTAGTCTTTCTTTTCTCTAGACTAGCCATACCCAGTTCCTGAACCGTTCTTCATAGGTTTTAGTCTCCAGTCCCCTTTGTTGCTCTTCTCTGCACTTTTTCCAAAGTCTCAACATCTTTTTTGTAATGTGGGTGAGCAAAATTGGTTATCAAATTTTCCTGCAAAGTAATAGGTATGGGTGGACAAATCTTAACAGACTTTGCTTACCTTGAAGTTTCTTACTGAAAGTTGTCTGTCTAAAAATGCTATTTTAATATGAGCACAGCTACATAAGGTAAGGCTGTCTATTTATGGGCTGGAGGTGAGATGAAGGCAATACCATGGGGATAAGAGAAGAACAATTTGTTACCAGAGCGTGATTCAGCTTTGGTTATGTTACTTCAATACACTGCAAATAATAACAGTTTTAAAAAGCAAGAACAAAAATATCCTTTTAGTTAGCACCTTTGAGGAAATCTTATGTTATTCCTCAGAGTGGAATAACTATAAGACAGAGAGGACAATTGCTCCTGATCTAATGACTGATTTTAATTTTTGGAGAATCCCTGAGATCACTTCCAAAGATAAAATAATGGCTGGTTTTGTTCTAATCCAAGAAGTGACTATGAGTTAACCTAACAGTCCTCTGTGACCCACTGTTAATGCTACACTTGAAAATATTCCAGCTGGCCTTCAGAGCTGCAGCTGGTAACTACATCTGATTGCCATTTTAATTTCTCACAATACCTCTGATCATTGTGTCATTCTAGGGTACTGTGAGAAAAAATGGTCCTCCTTCCTATACGTGAAACATCCAGGTCTTGGTATGTCACCAATGTCTGACAAGTGGACAAAAGAGAGTTTGTATTATTATTTCTAAACCAATATCTCCCAAACAATTTCTCCTACATAAAATGTATTTATGTCAGCATAAATAGGGCCTATTCAATGGGGCAATTCAGAGTGATTTTAGTTCACTTAACAGAACTCACATTGATTTTCTGACCTAGGCTTCCTCAGCAGCATGAAGCCGAGTCCGAGTCCTGATAAACCCCTTTTATTTAATTTACAGTGAATTCCTCTCCAGCAAAGTTGCAACCCACATTCTTTCAAGATAGTTTACAATTACTGACCTTTATCAGGCTTGGAGAGTGGCTAGGCCGATATCTTTCAGACGGCACAATACTTGGCAAGAATGCAGGAATGAACTGATTGTGTCTTTCAAACACTCTTTCGCTTCTCTTTTATTCCCTATGGGAGGGGCCGTTCACCATCCACCTGTGGCCTTCAACCCTTGTTCCTTAGCTGTTCATCTGGCAACTCTGTGCATGTGCACACTGGGAACAGGCTCCAGCTGTTCATCTGCCTCGTTCGTCTGACTCCAAAGGCAACTGATAACTGTCAGATGGCCCTGGCCCCATCTCTGCCTCCAACGCAGAATACTCGTCAGAGCCTTCCCCAGACTCCAGGGCTCACCCATGTTCCTCCCCAACTTCCTCACTGTCTGAATCTGCTTCTGGTTCTGCAACTGATTAGAAATCTTCTGTAAACCAGTGGTCACCGACCTTTGAGGGTTGGCAACTCAGCTGGGGGTGGGAGGGGACACAGACCCTGAAAACAATGGGCCAGTGCATACATACATACAGTATGCAGCTCAACTTGCACAAGCAGCAGGCTGGCATGCACATGCATGCACGCCCAGTTCAATTTGCATAAGTTGATCTGTGTGTACATATGCATGCATGTCAGCCCGCCACTCAAGCAAAATGAGTTGGGCATGTGCACATGTACACTTGTGCAGCCCGGTTCCAAATAGGCCACAGGGGTTGGGGACCCCTGCTGTAGACATTTGGATCCAACATGTAGTTTAGGAGTTAAGTGAGATAGATAATACAATTTAGTTAAGAAAAAAGAAGACGTTTTCATAAATGTCTGCTGCCGCTTTTAAAACAGATACTAGGGTCCCTTAGAGCAGGGGTCTCCAACCTTTGCAACTTTAAGTCTGAAGGACTTCAGCTCCCAGAATTCTCCAGCCAGCAAAGCTGGCTGGAGAATTCTGGGAGCTGAAGTCCTTCAGACTTAAAGTTGCAAAGGTTGGAGACCCCTGCCTTAGAGGGGAGAGGAAGGAAGAAGCAGACAAGAAATGTAGTGTCCAGGAACCAACAAGTTCTTTTCCAAATCAGAATAGCTTTATGACTAGCCCTGTCGACCACAGCCAATGAAGATGAAGAGCTAAAGATGTATTTATCCATTGCCACTACAATACAAGAAGCATCATCACTTTCTTTCTGAGTGGCTCTCTGTGTGATGGCATTATCATTTGTGAACCTCCAACTGGTTGTTTTTTTTCATCACTCCCATTCCCCTTTTTCACTTGACTATTCTTGCTCAATTCTATTTCATTTTCCTCTTTGCCCTTTCCTTCCTCACTGCCTGCCTTTCTTGCACAACATATATCTTTCATTTCATAATTTAATTTTCTTATAAGACAATGATGTTTTGATACTCTGCATTTTAATTAATAATTAATCCTTTCCTATTATTTTATGCTACCTTCAAATCATTCATTAATTAGTTTATTTTTATTTACAATCTAGAATATAATTTATTCAAGGTATTCAAGGTACTAGTAACCACCTTTAAAGCACTCCATGGCACGGGACCTGGTTACTTGCAAGACCGCCTCCTGCTACCAAATGCCTCCAACCGACCAGTTCGCTCCCACAGAGGGGGAGTGGTCCGTGGTTGTACACAGGTCAGGGGGTAGGTCATTCCAAAGGGCGAGGGCTGCCACAGAGAAGGTTCTCCCCCTGGGAGTCACCAGCCAGCATTGTCCGGAAGACGGCACCCTAAGGAGGCCCTCCCTGTGGGAGCGGACAGGTCGGTGGGAGGTATGTGGTAGGAGGCGGTCCCGCAAATAACCAGGTCCCATGCCATGGAGCGCTTTGAAGGTGGTTACTAACACCTTGAAGCGCACCCGGAAAGCCACAGGAGCCAGTGCAGCTTGCGCAGGAGAGGTGTTACATGGGAGCATCTCGGGGCCCGCAAAATCCCCCACGTGGCCGCATTCTGAACTAACTGGAGTCTCCGGATGCATCTCAAGGGAAGCCCCATGTAGAGAGTGTTACAATAGTCCAGGCGGGAGATGACGAGGGCTTGAGTGACTGTGCGCAAAGCGTCACGATCTAGAAAGGGGCGCAACTGGCGTATCAGGTAAACCTGATAAAAAGCCCCCCTGGCCATGGCTGTCATATGGTTGTCCAAAGACAGCCGAGAGTCCAGGAGGACGTCCAAGTTGTGGGCCCTCTCTGCGGGAGCCAGTGACTCGCCCCCGATAGCCAGAGATGGATTCAGCTGGCTATATCGTGACGCCGGGAAGCACAGCCACTCGGTCTTGGATGGGTTGAGTCAAAGCCTGTTCCTCCCCAGCCAGACTCGCACGGCTTCCAGGCACCGGGACATCACTTTGACGGCATTTTTCTACATAATTGCTGAGTCTTACACATGTTTACCTGAACCTATTCTTCAGAAGACGTGAATGGAATTTCAATGCCCTTAGAATCCCAGTGTAAGTTCTATAATACATATCATAGAAAGCAACCTATAGCCAGCAATCTTGGCTTTCTCCTCCTGAAGTACAGTTGTGGGGTAAGGTACATGCAACTATGTACAGAGACTGAGGTTCTGAACAACGGTGTTGGTAGAGTGCTTTTTTTCCCCAATAATATCAATCCAATTCATGGTGACAATTATTATAGATAAATAACCTTTATTGTCATGCTTTACTTGTGGGCACACTGGCACACATTAAAAATGAAACAAAAATGCAATGAAAAATGCAATGAGAAAAAGTTTTTAAAATGGAATATAATATACCATAAATGAACATTTCAAAAATAAGAGTCCTAAGATGAAAAGCAAAGGAAGAATTACATTAAGAATGAAAAGGTAAAGCTGCATTTCAGAATGGTAAACTGAAGCCAAGGAAGTACCTGCTTGCAGTAGAAATGGAGGCAGATTCTTAATGAGAAGTTATTACCGCCACTTTATAATCGTCTAAGTCCTGATGGCTTTAAGCCCCCCAAAAGTAAAGTAAAATGGATATTTTCCCAGTCTGCTTTTTTTATGATACATATTCTAGAAAGAATTATTGGCTTTTACAGATTTCCAGACCTCTGGTGCTAATGGCCTCTCTGGGATTAAAGGAATGTCAGAAAGACATCTTTCCTTACACAAGCCAAGAAATACATTTCAAATCTGCCAAGATATTCCTTTAGGTATGTCTGCTGTAGGAAGGCATTTGAATATATTGCAATAAAGAGAGAAACAGGAACTTTAAAACTCCAACTGCATAATTGGAAGGGGAGGGAATATGTCTTTGAGTCAATGTTGACTTCCTGGCAACTGGGCCAGTCCCTGCAGTTTTTTCAGCACAATTTTTAACATTTAACAGATTAACAGAGTTGGAAGGGACCTTGCAGGTCATCTAGTCCAACCCCCTGCCCAAGCAGGGGACCCTACATATGCCTCTACCTAGGATTGAACTCACAACCTCCTGCTTGGGAGGAAAGAGTTCTGCCTCTAGGCCACAGCAGCTTCATGATTTGTCATTGTCTCTTTCCTTGGGTTAAGAGAGAGTAACTGGCACAAGATTAACCAGATGGTTTTGTGGCTAAATCATGACTAGAACTCATGATCTCTCTGTTTCTAGTCTGCTCCTTTTAACCATTACACCAAACTGGGTCTCAATTGCATAGCTGCCTAGAGTCGCCTCTAGGCAAAATGCATTTAAGTTTAATAAGTGAATAAATGAATAGAAATACAATTAACAATAAGCAAATACATCATAAAAATAAATTTGCTTCTTCTGAGAAATGGCTGATATTATCATTAAAAAAGACAAGCAAATCTGAATGGTACAACTAAGATTTCAACAACTAAATTCCCTGACATAATTCATCCATAAATTGATTACGGTAACTCCCAAGAATTATGAAAAATAATAATAAATATCCCACCCAGGATAAACTAAAACATCTGAAGCCAAAAGGCATCAACATATAAGCCCAGTTAAAAACTGGGATCTGCAATTTTCAGCATTTTTAAAGGCTTTTCAAAGTCACTGAAATAATCCTAGAGCTAGAAATCTAACAATAAAATATACTGCATGCAGAGTGATTTTAAACAAACTGCTCATTTAAATCAGGATTTTTCTGAATAAATGTATTTATTAAATATTTAAAGAAAGATAGTGTTTATAAGTTACCCAGACCTTCAGTTTGGGAATGTGAAATATTGTGTTAGTGGTGTCTTTGGATTAGTTGTTATTTTGCACTCTCTCTGTCATTGTTATATACAGTTAAAACCGCTGAGATAACCATTTTGTAGTCACGTTTTCCCGGTTTTAATTTCACATAGATTAGAATTATATGCAGATGTTTGGCTATACACTCAATATTTATTCCATTCACAAATAATAATTGGTGACACAGTAGAGTAATAAAGACTTGAAGATGTAAATAGATAAGTCTCTTTATAATGTTTTTTAAATCACTCTAAAAGAACCCATCTGTGTTGACTGCTAAAAGGTAAAATATGACATACTAAAACATGACCAAAGGAGATGTTTCTCCATTTCTGGAAATGATGTGAAATTTATTTTATTACTTTCATGGTCACCTAGAGCTACAGAAATTGTCCTTCGGTTGCTTATTCTTTTGATGTCTTTCTTTCAATAAGGCTTAGAAAGCATAAAATACATTTGGGAAATATCAGCCTCCCTAGTTATTTAAGATAAAGTAATATAACCAAAATGTCTATGAGAGGCAGATAAAGGCAAAAGATTTCTCACAGATCATATCTGAGCTGAAGAATAAGAGTCATTAATAGGTCAAAATCAGTATATCAGTCATTGGATATGCCAAGACTTTATTTTGTTGCCATGAATAACTCTCTATATTTAACTCTCAAATATTGAGCACTTTATTCATGGCAACAATATTTTGTATTGGAACCAGGGGGACCAACATCAAATCCCCATTCAATTTTAGCAGTCCCTTAGTTACTTTGAACCAGTTATAACCTCTCAACACAACTAAGCTGACAAGACGGGTTTTGTGAAGATGAAATAAATTCCTGGTGCAACATCTTGAGTTCTCAAGAAGCAATTAGGCATGAAGATAAGTTAGGCATAAATATATAAACATGAACGTTATGAGTGCTTTTGAGATATGTTGGACTTCAACGTTCTTAGTGAGAGAAGCTATAGGGATTTGGATGGGGAAGAACTAGCGCAGTTCAATTCTAATAGGACTGGCAATCTCCCATTTGAGATCTCCAGAATGGAACTTCCCACATTTAGCTGATATATAACTTGGGATCATTCTAAACTCATAGCTCCTTTTCAGCACACTCTGGGTTCTTTCTTCAATAAAGCAGTACCTCTGTTGGGACCCAAATGTGTATCTTCTTGGTTGTGGCACCTACCTCTGGATAGAAGTTCCCCAAAGATCCATGTGCTGATTGGTGTTCCAGAAGATCTTAACTATCTGGATGTTCTCCCAGGCCTTGAGCTAGGTTGATTGGAACACCTTGTTCATTGTTCAAGACACAAACAACAAATACACAATAAAAAGCATATAACAGTAACAAGAGGATGAAATCAGTCTATTATTGCTGTTGACTGATTTCATCCTCTTGTTACTGCTATATGCTTTTCATTGTGTATTTGTTGTTTGGGTCTTTTTAATGCTGTGAATTGCCCAGAATTGATATGACTCAGGGAGTATCTAAGTGAAATAAAATAAATACAAATAAATACAATAAAATAAAAGCCGTGTTGCAAATATAGGGGCAAAAATAGCAGGGAATGTGCAATGAAACTCTAGCCAAATAAAACTCTTAATTAAAAAGGTTGGGCAGGTATCCTAAATTTAGGAAGAGGAGACCAAAGGTCACTCTTTATGCTATGGTGGAATGAAAATGTGATTTGAGGTCAACTGAGCTATGCAGCTCAGGGTTTATGGAATCTTTGAAGACAAACTCTACTTCCTTCACAATCTAAGTCAGTTCTTTGATCGTGCTTAGCTTGGTGGTTGAGTTGCCATCCACACTGCAAATGAGGATTGGAGTTTATGCAAGGAACATAATCTTCCTAGGCTTTAGCTGTCTGGCAGTTGGGGAGTGGGGACACTAATGAAATCTAAAGAAAAATGATCAGACATTTATCATGTGCTATGCTGATGTGCCCAGGCCTGAAACAGCTGTACTAGGATTAAGAAAATGTGAATAGCCCCAATATCTTAAATCTTTGAAAAAAGGATTTGGTGACATTTCTCATTAAACATAATTGGTTTCTTCTGGGTTAACTAGTGGGATACACATGAAAGGCCATTGGCAATGGGACAGGATGAGGTTTTTCAGCTGTTGTTCATACAGATGGATAACTCCAAGATGTACAGAAGTGAGGCACATTAAACATGTAAAGTTATAGGCTTTCAAAACATTTGTGATTCATAGATGGCTTAGGAGACAAGCAGCAAAAGCCTGACATTTACTTGGCCTTGTTCTGTTTTCATTCTGTTGGAAGGGGAAAAAATGGTGGTCGAAATTCATATAACTGTGGAACAAATCCTTTCCACATGCAACCATATTAACCAAGGGAGCTAGAATCATCTGCACAACTAGTTCTCCAGGCAGAGCGGTGTGGTAGATTAGACTAAATACAGACTTTGGGCAAGGAATGTTAAGAGTTTTTCCTTATTTCTTTCACCTTCCCTTTCCATATTTTTTTCTCTTTAACTTTTTTTTTTTTATATTTTATCTTTTGCAGACCTTTAATAAAGTATATTATTTTTTTTAAAAAAATCAATATAATCAAGAGGTGCTCAATTTTTAAAGTGTAAATGTACCTGCTGAACATAATGCAGTGAGGAAAGGAAAGGGTGAATGTAGCCTGCCTGCCAAATGTTTCCAATATGAAATTTAAAGCAGGATTATAACATTTTTTCCATGAAGGGAATATTGTTTCTAAAAGGTTTGCCACATTTCATGATCAATTACAAATTGCAGGAATCATTGCAGTTCTAAGGACCTGATAGGCCAAGAATCTGATCCAAGCCTCTGATTCAACATTGGCTTCTGCATTAGTGCTGTGTAGAGAAATTACCCTGCATTCCTAACCCGACTCCACCATTTCTCATTCACCCTGATGACAGACTTTACTTTCGATTTTTTTTCCCAAAGAAAACAAAATCAAAACGTACTGTATATTTCAAGATTTAGATACAGTACAAGGCTTTCGGGGATTATGCCTTCGTGTTTGCAGGAACTAGTTATGTGTAGTTAAATGAAAAGAAGGACTAGAGGAGACATGATAGCAGTGTTCCAATAACTCAGGGGCTGTCACAAAGAAGAGGAAGTCAAGCTATTCTGAAAAGCACCTGAGGACAAGAAGCAATGAGTGGAAACTAATCAAGGAGAGAAGCAACCTAGAACTAAGGTAAGGAGAAATTTCCTGACTGTTAGAACAATTAATCAGTGGAACAACTTTCCTCCAGAAGTTATGAATGCTCCAACACTGGAAGTTTTTAAGAAAATATTGGATCACCATTTGTCTGAAATGGTGTAGGGTTTCCTGCCTAAGCAGGGGGTTGGACTAGAAGACCTCAAAGGTCCCTTCCAACTCTGTTATTCTGTTTTATGTTTTTATGTTTTCAATACATAATTTTCTGTCCAAAATTCAACCACTTTTCTTCCTCTAATCTGCTTGCGAGCATAGAAAATTTCAATGGCATTGATATCAAGAAAGTAAATAAGTGCCCCATTTCAAACCTCTAAACACTTGAGAAGTTGCCTAAAGAGAGCTAAATGCAATCTCACATCTTCAAAAAGATCATTTAACCTGAAATGAAATGTTCTCTGTGCCTTTCAGAAAATCGCCCCAGTCCTGCTTATCTGGATGCTTATTTAGTTGTACATTTCTATATTGTCATCTCTCATAAAACTCACAGCAGATGGGACTTTCTATTTGGACCTCTCAAGGCTGGTCCCTTTCTTCAAGGACAGATTCAGCTTGTCTTGCTTTTGACTTCTGTGACATCCAGAACCAACTTCACTAAATGGACCATGTCAATCTACTTAATAGTAAGAGAAATGCTTCAGATAGCTGGGAAAGAATGCTTTTTCCCTGACCTGAAAATGTTCCTCATTTGAAAATAAAAGGAAAGTGTGACCACAAATGAAGCCAACACAGCTCTGAATTAATCACTCATAATTTCTAATTCCCAAAGGAATTCATATTCTATGTCTTATCATTCTAGAGAGACTGAAATAATACACAAACTTGTTACTGCACAGAAGGAATAAGGTTGATTCCCTATTAGCCCCTAATCACTTACAGAAATAGAAAGAAAAAGATCACTCGGATGTTAATGGAAACATTGGCATAGTGGTGCCATGTAAGTTTTAATCAAAAATGTTTTCCTATTTAATGCTATACAGTCGAGACTGATTGTTTAAGATACGGTGAAGCTGAAGCTGTTTTGCATTTTTGCATCTCCCAGGACATTTCTTAGTTCTCAGATGACTCAAATATGGTTTTGCTTAAAATATTTCAGTTTGGCACATGAGTAATACTTCAGTTTGGCACATGAGTAATACACAATGAGAAATGTATGCTTTGCTGACTGTCATAAAATTGGTCAAAATAAAAACCCTGGTGAAGGAAGGGAGGGAGGGAGGGAGGGAGCGAGGGGGAGGGAGCGAGGGAGGGAGCGAGGAAGGAAGGAAGGAAGGAAGGAAGGAAGGAAGGAAGGAAGGAAGGAAGGAAGGAAGGAAGGAAGGAAGGAAATTACATAGAATGCCTAATCAATACCAGCAGTAAATATGTCTTGAATGCTTAGTAGATACATAAAGGAAATGAGGAGCAAGTGTATAACATGTATGTATGTTTTAAACTGGATAGTTTGTGTTGGAAATTTGACTTCAGTGGCAATGATTCTTCAGCATCTTTATGATCTAAACCAGGGGTGTCAAACTCGTGGTGTCACAGCAGCATCACATGATGTGTTGGGATTTTTTTTCCCCTTTGCTAAACTGGGCGTGGGCGTGGCCAGCGCATGACACATCCAGCCCAAGGGCCACAAGTTTGACACCCCTGACCTAGAGGTACTAAAATATTAGATAGAGTTGGGGCGTTGACTTTGTGTACTTCCTTTGTCATGCCATCTCTTTGGAGAGTAGTGATCTAGTCTGAGGTCATTTCTTTCCGTATTTGTTCCCTGGCTTATATGGCACTGAGCACCTGCTCTTCAAATCTCCTTGTGGCAGGATGCAGTTAGCTAGGTGCTTGGCTTTGCTAGGCTATAATATATTTCCTGCAAATAAATCTCCTTTCTGTTGTAGTTATAAAATCTGGTTAACTAATCATTACTTGATTCATTTCCCCACTTGGGAATGCCCCCATATACCACAGAATGTTCCTACCGCCTTCTGTTTGTCCTCTGCACTTTCAATTCCCTTCATGTCTTGAAGGTCCATCTCTTAGGAAGCCCCTCTCCTCTTACACCTCTACCTGCCCTTTGAGATCAAAAATGAAGATTCTGTGCTACGTTTCCTCTGCTTGACTGATGAAGAATGACCACATAGTTCTGGCCCTTAGGGTTTGTTCTCTGAACCTCCCTCATGGTTAGCTCTCTAGGCAAACGTCCAGGGCTCTACCGCCTGGAAGAGCTTAGAGGAAAGCCTGGCAGTTGAGCGCTTGCGATGGCATAAACTGAGCAAAATGTGCTGAGCAAAACTCAGTGCTGCTCCAATAGCCAAGGCTGCAGCTTCCTGGTCTCTGTTTGCATTCGAAATGTTTTCCAAAGTGAACTTCGGCCAATCAGATGTTGTTTTTTGGCAGACGGGCTAATGAGGATAAGCGAATATGTGAACTTTGCCATCATTATTGGCCCACTGCCTCTAAAGAGAGAATTGGCTGAACTTGCAGCCATTCCCACTTTGGGGAAATATTTTAAATGGAAATGAAGATTAGTCAACTGTTGTGCTAGTTAATAGAGCACAGCTTTGTATCCAGTGTGCTGAGGACTGAATGAAACTATCAATATTCAGCAGTAACCTACAGTATATTTATGTCTAGCAGAGATTTGGATGTATAGACATCGCTGTTGCTTCACTTCTTCTTGTTCAGTGCCATTCAATGTCTGTACAGCTTTCTCTAGAAGGCTGGGGGAGGATGCTTTGCAGGGTCTCTTGGTCCCACCGTGGGTGTGGACTTCTTAGGTCTTAAAATAAAATGAAATCATTTCAACACTGTTATTTTGTTAACATTCCCCCTCCCTAAATTAATATCACTTGTATAAGTAGTCCTCTACTTACAACCATTCATTTCGTGATCATTCGAAGCTACAGTGGCACTGAAAAGGTGACCTATGACTGTTTTTCACATTTACAACCACTGCAGCAACCCCATAGTCATGTGGTCAAAGTTCACACGCTTGGCAACTGGCATGCATTTATGATGGCTCCAGCATCCTGGGATTACCTTTTATGACTCTCTGACAAGCAAAGTCAATGGGGAAGCCATGTTCACTTAACAACCATGTAACTACTTTAACGACCGTGGTGATTCATTAACAACTGTGGCAAGAAAGATCAGAAAATGGGGCAAAATTCACTTAGCAGCTGTCTTGCTTAGCTTTGGAAAGTTTGGCCTCAGGTGTGTTGAGAACTACCTTTTTAATGAATGACAATCCACTTGGCCAAATTTTGATAGTCTGGTTACAATGATTTCAAAGAAGCAAAGACAGCAAAATCAAGTTACAAAATCCCTTTCTAATTCTAATGTTTTCCTCATTAACTAAACTAAATCGGTTTAAGAACTCTTGACCATAGCTATTCTCATGGTGTTATATGAACTATAGTTATCGGCTAATTTCTCAGATGGATTCCAGTATTAAATAAAGCTGGCTTTACTTTAACTACTTTGTTCCAAGCAATAAATAAATACATGAATCCTTGTATAGTGAATCAATGGAAGCTGATTCTGTTACAAGTATGATTTCTCTGTGACATTTACAGATCCTGTGGACAACATGAATCAAACAAATTATATCCATTAGGATTCTTGTTCATTACTCTTTCTAACGTTTCATTTGAAACATCAGTAGTGTAGTGTAAGCAACCAGAAACAACTATATTATTTTTCAAATTTTAAAATTGAGTGGAATAGTATAATGTTTAAAGAAACATTAATTTTTATTGGGAAGAAATTCTGAAGAAAATTGACAGATAGATAAACCTGTCATGGTGATAAGGGCTTATATTTAAAGGAAAACAGTGAACAACCAACTAATGGAATAGCTTGCCTTCAGAAGTTGTGGGTGCTCCATCACTGGAGGCTTTCTAAAAGAGACTGGGCAACCATTGGTCTGAAATGGTAGTGTCTCCTGCTCAAGTACGGGGTTGGACTAGAAGACCTCTAAGGTCCCTTCCAACTCTATTATTCTATGTCCTGTTGCTAAATTTGTAGCTACACCACCTGGATAGCAAAATAACTTAAGCAAGGTTTATCAAAACCTAATGCAAAATAGAAAACATATATGAAATCAAACTAATTAGAGGTAGAATACTGTATATACTCAAATATAAGCCCATCACATGGACAAAATAACCCTTACATTTTTAACCAAAATGCCATGAAAATGTACCACTCATAGATAAGCCAACCCTCTGCAGTTTCATGTTTTAAGTTTCATAATTGGCTGATTCATAGATGGTGCATTTTTGTGTATTTTGGTTAAAAAAATGAGGATCTGTTTATCCATGGATGGTCTTATCTATAAATATGTGCGTGATATATGGTCACTTTTTTTTTTTAATTACAAAAGTTTTATTGAGTTATACAAATTTTTTAGGTAGGGTAGGGTAAGGTGAAGTAAAAAAATATTTTGAGAACTTTCACGTCGAGATCGTTGGCCCCTCCGGGGCTTCTTAACAAAACATTGATAATACATATTTCAATAGTACTACAAGGTGAAGAAAAATGCATACATCATTATAAATTCTCAATTCTATGCTGGCAATCGTGTACAAACATCCAGACAAAAGTTATACTGTATTAATAAAAAAAGTCATTTTTTAGATCTAAGTCTCTTGGCAATTGTGTCTTCTTGTTCTCCTCTCTGACCCCCAGTGGGCGGGGCCGTGGCCCCCTCCGCTCCTCCTGTTTCTTCCCCCAGGATGGAGGAATGTTTTTTAAGAAAGGCTTCCGCCTCAGCAACTGTTTTAATCCTTACTCTTCCTCCTTCCCAGAAGACCAACATCCCTTCTGGCATCACCCACTTGAACCAAATCCCCTGGTTAAACAATTTTTTAGATAAGAAGGAATATTTCCTCCTCACCTCTCTAATCTTTTTCGGGATCTGCTTCAGGATGGCGACTTCCTTTTGTTGGTACATTAATGGACCCTCTCTCTGCGCCCTCAATATTCCCTCCCTGGTAGACCTTCTAACAAATTTAATATGTATCTCTCTGGGTAGTTCATTTATCCTGGCATATGCTGAATTTATTCTATAAACCAGGTCAATGTCCCCCCTGATCTCTTCCTTGGGTTTGTGTAAATAGTCTGCTAAAATTGTGCTCATGAGATCAGGAAGGCATTCACCAGTTTCTTCCGAAATATTCTGAAATCTTAAAAAATATGACATCCTTTCAAAATCCATCCTAGACATATGACCAGTTAAATCTCCAATTTCAGTATTAACATTTTTAAGTTCTCCCTTTGCCCCATCCAGCCCCACTTGGTCACTTTTTAAAAGCTGAGGAAAAAACTACTACATAATCATAAATAAGACTTATTCAGGGATAAGTCAAACCAAAATTAAGTGCCTATTGTATCTATATGCAATTGCTATGGTGGGCAGAGGACATCTGAGCCTTTTCTGGCCCCTTGAGCTGGACTACATGTACATCACTTTTACTCATTCCAGTTATGTGGATTATAAAATGAATGAAGAATATGTTTCTTCCTGTCCATGATGGGTACTGAGGATTCATGCCTCGCATGTTAGTTTAGAACATGAAGCAACTTCCTTGAGATGCTTTCCTTGAGGCTTCCTCTCAAGTCTTCCTTGACAAGAAAATGAAGATATTTTCTCTTTTACAGTTATCATGACATGATAGCTTGCTAAGTGATATAGAAACAATTTCTAAAGAAAAATCCATGATCTTTTAATATGAAGACATCTATTTTAGTGAATGTTAAAGGAGAGAAATAGCTGCATAATAAATATTTGTATATCTGTTTGATGCCTTTTGTTAATGCCCTTCCAAGTGCTTGATTTGAGAAGTAACAAAGAGGGGAGCCTTCAAGAAGCAGTATTAGCTACCAAATGTTTGACAGAACAGTACCTACTTCTTTTTGGCTATGACTGCTCAACGTTAATAACAAAGGAGTCCTAACAAGGAGAAGGGCGGGGTATAAATTTAATAAAATAAAAATAAAATAAAAAGAGGCAAGCTAACCACTCTGAGGAAAAAGACACTTGTAATTATGCAAACTAGGAAGAAAATGGCATTAGTCTATGTGAGCCTTTTGAGGCCAGGACGAGCTTCCAGGGTGATCCGGCGGCTCTGCATGGGCCATCGGAGGGAAGCTGGCCGGAGGCTCCAAAACGCCGGGGAGGCTCCAAAACGCCGCGCTGCTCCGAGGCTTGAGTGGAGCGGCGCGTGGCGCGGAAGAGAGAAGGAGAGAAGGAGAGGAATGGAGGAACAGAGTGGAGTGGAGCCGCGCGGCGTGGAGGAGAGGAGGAGAAGAGCGGTGCCGGTAGGAGCTGACGAGCGGAGCCGGGACGGCCAGTGGGCGGAGAAGTGACCAGCGCTGGAGTGGACATCAGAGGCCAGCGACTGTAAAGACCTGGGGAGGCCAGACAGAGCCGGACCTGGCTAGCTGAGGACCAACTGGACTGGCATGGGCCGGCAGGGTAACATCGAGGCCGCAAGGCCTGGCTGGGCCGGGCCGGGCCTAAGGAGATCTGGGCCTGGCAGGCCGAAAGATACCAGGTGCGCTGGAGGCGTTGGGGCCGAAGGAGATGCCACCGGGGACAAAGGTGGGCAGTGGAGGCTCCAGGCCGAGAAAAACTGGCCTCAGCTATCAGAACTCTTCAGCTGAGGCCCTTAAGACTCCTGGTATTGTGGGACTGGAGGAGTCCTTGAGGACTACAGGCCGGGACTAATTTACAACTGGAAGGCCAAAGCCACCCTCTACCCCCAGTCTGATATATCTATATGAACTAACTCTCCCACCTTCGATGACAAACTAACTATTTATGAACCATGATTAACTATCTTTGAACCATGCATGATTTTTATGAATTTATGAACTATTTATGAACTTTTTAGAACCGGTCTAGATGTCTCCTGAGTTTAACTTGTACTATACATATTTTAACATCCATTTTAATATTCAATAACATCTAGAATTTTAATGCCCTGTCTAACAACTCCTCTGACCTTATATTTTATATATATTTATACATATTTATATATATCATATTTATGACATTCACCATGAAGTACTCTAAGGCAGACCTTTTCTACTGCGGGAGTCCCCCTACTCGCAGGTATGGCCCTCCGCGTCAACGAGGGCCCACCTTGATGAGGGATTCTGTATCAAGAGAGGTGGGCGGGTCGCAGTTCTAGGGGTGTTTGAACAAAATTCTTAATTTGGCTTTTAGGGGGTTCCAGGGAGGAGGGGAGGGATAGTTTACAATTTAAATGGGGGATTTAATCTGGTTTTAGCGCAGGTTTTGTCATTTAATAAGTTTTTTAAATTATAATTGGTACTATTTTGTATATTGTTTTAAATTCCTGTGCGCCACCCTGGGTCCTCTCGGAGAAGGACGGGATATAAATTGAATAAATTGAATTGAATTGAATTGAGTAAAATTACCCTCTCTCAAAACCTCAACTATAAATTGTTTTAAACACAACAATGTTGATTAGGGCCAGCTGCAAACAAGACCCGTTAGAACAGGGGTCTCCAACCTTTGCAACTTTAAGTCTGAAGGACTTCAGCTCCCAGAATTCTCCAGCCAGCAAAGCTGGCTGGAGAAGTCTGGGAGCTGAAGTCCTTCAGACTTAAAGTTGCAAAGGTTGGAGACCCCTGCATTAGAAGATAACACCTAGTAAAAGTAATGCATCAATAATAGTTTTCCTTTAAAGAATGCAACCTTTCTCTAAAACAATAAACTCTTGTCTTTGTAGAGCTGCCTTGTTACCTCATTATCTTTAGTTCGTCAGCCAACATATCCTGCTATATCCAATATTCTTTCTGCTATATTAAGCATATACATATTGCAATTAGCATATGTCTACATAATAGATTACAAGCCTGCCCCTCTTTAGGTTAGCTACCCTCTGGTACCATAATAAATGATCTGTGTTTCAATTGAATTGTGGGCTGGTTTCTTTGATTTCAACAAATTCCCAGAGAAAATTATGAAAGAAATTTCTCCTGCATAGGAAAATAATTAGCCTTTAGGGATCAATGCAAGTTTGGTCCAATATATAGATATTACAATGTAGGTGGGAAAAAAATCAGATACAATAGTGCCAAAATGTTTACAACTGAAATAATAACTAAAAACCAATACTTTAAGTAGGTCTTAGAAATAAATGGTAGAGGTATGTGATGAACAGAAAGTAAGAATAGTAAAAGGAATATATTTCAAATAATAATATTGTGTCAAATTGTCCCTCCCACCCAACCTCCATTTTTGTAAATTCACCACTCCATGGTTGGGGGAGTAGCTGAGGGGATGTTTGTTTTTTAATTTCTTCAGTCACTTAGAATCAAAGTTAGGGTGAGTGCAGGATTTTGTAACAACGTAGGGGTTCGATTTAGCAATTCAGATATGTCCCAGTTTAAGGACAAGAATCCTGCATTCTACTTTTGATGACTTCACTCCAATTTGTCCATACAAAAATAGAACACAGCAATAGCTGAATGTGAAGAGATGGGAAACTATCCTGAAAAAATAAAATATGAATTGATTGAAACAGTCCTTTATATTGAATCACATGTGATTTCATGTGATAGGATGTCAAGAAAATGAAAGTTTGTCCAAAAAGCTGCCTTTTCATCCCCTTCCTATAAATTCATGTGATTCTAATTGTGTCACAGGGGCAGAACACTCTATTAAGGTGTTTCTTATCCTTCTCTCTTATCTGCTTCTTTTCTGGAGTAATTTCAGAGTGAGAAGTTGCTATGTGACAATGAATACCTGATGCAGAAATCCCATGGAATGGAGAATGTGTTTAATGATGTGTCTCCATAAGAAAATAAATGGCTGGTGCAATCATTCTTATAGGCAGCAAGCCATTCAACAAGGTTAAGTCAGACTTCGTTTCCGGTTTCTGAAGGTGACGGACGCGCTTTGTGCTCTGTCCGCCGCTTGCTATACCGATGGGCTCCTTCGAGAGCACAGAAAACCCCCGGGGGGGGCCTTCTGCCATAGGGGTGGTTCACTGGGAGCCCCCAGCCTGGCGGCGGCCGATGGAGTGCTCCCAGCCTCGCTCTAGGAGCTGGCGAGCAAAAAGGGGGGTGCAAACCTTGCCTCTTCACCGGATGGATCCCTGGAACAGTAAACAGAATGAGAAGAGTAGCTAAAATGCCGGAAATGGAGGGCACTCCCTAATCTCTCGTCTTGCTGATGAAGGATAAGCGATAAGCCACTGTAAGTTCCAATTCAATCAATTTTGAAAGGAGATTGGAGGGGGGAGTTTTCAACCCCCCCCCATCGGACGAAGCGGCAATTAAGGGATCCCTCTCCATTGAAATGGAGAGAGGAAAGGTTTAACTTGCTATTTGAACTAACTATGGAAAAGAATTGTATCGTATCGCATTTGCAACAGCTTTTCACGGAGCTCTTTTAAAAAAGAAAGTGGGGAAATTCAATTTTTTTTTACTACCGGTTCTTTGAGCGTGGCTTGGTGGACATGACAGGGGAAGCATATTGCAAAATCTCCATTCCCACCCCACTCTGGAGCCAGCCAGAGGTGGTATTTGCTGGTTCTCCGAACTACTCAAAATTTCCGCTACCGGTTCTCCAGAACCTGTGAGAACCTGCTGAATTTCACCCCTTAAAGTGCTTCTTTAAGCTTCTCACACAGCTCATTTGGAATTTCAGGCTCCCTCTTCCCTTGGGCCCTAGCAGTTACTGGGGCTGCCAGCTGCTTCAAGGGGATCCGCAACTGAACCACTTCGGTTTTAATAGTATTGTATTGTGGCAACCTGAATAAAGCATCTGCCATAAACCTTTCCCTCCTGGAATATAGTGCAGGCTAAAATTGAACCGGTTAATGTATTGAGCCTATCAAATCTGTTTAGGAGATAACTTACATAAGGTTTTCAGGACTTCCAAATTCCTACAATTAGTCCACACCTCAAACAGGGTTTTGCCCCTTCTAAATTCATAGAGATTTTATAAGGAAAGAGACGTTGACAGCTTTTTGTTCTGTTCATTTTGTGGTCCACAGTAAAATTCATGGGAATATCTTGTTGCCAATGAAAATGAAACTAAGGTTAAGGTTAGGTCTACTAGGAATCATGGCCAAAATCTAGTGCTAGAGATAGATTTGTATTAGTTTTCTAAGGAAAGTAACAATTACAGCTTTTCATTCACAGATGTTTGATATCTACAATAAAATACAGGGGAAATGTATTGGAAAATTGCATTGTTAATGAGTTAGGGTTAGGGTTAGGGTTAGGGTTAGGGTTGGTGCTATTTGGAATCAAGCCCAAAATATACTGCTAGGTATAGATTCTTAGAGATGATCGTAGCAAAGTGAACTTGGCAGCTTTCCATTCAGAGTTCTTTGTGACCACACTAGAATACATGGGAAAATCCATGAAAATGAAACTAAGGTTATGGAAAGGGTTAAAGCGAGGGTTAGGTCTACTTAGACTCACAGGAACAACTAATACTAGTTTTCATTCAGAGTTGATTCAGAGGCAGAATAAATTACATGGGAAAATCCCTTTGCCAATGAAAATGAATTTAGATTTTCGATCAAAAAAAGGTTTTATTTACAAAAACCTAAAGATGAGATCAGGGGGGACATTGACCTAGCCTACAGAATTAACTCAGCATATGCCACAATAAATGAAGTGCCTAGAGAGATACATGTGAAATTTGTTAGAAGGTCAACCAGAGAGGAAATCCTGAAAGTGCAGAGAGGTAGTCCATTAATCTACCAACAAAAAGAGGTTGCTATCTTGAAGCAGATCCCTAGAAAGATTCGAGAAGCAAGGAGGAAATTTTCCTTCTTGTCTAAAATTTTATTTGATCATGGGATTTGGTTCAATTGGGTGACACCCGAAGGGATGCTGGTGTTCTGGGAAGGAGGAAGAGTGAGGATTAAAACAGTTGTTGAGGCGGAAGCCTTTCTTAAAAAACATTCCTCTGCCCTGGGGGAAGATCCAGGGGGGACGGAGGGGGCCGCGGCCCCGCCCGCTGGGGGCCAGGGAGGAGAAAAAGAAGATACAATAGCCAAGAGACTTAGATCGAAAAAATAACTTTGCCTTGATTTTTCTGAACAATTTTGCATAATATTTGTATCTGGATTTTTTGTAAATGTCTGACAGCATGGAATTGAGAATTTAGGTATATGTACTTGCTTTTACCTTGTAGTGTTATGAAAAATGCTTTTTTTTGTTATTTTATTACTGTGTATTTTGAGGTCTCGGAAGGGCCGACGACTCTGACGTGAATGCTCTCAAAATTTCTTTGTATCCCTTACCCTATCCTATAGAAAAAATGTAAAACCAATAAAACTTTTTCAATATAAAAAAAAAAAAGGTTTTATTGGTTTTTACAATTTTTTTTGTAGGAAAACGGTATAAGGTATTATTAAGACATTTTGAGGACATCTATGTCGGAGGTGTCGGCCCCCTCCGAGGCTTCATACAAAAATAAAAACAATACAATAACTTTTCCATTTCTCTACAAAGTGGAGTGAGATACATACATATATCATTTCCCAACTTCTTTCAATCAATCATTTATTTCTATAAACATCCAGATAAGAGTTACTATATAATAGAAAGTCATTTGTGAGATCTGAGCCTTTTAGCTATTGTATCCTGTTCTCCCCTGCTGCCAGTGGGCAGAGTCGTGGCCCCTCCCGCTCCCCCATTTTCATCCTCCAGGATTGAGGAATGTTTTTTAAGAAAGGCTTCCGCCTCTACAATTGTTTTAATTCTTACTCTTCCCCCCTCCCAGAACACTAACATTCCTTTGGGCATCGACTACCTGAACCACACCCCTTTTTAAAATAATCTTTTGGATAAGAAGGAGTACTTCCTTCTTATCTCTCGAATCTTTTTCAGGATCTGTTTCAGAATGGCAACTTCACTCTGTTGATATATCAAGGGACCATCTCTCTGTGCTCTCAGGATCTCATCCCTTGTTGACCTTCTTACAAATTGAATATGTATCTCTCTGGGCACTTCATTTATTCTGGCATATGCTGAATTAATTCTATAAATCAAATCAATGTCCCCCCAAATATCTTCTTTGCTCCTTTTAGTATAGTCTGCTAACATCGTACACATTAAATCTTTTAAATTCTCAGAGCTTACTTCAGGAACATTTTGAAACCTTAAAAAGTAAGACATTCTTTCAAAATCCATCCTCGACATATGACCAGTTAATTCCACTATTTCTTTTTGAGAATTACTTATCTCTCCTCTCATCTCAGCCGCCTCCCCTCCAGTCCATCCAATCTTTGTTTATTTTCCATTAGTGCTTTTTGCGTCTCCAAAAGTTCCAATTTTGAACTAACATTGTCTTTCCGGATTTCTTTTATCTCTTTCATAATGTTTTGAAGAGTTTCTTCTATTGCTGATAGCTGAGTAGCCTCCCCCACCATTTCTTTAGATAGCATTGAAGTGATCTTGGGCTGTTGTGGATGCTTCTTTGAAGCCATGATGAAAGTGTTAAGTTTTTGCCACTAATATGGCGTCTTTTGGAGGGGTAGTCCATGAGGCGAGAAGAGAGCAAGAGTGAATGTCCAAATTCAAAATGCAATTTGCTTAAAGTCCAGAGAGAGAACAATTTTTTAACAACAATCAAATAGGAAAAGACAGAAGGCACATCTGGGAGAAATCCTAAGAGTCAATTGCCTTAGCTTGTGAGTAAAAAGTTTAGTCCCATAAAAATGAAGGAGTGTCAGCACATCACAAAGAAAAATATTTCTTACAGGGAACAAAGAAACACCATCTTTCCCGCTCCCCTGGCATGGAGAACTAGTGAAAGTCTATTTCAGTTGTTGCAAGACAGAGATACAAAGTATCAATAGCAGAGTTAAAGTGAAAAACTTTCATTTTCATTGTTTAGAAATCGGATGTAGTTCTTCCTCTTTCCCAAGCCTGGGGAACATTTTAAAGCGCTGCTTTTTTTTCCTTCCAAGGAGGGGTTTACAAAATCCCCCCTCCTTCTTCTTTAGAAGCAAAAGTTGACAGCATTAATTCTTAAAACACTCACAGTCCGCTCTGCAGCCAAGAGCCTCGGTGTTGCCTCCAGCCCCAGCATTCAGCCCGTCTTTAAATTGCAGCTATTCCGGTTCTCCATCGGCGAAGGGGACGCAAGGGAAACTCCCCCCCTCCCTGCGACTCATTCTCCGGCGCCTTGGACGAGGCGGGGGCCACCACCCCGACCACTGTCGGGGTGGGGGGACTCCCCGCAAGCCGTCCATGCGGGGGGACTCTTTAGCAAGAGCCCCCTGCCCCCGAAGGCGCCGCCGGAGCAACCAAGCAGCGGACGCGTCTGGGACCCATCTGTCGCCTCCGGCAAACCGGAAGGAAATCCCGAAAATGAATTTAGATTTTGATTCAGGATTAGGGTTAGGTTTACTTGGAATCACAGCAAAAAAAAAATTAGGTATTGATTCAGTAGGTATTGATTCTTAGTGGTTTTCTAAAGAAAGTAACAGTTACATTTGGAGTTGGTTATTTTTTAGAATAAATTACATATGAAAATCCAGATGCAAATGAAAAATGAATGAAGGGTTAGGGTTAGGGTTAGGTCTACTTAGAATCATGGATTAAAAACTAATACTAAGGATGGATTCTTAGTGGTTTTCTAAGGAAAGTAACAGTTACAGCTTTTCATTCACTGTTGATTACGATGCAGATTAAATTACATGAGAAAATCCCATTGCCAATGTAAATGCATCTAAAATTAGGGTTAGGAGTAAGGGTAGGGTTGTGGTTAGGATTAGGTCTATTTAGAATCATATCCAAAACCAATGCTAGGTATGGATTATTAATGGTTTTCTTAGGAAAGTAACATTCACAAATTTCCATTCAGAATTAATTATAACCCACAGTAACCCCAAAGGTGCTTTTTTCAAGATGTTCTGGTTTTTCTTCGAAAACATTTTGCTTCTCATCCAAGAAATTTCTTCAGCTCTGACTGGATGCTAGAGAATGGAAGGATACACTCTTTGCAGACAGCTGGTCATTTGCATTTGTTTAGAGACTAGTTGAGGCCACCTGGAAGTTTACCTCTGTCGTCAGGGTCACCTGAGCTTTCTTGGAACTGTTTTAGGGTTTTTTTTCCCCTTTCCTGTCTTTGCTGGTACGCAGGCCTTCAGCTCCATGGTGTAGGGTTCTGATGACTCGCATTTTGTGCTCCAGTGGGTGTTGGGATGAATTCCTACTGGTGTTCTAAGAAACTAGAAGTTACACCTTTTCATTTGCTGTTAATTAAGATGCAGAGTAAATTACCGTACATGGGAAAATCCCAGTGTCAATAAAAATGAATCTGGGGTTAGGGTTAGGTCTAAGGAAAGTAACAGTTAAATCATTTCATTACGGAGTTGATTATGATACACAGTAAATTATATGGGAAAATCCCATTACCAATAAAAAAAATCTATCTATAATTTGCTTTAGGGTTAGGGTTAGGGTTAGGGTTAGGGTTAGGGTTAGGGTTAGGGTTAGGGTTAGGGTTAGGGTTAGGGTTAGGGTTAGGGTTAGGGTTAGGGTTAGGGTTAGGGTTAGGGTTAGGGTTAGGGTTAGGGTTGGGTTTGGGTTTGGGCTTGGGCTTTGGGTTGGGCTTGGGGTTAGATCCAACTGTAATTATGGGCAAAAAATAATGCTATGGATAGTTTCTTAGTGGTTTTCTAAGGAAAGTAAAAGTTACATCATTTCATTTGGAGTTAATTATGACACAAATAGGTTCCATAGGAAAACCCCATTTCCAATAAAAATCAATGCAGAGTTTGTGTTAGGGTTAGTGTTAGGTCTATTTGGAATCATGGGCAAAAATAATGCTATGGATAATTTCTTAGTGGTTTTTTAAAGAAAGTAAGAATTACACCTTTTTTTTCAGAGTTGATTAAGATGCATAGTAAGTTGCATGGGAAAATTATTTTGCAAATAAAAATCAATCAGGGTTGGGGATACAGTTAGGGTTAGGGTTAGCTCTACTTTGAATTATTTGCAATAAATAATGCTAAGAATGGATTCTTTGTGGTTATGGCTAGGCTTAGGGTTAGATCTTCTTGCAAACATGGCTCAAGCTAATGCTAGAATTGTATTCTTAGTGGTTTTAGGGATGAGAAGGGACCTTGGAGGCCTTCTAGTCCAGCCCCCTGCTCAAGCAGGAGATCCTATACATTTTCATTTACAATGGGATTTTCCCATGTAATATGC
Source organism: Rhabdophis nuchalis (assembly GCA_039707465.1). NCBI lineage: Eukaryota > Metazoa > Chordata > Lepidosauria > Squamata > Natricidae > Rhabdophis > Rhabdophis nuchalis. Next base: position 293,093,490 of record CM077643.1, on the reverse strand, counting down.
TCTGCATCATAATCAACACAGAACGAAAAGGTGCATCTGTTACTTTCCTGAGAAAATCACTAAGGATACATCTCTAGTACTTGGTTTGGATTTACAAGGGATTTTCCAATGTAATTTATTCTGCACTATAATCAACTCAGAAGAAAACTGTAACCCTAACCCTAAACTGTAGATTGATTTTTATTGGCAATGGGATATTCCCATGTAACTTGCTATGAGTCATAATCAACTCTGAATGTAGTATGTTACTTTCCTTAGAAAACCTCTAAGATTCTATCCTTAGCATTCATTTTCAGCCATGACTCAAAGTAGACCCCTTACCCTAACTCCTATCCCTAATCTTAGTTTCATTTTCATTTGCAATGGGATTTTCACATGTATTTTACTCCAAATGAAAAGCTATCACAGTCTCTTGCCTTAGAAAACCGTGAAGAATATATAGGTAAAAATACTTTTCAATCATAACTTCAAGTCGACTTACCTTTTCCCCTGCCCCTAACCCTATCCCAATTCTTAGTTTCATTTTCATTGGCAATGGTATGTTCCCATGTATTTTGCTATGGTCCACAAACCACTCCAATCAAAAAGCTGTCACCATCTCTTATTTAATGGTTAATTAGTTTCAATTAATTAATTAATTTAATGTTTATTTTAGTCATGTTCAGCTTTAAATGTGCATATTAGGCTACATTCTGATATTTTAAAATGCGTACTGTTTCTAAAAATTTCTCGCTAACAGAATGGAGACCAACTAAGCTGAAAAGGAAGAAAGAGATGGATGGAGGGAGGGAAATTGAAGGATTCATCCATTTTCTTTTCACCTGGCTAACTAAATGTTTGACTTTGGTCCTTTTGCAACATAGTTTTTAGAGGAAAGTTATCAAAATATGGTGCCACAAAAGGAATTGTTATTCAACCCGTTTTCTACAGAAACTGACATTGAATAGGGCTGCGAGGAAGTTACTGGCTTCAGGTCACCCACTACCTAGAAGAAGTCTAGAACCTACCTCTCCCTACTTTTGATTCAGCACGTTAACCACTCTATCACTCTGGTTCCCTCAAGCCATTATGTTTCTACATTTTGTCAAAGATCCTAATGGCAGATGTGCTACTTGCCATTGATCCTATACCATCTTGAAAACAAGGCCAATAATATGATGGTTTTCATAGCAGCTGTGCTGGGAACACAGTGATAAGCATCTCATCATTAGTATAATTAAAGGCAGTTTCATATTTTCTCACATGATCGACTATTCTAGTATTAAAAGGGGAAGGGGGAACAAAGACTACTCAGCACCAGTATAAATCGCTTCTGCTACCCAGCCTGGAGTTTTGAATGCCCATAAGTACATGTCATTGAAATATGACGGTTCTAGCTACTTTCTACAGTATCTTGATAGAAACAGCTGCTTCCTGAAGGCATGATAAAAGACCAACTCAACAGGGGAAGGAGCCTCTCTCAATTTCTGTTTGCTTTAATGAGGAAAACAACATCATGAAACAAGGTCTGCATCAGCTGGAGCAAAAACTGTCTCCATTTGTTAATCAGTTCCCATGTCCCCAGCATGGTTTTTCTGTTGTCATGGTAGCTGAGAGCAAAGAAGGCAAACAGTAATGTAAATACACACCAAAAGTGATATCAGTGAAAAGCACAAGACCAATTGCAATTACTGGTGGTGGCAGAAGGCAGCAGATTCCCAACATGAGGTAGCTAAAACACACTACACAAAATATGATGTCTGCTTTTAAAAATAGGAAAAAAGGGAACAGAAGGAAATTTACGGTATCACGTCAACTATTATGACACATGATCCAGAATACCTGCAGATTGTAAAAAAGAGATTCTTTGTTCCAACAACATCACAAGGTGGCATAATTGGAAAATGATGATGATGATGATGATGATGATGATGACGACAACAACAACTCCCTTTCTTTTCAAGACGACAGACTGCAATGTTGTAGCTCCCCCACAACCAAACACAGTGGCTGTGAGCCATAAGATTATCACCTCCCATGAAAATCTATGCAAGTGTAATTCTGGCTATAAATACTTAGCCACTTAACACTTAAAATGAACTGAAATTCAGCACACTTCGGTGTCAGCTTTAAACCAGAGTCTGTAACAGTAACACCTTCTGCATTTTTGTTTTTGATTCAGGCAGATCCTAATCAACAAATACTGATGCAGGCTTCAATTCCTCCCAGCTTATGCAAATAATTATTCCGCACTCCGCTTACCCATTTTTGCAATTCACTTAATTTTATGTTATCTGTTTCCAAACATAGGAAATGCAGATTAAATTTTCTAAGACGGTTATGAGGACAACACAGGAGGCAGAGATACAATATGCACAGGATGCCAGTAAGATGATACTAAAATGTAAAAGGAATAACTGACACTTCTGTAGGGCAAAATGTTTTCCCATTGTTTAGCATTCAGACAAGCTAGTTCATAAGAAAAAATGGCAGTAATTAAATAGGAGCAATCAAATATATTTCTAATTTGTTTTGAGTTTTTTGTTATTTTTTTGCACCTTTGAGTCATTATTGAATCCTAGCAACTGGAGTTTTCTTAGCAAGAATTCAGATTTACCATTGCCTCCTTCCTGGGACTGAGAGAGAGTAACTAGCCCAAGGTGACTAAGTTGTCTTTGTGCCTAAGGCAGGTCTAGGACTCACAGCCCTCTGATTTTAACCATTGAACCAAACTGGCTCTAATAGAGCCTCATAATTTTCCAGCTCTCCATATCTCAAAATATAGTGCTAAACCAGATCGTACATTTTTATACACAAGATACTTTCAGATTCTATTAAGTTCACGTGCCCACATGGGCCACCTGGTCCATTTTTCTGCTTAGACAGATAAATGTGTTCAAATAACACACTCGATAAGACAAGATTTTGGACTAAATCTTCAGCTTAAAAGATGAAGCAGGATCCCCACAGGATCACAGAGTGTCCCATCATCCATCCATCCATCAATCCATCAATCCATCAACCCATCCATCCATCTATATGGCAGTGTGTGTATGTGCGTGTGTGTGTGTGTGTTCCAACATAATTCTAGAACGCCTTGGGCAATTTCAACCAAACTTGGTACACAGATGACTTACTCTCTGGAAACAAATACTGTGGGGGTAAGACACCTCTAACACCCCTCAGTGTGTGTGTTCTGTTATGATACAACCTGTTGTACCTTAAAATGGCTTCTATTGTACTGCCATAAAATGGCTTCTACTGTACAGTGCAGTGGAATTGCAATGGTAATGGCTTCACTGTACTCCACAAGGGGGCTCCCTCTGGTAAGAGGGAAATTCCAATATTAGAAATTATGTTTGGTCCGGACATTTCCTTCCTATAAATAAATACCTGGACAATGCCAGATTAGCAGCTCGTTCACTATAAATTTGCTAGGATGGAATGGGGAGAGGTAGAAAGGGAACAAGTGGTTTGAACCACTGGCACAATCATAGGGAAAGATATCTAAGAACAATTCCACTCATAAAACCTAGACTGGCACCTTTGTAATGAAAGAGAATAGGCATGCAAAAGAATACATCCTCCCCAGATGAATTCTAATCAGAAAAAAAGACTGAGCAAGAACTCATGAAGAAAGAAGGTGGGGAAGGGATATCATCTGAGATCTTGACTTTACAGTACTTTGTTGGATTTTCTTTTCTGTTTGCACCTTAAATGTTCACTGCAATCAGTCATGCCCTTCTCCAACTATTGGAATATTTAAAGGACCATTTCAAAACAAAAGATTTGTTAAGGATGCATGTATATATTTATGCTGCTATGAACCCTCCTCAAATCAAACTTTCACTTAAATAATTATCTTCCCAGTAATCTAATAAATAAATAGACATGCCTGCCAAGATGTTGAAAAATAATTTCCTTCTTGCCTATAAATCTAAACTCTGAACTACCCATAAGATCAGAATGTTTGTGTTGTTATTGTGGTTGAAAAACCTTGCTAATGGTATTACCAAATGTTAGTGATGACCTTAACAGAATTATTAATTTTCCTAATGCTCTGCATTAATCAGCTTTTTGTGAGCGTCAACGCGAAATTTGGGAGAGTCAAGTCCAAAATTTCTACCTTTTTCTCTTCTTCAGGTTCTTCCAGTTCCTCTTAAAGTAAATTGTTTCTTTGCACATTTTAAAACTTTGAAATATTGTTCAAATTGTTTTAACCCAATTGGCCAAGGGCAGATTTAGCCTCTGTCATAAGTTTGCAAGTGGGCTTGTGTGATAAAAGGGGAGCCATTTAAATAGCTATCTTTTCCCTTTGCCAAAAAATGCACATGTAGCCATTTGACAAAGCTCACTCTCCTTTTGCGTTTGTAAGTTGTGTAGGCTGACAAAAAATGAGTTAGGAAAAATGAGCTTTGCCTGTGGGAGCCTGCTGAGTATAACCTTAATCCCAGTTTAACTGAATATATGTTGAGCCTAATTATTCCAAATGTGTCTGTCTCTTTATGAAGCTTCCTATTTGGAAAAAAAGGTAAGTAAGGTTGCTATTTGGGGGGGAAAAGATATTTCCCAGCAGTTCCAACATTGATTCTTAATTACAACAGTTAAAATAGAAGTTACATAGGAAGGAAAAGATGTACATTAAGAGAAACTGCATTGCTGAACATTTTTATTGAGCGTTCATGTTCCTCAGGGAACATCTGGGGCTAATTTAATATGTCACTTACAAACCAGCATATTTTGTGTGCTATTGATGTTGAAATCTTTCTTCTATTTCCGTATCATACTTTCTGAAAGCAGCTATAGGAAGAGCATGCAAATGTTTTGTCTATGTTTTGAAAACTCTGGGAATCTTGGAATGGGAATTCTTAAGAAGAGGAACACACAGACTTCAGTGAAGTTAACTCAATGCCAAAAGGATCGTTCCTACCCAAACAGCAATGCAAATCTGTCAGACCCCAAAACCAAGAATGGCACGGTGATTCTTCTATGCTGAGTCCTTTGTTGTTTCACACCTATAGACAAAATCATGCCAGACGGAGCACTTTACTATCTGCATCTACAATATACTGTGAATTATTGGGGAGGGGCTGTCTTCACCATCTTTTGCTCGTAAGAGCTGCAGTGGCACAGTGGTTAAAATGCAATACTGCAGGCTATTTCTGCTGACTGCAATTTGGCAGTTCAAATCTCACCAGGCTCAAGGTTGACTCAGCCTCCCATCCTTCCAAGGAAGCTAAAATGAGGACCCAGATTGTTAGGGACAATGTGCTAATTCTATAAACCACTTAGAGAAGGCTGTAAAAGCACTATGAAGTGGTATATTAGTCTAAGTGCTATTACTATAACATCTGAATTGAGTTGCCTTTTAGACCTCTGGAATGCAACTCTTCACTCTTGGGATTGGTCTCCTTACCACATTCCACCCCAAATCTAAGTGAGAGGTCTAAGAGAACACCAATTTCAGGACATGGACTGATTGCAACAACTGGACTAACTCCTAGCAGTAGCAAGGAGATGTAATTTGAGACAGAATGGCTGATCCCGGACAACTGATAGAATCAATATGACACAAGAGCATTTGGGTGAATATGCACAAATATTGGATAGTATTCTGGGCATCATGCAACATGTAAAAAGAATCTAATTAAATAACTATATTTGTATAGTCACCAATCTCACATACATGACACTGGGTGGCTTATATAAAAACAGACAAAACTTGAACTGTGCATTGACTTCTAAAGCCTTACTGTAAGGTTCTATAGAAATGAAAAAGGAACACTTTGATTTGACACAAACTGGGAAATCAACTTTTGAATTCCAATATTCACTTTGGGAAAATAATCCTTTAGTGTATATAAAAAGTAGCAGTAATAAAGAAGAATTTAATAACAAGATTTCTGTTTTCCCAAATTTGGGTGAGCAAGATAATTTCATTCCATCCCAAAGATCTTAAACAAAAAAAGATTGTTTTGAACATAATAACTCTCTAATATTTATGCACAAAATATAATTAAATAATTAGCTATTGTTACTAGATCTGGGCTGAAAAAATATGGGCAACCATTAGAAGGCAACAAAAAACCCACTGAAAACTAATTTAGTGGTTATCTGGATTTTTTTGCATATGTCTGTAGCCCAAATTTGGGAACATACTACACTTTTCTCTTTTCATAGTTGTTTAGGATGTAATTACATAGTTTGGCATATAACCATTTTTATAATTTAGAGAGATATTATCCAAGAAGGAAAACCTCCTTTATACCAGCATATTTTATTCATATGTTATTCTCCAATATTCTCTGGTTAACTTTCAGGATATGATCAAATTTAGGCAGTTTGTTCAGATCTAATTAAGAAATTAACAATTACTCAGCCTTGGCAGTTTGATTTTTTTTTAAAGAAATATTATTAATGTTAACATCACCCTGGCTGTTGATACATGCCCATGTAACATATATTTATAGAATATATTGCACTGCTGTCAGAAATGCAAAGCTAATACATTGAAAATCCCCCTTGGGAGATGGGGGAAAGCCTCCATTATCTGGTTTGGATTGCTAAATTGCATTGGAGGCATTCTTCTCCTTGAGTGTCTGAGGCAGACATATGGCATGTTTGGGCATATTATAAAGATGAAACACTACTGCCTTTTTATCAAACGGAGCTGGTCAACATTGAGTGGAATGTGCTTTCTGAAAAAATAGGTTAAACATATCACACCTCATTTGTCTTACATTTGATTCAGTGCATAGCTGTAATCTATGCCTATTAGAAAAATAGCTCTCTAAAGCTAGAAAGCCAGTTTGATGAAGTGTTTAAGGCACCAGGGTAGAATCAGGAGACCTTGAGTTCTAGTCCCACCTTAAGCATCAAGTCATCTGAGTGACCTCTGACCAGTTACTTTCTCTTAACTCTAAATAACAGGCAAATTACTTCTAAAATCTGGCCAAGAAAACTGCAGGGACTTGTCCAGGCAGTCACCAGGAGTAAATGCTTTCCTGAAAACACAAAGCAAACAAACAAAATTCTAGGGCGATACTATAAATATCTCTCCTATACCTCCAGAACAACAACAAACTCCTGGATAGAAGATTTACTACTATATATCGTCAAGAAAACCTTGAAGGACAAGGACTGGGAGAAACAGCATTGCCCCAGTATCTTTCTTTTCATTTGACTTCAGTTCCTTCCTTTAAGAAACAGTCTGACAGTCCATCAAAGGGCACTGTCAAGACAATGTGTCATTTTCATAAGAGATTGGCTTAATAACACCTTGTGGTCACAACCATGTTGCAACTTGCAGAAAAAAAATAGGAATAACATATTTTAAGTATCTTTAAGCTTGTCACAGCACAAAACATGGTAAATCATTAACTACCATACATTTGCATGCAGCTAGGCAAAGCTGTGAGTGTGTGTGTGTGTGTGTGTGTGTGTGTGTGTGTGTGTGTGTGTGTGTCCAGGAACATGTGAAAGGTTTATTATGCTTTCAGACTTATGAGACAGAACATTGCATTTGCCTTGCAATAATTTGCTGTTATAGCTGGCTGTCACAGCACTTCAATGTATATGTATGAAAGCAATATGGCTGAATGACATAATACATTCTGTGTAAAATTAACAATAATGTGGCTTAATATAAAATTTACAGAAGAAAAGTAGTGAGCAAAAGGTATATAATATGTCATTTCATTCAGATTGCAATTTTTAAAATATAAAAATAACAGCATAATTTTGAGTATACTTTCTCTCTTAATTTTCATAAATTCTTTTCTAAATATATACACCTGGGAACTTTCTTTCTGTCTTTCCCTTACATATGAATTTTTGAATACTTTTTCATAACTTACCCAATTGTAGACTTGTGATCTGCATCTCAGAATACAGAAGAAGGGTAATTTTAGCATTCAAATGCAATTGGGACAGTGTGTAGATTTGGAAAATGTAAATTGCAGATTCTGTACTTGTCCCTATGTTTGTAAAATACTTTCAGCCCGATGCATATTCATGCAAACAGAACTCTCTTCAGAAACGGTTAAGCCAAAACCTGGTCAGAAATAATACTCCACATAAGTCATGGCGAGAAGGAAGTCAGTTGTGTGTGTAGTTTGGAGAATGATTTTCATATAATGCAAAATGGAAAAACGTGTTTTCTCTGTTGGGATCCCTAATCCGTTCTCAATCCGTTAGAGGACACTGTAACAGTGTATAAAATGGCATCTTCTCCTCTTCCATTAGTGAACCTTATAGTTCTTTGGAAAATCCAAAGGATTCTCACATACCTAGTTAATGAAATAAAAAGCTGTCTCAACCATGAACTTCTGACATAAAATACATGATATGCATTTTAATGGAAATATAGCTAAAGTTATATATTGAATGAAGCTTTGTTGCTTAAATGGTAAGAACACAGTTCAAAAATCTCCAACATATGTTGTGGATATTAATGAAGTATATTTATCTAAATGGATTAATTTAGGTAAAATTGCTCACAAAAAGTTATATATGAACAAAATATGACCAAGACTACTGTATATAGGTTTTGAATATAATAGGGGACATTAAGGGGAATGTACACAAAATGATTTCTAAGAGTGCAATATAGCAATAAACACCTCTTCCCCCCCCCCCCAAAACAGAACAGAATACTTTATTTGGCCAAGTGTGATTAGATTGGCGGTGCAGAGCAGTGGTGGGTTACGGATTCCCATTGCAACCCGTATGCTACGACAGAGCCGGGCATCCATCATGTGCACGTGCGCTGCGCATGCACGCATACTCACCACTGTGACACTCCACGGAGTGTCGCGCAAGCACCATATGCTGTGTGCGCAACTGCCCCGGTGTGCGCAACTGCTGTGGTTGGCTCAACTGGAGGTAAGGAGGGCAGGCAGGCAGGTGGGCCCTCCAAAGCCCCATACCAGAACGGTGCCTGCTGCTCCCAGAAGACATTGGTACGCCCATTCTGGGGTACCACCACTGGTGCAGAGGCTCTCAATGTACATGCAAAGCAACAGAGTAATAATAATCATGATATGATGCCAATAAGAGGCTGTAGTACAGAAGATGAGAAAGATAATAATACCACAACCATACAACATGAGTGAATATACCCAGATATAAAACAATAGTGTGAGAATTAGGTGTTCAGCAGAGTGATGCCATGAGGAGGGGAAGCTGTTCCTGTGACTAGTTGTTTTGGTATGAAATGCCCTATAATGGTGTCCTGAGGGGAGGAGTTGAAACAGTTTATGTCCAGGATGTGAGGGGTCTGTAGATATTTTCTCAGATGTTGAAAATAAAGAGAAACTGAAATGCTTCTCTGACTTTTGAATGTTAAAACCTTTTTTTCATTTTCCTAGTTTTGTAAAACTCGGTAGTCTACCACAAGGAGAAGGTCAAAAGAGAAATTATCTACAGAAAGAGCATTTCATTTAACACAGTGTGGTTCACATTTCAGCCACAGGCTGACTCAAAAAATAGTAGCAAATAAATATTTCACAATCCTTCTGCTTTTCTTCTCTATCTAATACCTTAAGTACTGTATTTTACATTTATCCTGCCTTCAAAAATCTAATCTCTTAATTTTCAAATACTATAGTAAATGGTACTTGCTGATGTACAAAAAGAAAGATATTCTGATGCAGACCTACGGAAATTGGTTGGTCTAGGAAAATTGCTGTGTGTGTGTTAGAGACAGAATAGAGTGATTACACAATAAAATGTTGGAACCCATCTATGGTCACAGCAACATGAGGATAATAGATGTCTTGACAAGTATCCTTTAAGGCAGGGGTCTCCAACCTTTTCAACTTTAAGTCTGAAGGACTTCAGCTCCCAGAATTCTCCAGCCAGCAAAGCTGGCTGGAGAAGTCTGAGAGCTGAAGTCCTTCAGACTTAAAGTTGAAAAGGTTGGAGACCCCTGCTTTAAGGACTGCACCATTCTATATCTTTAGCAATTAGTTAGTCTGAGTGTACCATTTCTACCCTCCAGTTGGATACCATGGCTTTAGTCAAGAACCAAGAAAATGACTGCAGCTCTCCGTCCTCCTGTTCAACATTTTGAAGCTGTAACTTATTTTTGAATTATAGCCTCTTAATTCTTTGAGAATTATTAGTTTCTCCCTCCATCAGCTTCTCTCGTTACATCTTTGAAAATATTCAATCAAATCATTGATGGTGTTTGAAAAATAAGATAAGGACACTTCATATGAGATTCAGGAAAACTAAGAAGCATTTCACATATGATACTTTCTATTCAGCTAATAATAACAACAATAACATAATATACATGAAATATAAAACTAAGTGGGTATAAGGAGTACTTAACTCCTCTGTTCGCAATAAAATACCTTATGCCACCATGCTTGAAATTTTAGGCTTGGACAACCTCGAACTATGACGCCTATGTTCCGACCTAAGCATAGTACACAAAATTATCTGCTATAACGTATAGCAATCATATAGTAGTTGTATACCTGTAAACAACTACTTCAACTTTAACCACAATGGGCAAACAATAGATACAAACTCAAAGTAAACCGCTCCAAACTTGATTGCAGAAAATACCACTTCAGCAATAGAGTGGTCAATGCTTGGCATGTTCTACCTGATTTCATTGTTAGCTCCTCAAACCCCCATATCTTTAACCTTAAACTGTCCACCGTGGACCTCACATGTTTCCTAAGAGGTCCCTAAGGGGGCGTGCATAAGCGCACCAGCGTGCCTACTGTCCCCATTGATATGTACTCATTTTAGGTGTTCATGCCCATGTTATACTTATTTATATTCATCTCTTTGTACCAATCTCATGCAAAAATGTCCATGTCTATACTAATACCTGTTACCTTGTACATATTGACAAATAAAATAAATACATAAAATTAATTAATATGGGGTATATGAACAAAGACAGGGATAGAAGAGATAATAACAATAAAAGCAAGCCTCATTAGACAGTGTGACATCTTATCATGGTTGGATCATATTTCCTTGGCTCAGTTTCACATTGTCTCCAAGAAAGCAGTCTTTGCATGCTTGTTAGCCCTGAGGACTATAATATTTGTGTCCCAATTGCTGGCAGTGTGTCTCTTACTAAGCATATGAATAATCAACAAAGCAATGCATGAAGACTCATCTGTGTCCAGAGACCTGCAGTGATATTGGCTGTTAGCTCCATTTTACAATGTTTTCGGTAAATCTTTTTATGCATTCATACCAACAAGCATAGATTCTCGAAGAAATTTACACATGCACAAGCATACCCAAATACTGTATATGTATGTACGTACTGTATCAGAGGTGGGTTGCTCCCGGTTTGGCTGAACTGGTAGTGGCGGCAGCATGCACAAGAGTGGACACACAAGCATGAGCAAACTGGTATATGTATGTATGATTGTGTGTGTGTGTGCACTATTGTATATTATACATAAGTATGTATGAAATAGTACGTTCAAATATATGTATTAAACAGCACAAAAAATCAGATTACAAATAGAAACAGAGTTTATAAGATTTAATTTAGCTTTGGTTAAGCTTAACCTTGATTGTCTCCAAACATGCTAGAAACTCTGAAATAAACATAAGAAACACCACCCTTCCATTGATTTTTCTCCCTTAAATCCTTTTGGATGCTGAAGGAAGATCCTTCTACAAAATTCCTCCCAAAGCATTTTGCTCCCTGAATTATTCTGATCTAAGAAACAATTCCAGGAAAACAGAATCCCAGCAGCTGGAAGAAACTAGGCAAAGGCAACTTCCACTATGACCTTTAAATTTCTAGCAGGAAGATCATGCACTTATGACACTGCGCATCTTACTGCCTCTCACCCAGGCAATTTTCTCAATGGTCAAGCATGGGGAAATACACTGTTGTAGAGTGTTGCGATGCAGGTATCCTACCCTAGATGTTGGTGAAGGAGAGATGCAGAAATCAGTGAAAGAATTGCGCTTTTCATGGTATCACCCAGATTGATAGCGATCTTAGTAGCAATAAATAATGTAGAATTATTTATTTATTATTCAGACCAATAAAAATTAGGCCCAATGTTTAAAATATGGAGAGCCAAATCTGAAAAAATATAATGGATAGAGGATGTCAACCACCTTCTACAAACCATAGCTTTTGGCTTAGTGAGGTGAAGCAGAGACTCACCTCAAAGATTTTTTTCAGCCAAAACCTAAGATGGCAAAATCTCAGGTGTGCCCCATGGGAAATGCAGCCAAGCTCTAGATAAACAAAGACATTTGATAGACTGCAGCATGTGGCTTTCTGAAACTTAAATTGGAAAGCCTCCAAATTAGAACTGTCTGTATATACCGAGTTTTGCACTGCATAGCAAAAAGTCTTTTTAGGCCTTTTCTTTTTTATAGTTTTATTGCTGACTAGCTGTTCCTGGCCATGCGTTGCTGTTAGTCTGGTTAAATGGCCAACCAATCTGTGTGTAGATCTACACCTGCACACACAAACATGTACAGACAGCCACCGTATAACCCCCAACCTACTGTATTTCTCCCTCTCTCTATCCCTCTACCTACCTACCGACCTACTATATTTCTCCCTCTCTATCCCTCTACCTACCTACCTACCTACTTCATTTCTCCCTCACTCTCTCTATCCCTATAGCCAGGGGTGTCCAAACTTGGGAACTTTAAGAGTTGTGGACTTCAACTCCCAGAATTCCCCAGCCAGCCATGCTGGCTGGGGAATTCTGGGAGTTGAAGTCCACAACTCTTAAAGTTCCCAAGTTTGGACACCCCTGCCTATAGCTGCCTACCTACCTTCTGTATTTCTCCTTGAATCTTATGGACAGAGCATTTTATGTCATAAATTATGACATAATACCTGTGGCCCACTGCTCCCTCTGTATCCATCTACCTACCTTTTTTACAATTTTTTACATTTCCGTTGCATGTACTTGGCATAGGTGTGACATCTACACAATCTATATATACCATTGGTGCCGTATTTGAAAGGAACGTTGTGTGAAAATTTGGAAGCGATTGGTGCAGTACTTTCAGAGATTAGCGGTTTTGAACAAACTCTTGTTACATTTTTATTTATATAGATAGAACATAATAATTGACTTGATTATTACATCATTAAAATTGCATTTTGAGTTCTAATACTCAATTGGTTATTGAGGTTTGGAAAAGGACACCTAAGTACTTGAAGCTGTTAATCTGGTTAATTGGGCTTAAAAGGGATCTTAAAACACATTCTGGAGAAAACTAGAACTGGGTTTTTGAATAAGGAATTCCCTAGAAACAGTTGGATGATAAAGCAACTAGATATCTACAAAGGGATACCAGAGTTATGGAAAAATAGTCACATTGTCTGCGTGCATTATGACATGTAAATGTTAATATTAAAACCACTCTAGCCTTCATTTGCAAAATCAGAATCAAAATGGAAATTCTTCATATTTTTTCAAAGGACCTATGATTGACATTTGGAATTCTCTGCTGTCAAACAGGTAAAAGTGTAAAATTTAAAAGTTTTGCCCCCAAAAAATCAGACTGTAGCAGCCTTTTTCTACATGTATTTAAACTCAGGTAATGGCTTAGGAAATCACAGGGATGAAACTCCAACATCCAGAGGCTTTTTTTCTTTTTGCGGGGGGGAGAGAAAAATATTATTTTCCATTTAAACAGAAATCCCTTCAGGAATTTAACCAGTGTGAATAACAGCATGAAATTTGCAGAACAAATTATACCCTGGAAATTTGTTGGTGGCCAACAATTATTAGTCCTTACAATTCTAAAAATGAAATGTGTCTTTCAACTAAAAATAACCAGGCAAAATTGAACTGTTAGTTTATAAATGTACACAAAAGACAACTTCCATAGGCTATAGCAGAAAGAGTACTGATGAAGGACACCATGTAGCATGCATAGTAGCTTGCCAACACATTCAGCCTTTATTTATCCCTCAGGAGACCAGTCCTAGTTGGAAAAGAGCTTGGTGACTAAATGTTAAATTTATATTGTAATATCATGTGGTGTTGGGACTGCTACGTTTGTTTGTTTGTTTTTAAATTTGCTTGTTACAATAAAAAAGCTTATTATATTGAGACATATCTCATTCCTCGTTTTAAGGACCAGTAGAGGGAGAGGGGGAGGAAGAGAAGAAGGAGGAGGAGAGGAACAGGAGAGGAAGAGGAAGTGGGAGGGGGGAGGAGGAGGAGGAGGAGGAGGAGGAGGAGGAGGAGGAGGAGGAGGAGGAGGAGGAGGAGGAGGAGGAGAAAGTTTTTTGTTGTGAAGTAGGGAAAGAGGACAGGGTACCAAAAATAGGCAGCCCCCAGCTGTAAAATCATTTTTATCTGCAGATGCCCCTTTACTTAGTTAATGATTTTATTCCATGTTCTGTCAATTTATTAAAATTGCCTCTGGCAAACCAATCATTCAAATTTCTGAATTACCATAGAAAAGCTGCCATCAAACAAAAGTATTTCTGTCTATATCTTTTCAATTCTACAATTTTTTAAAAGTAGGTATGCTGCCCCAAGTCACATGTAAGCAAGGTGGGCAGCTGTATAAATTCAATCAATAAATAAAACAAATGAAAATATTGCTTTTTGGGTGGGCAGAAAAATCCATTACAGTCTATATTCTCTCTATCTATCTACTCAACATTCTACTTCTATCACTCCTATTCATTTTACTTTATCTATTTTTTCTTTTTAATTTCTATTCCTCACCCACATATTCTTTCAGATTGCTTTGTTTCTAATGTCTTTTCTTCTTTTCTGGTAACCTCTACAACAGTTGCACACTCCAAATTGGTAGAGATTAGATTAGAGAAAATGATAAATGGATGACTAAATGGCTGGGTGGCTGGATGGGATGGGATGGGATGAGGAGAACCAGTTTGGTGTGTTGTTTAAGGCATCAGACTAGAAAACCAGGATGGTGACTTATAGTTCTCCCTTAGACACAAAGCCAGCTAGGTGACCTTGGGCCAGTTACTCCTTTTCTGCTCTAGGATACCACTTCATAATGTTTTATAGCACTCTCTAAGCAGTTTACAGAGTCAGCATATTGCCTCCAACAATCTGAGTTTTAACCACTTTGGAAAGCTGGAAGGTTGAGTTAATCTTGAGCTTCTTCTGGCTGTGGTCAGAGTTAGCTTGCAACATTGCATTCTAACCACTGTGCTACAACGGTCCTATGTGTAATTCTGCAAAACAAACATAAACAATTAGTTCAAAGGATATCATATAGATGTATGTAAAAATGATAGTTCATTAGAGAAGGGAGACAGAGGAAGGTATGCTTCTGCATTTGGCAGGGACAAGGGAAAAGTTTTGGTGAAATTTGTTTTTCTGCTTCAGTTTTACATCGTGCATTACATTTCTGCTGCTATTTATTTGAAACTGGGTTCAATTTTTGGGGGTAAGGGGGGTAATGCATACTGTTAACTCTGCTTCACTAACTAATAACATATTTTGTATAAGCCCCAAAGGCTACAAATCACTATTGATACAGATTATCATCTGAGCATCTTTTACTGAAATTAAGATATTTAAATTCTTAATTTTGACCTAATTGGAACCAGAGCAGTAACCAAAACTGTTACTCATTTCGCAGATTTGTTTAAATGTGCTGAAAAGTCATAGAAAGGAATGCCATGTGATCTATATGCGTATGGATGGCTGGATTCTTATACACTGCATTCGATTTCTTTTTTCTAAAAAAAAAAAAGCTGAAATGCTTTGTCTACTGATGGTTATTGCCCTGGAATGTTGCTAAGCACTAAACCATTTCCATATGGTGAAGAAATGCAATATATATGCATTCATTTCTGTAATGCATTCCAGAAAGCAGAACACACATCACACCAGAATGACAGATAAAAAGTGGCCGTGGAATCTTGGATATATTTTCAAACAAAATCTCTTGCCTTTGGCTACGTTCCAGGAAAGTCACTCTTGCAAAAAGCAAAAAAAAAAAGAGCCTTACTCTCCTTTCATATTGATTTGATTATTAACTGTTCTTCAGAATATTTTCCCTTTTTTATATATATATATGACTTGATTTATTTATGTCGTAGTTTTTAACTCTGGCTATGTTGTACACTTTGAGAAACATTTCGCATACATGTTATGAAGTTAACCGGTTACAATAATACAAAATGTAATAATAATAAATAAAGAAATGTCAGGCTGACTAATGAGTTGGCGCAAGATTGAATAATTCTCTAGATTTCCTAAAGTCATTTATATTCATTCATTCCTCTCTCTCTCTCAATATCTATCTCTCTCTCTCTCTCTCTCTCTGTGTGTGTGTGTGTGTGTGTGTGTGTGTGCGTGTGTGTGTGTGTGTGTGTGCATATCTTGGCATGCTGACATTTTCTGTCATTGGGGAAACATGAAATCCTTCTACCTTCTCTCCACTTACATGGGATAATAAAATCTCATAGAAGCCAAAGAAATTCATTATTGAGTTAACGTATCTAAAGCTGCTCCTTAAAATGCCATGGTGGGAAAAGTTACCTAGAGTTGGCTTTCTATGGTTTAAAAGGATTACATGAATCATCTCTGATTATTGTCCAAGACATGAAATATTTCAGGGACAAAGACATGGCAGTGTCCACTGATAAGTGGCCCTTTGATCATCACGCAAGAGCATGAGTCACAGCTCAAAAGGTTAGGAACATGATGTGCTAGCATGGCTCTGCCTCTTTTAAGAAGCCTGCCAAATATAAGGGCTCACTCAGGGAGCAAAATAAATGTATGCTCCCTTCTGGGAATGCACTTTCATAATTGCCTGTGCTCTTTGATCTATCGCTTCCACTTCTGCAGATTCCAACACCTGGCCTAGGCCTAGGCAGGGGTCCAAAGTAGAAATGATAATCAAAGCAGCTGTATATGATCAGCGCTGAGAATAAACAGCTGGTAATGGGACATTCCACATATTTTACTTCCACCCAGAATGCGCACTTGAGAAAGCAGGATAAATCATCTTGGGGGTGAAAGGGATCATACAAGCACTCAAAGGCTGTGGATCCTGCTTTATAATAAAATAAAAAAAAGGAGGAGGAAAACTGGATGAGAGACAGATATTATTTTTTGTACTTGTGTTTGTACTATTTCCTTCTGTTATTTAAAAATTATTGGTAATATTAGCATTATTTGTAATACAAAAGAAACAGATTGTTTTTATTGTATTATAACACTGAGAAATAAAGAACTAGAACCGTGATGGCGAACCTATGGCACGAAGAGCCATTTGTTAGGGCATGGGAGGTGTTGCCCTGTCAGCTCCAGTGTGTATGCATGTGCTGGCTGACTTCGGCCTTCTTTTGAGGCTGTTTTTCACCCTCTGGAGGCTTCCTTGAAGTGACTTCTGATTTGTCTGTAGGGCCGTTTTTTCCCTGAAGTCTCCAGAGGGCAAAAAACGACCCTATGGACATACGAGAAGTCACTGTTCCTGAACTTCCAGGTTCCCCATAGGGCCATTTTCCGCCCTTCAGGAGGCTTCCCTGAAGGCTCCGGAGGGGCTCCAGGGGGGCGGGGGAGGCTGTTTTCACCCTCCCTAGGCTCCTAGAAAGCCCCTGGAACCTGGGGAGGGCGAAAAAAGCATGCCAAAAGTGGGGGGAGCGATGGTTGCGTGCACATGTGCACTGGGGCCACATGCACATGCATTCTGGGGTCACGTGCATAGCATTATGGGTGTGGCATGCCCATACACAACCCCCTGTGCTCCCCATGCTTTTGGCACAGGAGCCAAAAAAGGTTAGCCATCACTAATCTAGAACATCTTATACTACCAAATTAGGGGCAACAGATGTTTAAAATGTTGAATTATGAATTCATTGTGCATGGGGAATAGCACAGAAGATCACGGTTAATGCTGGAAATAATATTACTCTAGATTTACAATTTTGTAATGTAGGTATCATCTCATTCTCACCTTGTCGCTTTCTCCTCATTTTTGCCTCAAAGCTGCTGGGTGGGGGAATGGAAAGGCACCCTCTCAGATCTATAGGAGAAGATAAGGAAATAATAGCACAGTTTATGGAGATTCTCAGTCATCCAGGTCAGGTTGTCCCAAAGGTGCTTTTTCAAGAGGCAACTGGAGTTTTTTGTTTTTCTTTGAAGATGTTTCACTTGTCATCCAAGAAGCTTCTTCAGCTGAAGAAGTTTTTGGGATCAGAAGCAAAATGTCTTCAAAATAAAAAACCAGAAAGTCCAGTTTCTTCTTAAAAACAACAACTTTGGGATAGCACTGCATCTTGACTTCAGCAAGGAAGATGGGAATCCAAGAAGATGAAAGAGACCAAAGGAAAATATATCCCCCCCCCAATAGTTCCAGAGGATTTTCCAAACTTCAATACTTTCTTCATAGAATTTCCTCTTGAAAAACAGCTAAACCAAATGCTCAAGTCATATAAGATTTCTCCAAAGCCAACAGAAGTATGGGGACACAGGAGTGATGCCAATCTTACATCAGCAAAGCTCCATGTATGTGGAAGATGCTGAGAATGTATTAGGAGACGATGGAAGCAACTGCACAATGCATTAAATTTACAGCACAGGTTCATTTATGGATCACTATAATTTTCTAAAGGGAAAGTTAACAGTGTCTATATAACCATAAAGCTAGTAAAGAAACACTGCATCTGCCATGCTACCCCCAAACTAATTTTAAAAAATGATAATCTAGGTTATTTACTTGAGCTTCTAGATCTGGGATCATCTCAAAACTGTGAGTCCATCTGTTTAGGAACCTTCACATATGCAAAACAGTCTTCAATGAAAACCCATCTCATCTTCCTGACAATTAGTACCCTTCCTAAAAAGTCTCCCTTTTTGTCATATCTAGGTTATAATCCTCTTGCCTTAATTCCTTGTATCAAGGCAACAATTTGTTAGAAAGAACACCAAATTCATTTTCTATTGGAAGTGAAAAGTTACATGGAACTTCCTAACTGTTCTCATTCTGTACTGAGGAATTCTTTTTTTTTAAACAGCAGGAAAATCTTAATCATAACTCATTAGAGCCGAAGTGGCACATTGGTTATAGTACAGTACTGCCAGCTACTTCTGCTGACTGCCAGCTGACTGCAATTTGGCAGTTCAAATCTCACCAGGCTCAAGGTTGACTCATCCTTCCATCCTTCCAAGGTGGGTAAAATGAAGACCCAGATTGTTGGGGCTAATATGCTGACTTTGTAAAGCACCGTGAAGCAGTATCTACTGTAAGTCTAAGTGCTATTGCTATAACATAAGGTAGCTTCTTCACAGCTTTATCCATTAACATCTAATGATAGCATATGTACATGTATACTCTACTACAGGGGTCCCCAACCTTTGCAACTTTAAGTCGGAAGGACTTCAGCTCCCAGAATTCTCCAGCCAGACTTAAAGTTGCAGAGGTTGGGGACCCCTGCTCTACTAACCTAATGTTCTCCTAAGCTTTCAGCCTCTGCTTCATTTTCTGTCGAAGTAAAGACCAGCCTTGAAAACTACTGTACTACCAAATAAACAGATGTATAATAGATTTTTTTAAAGGTCAGCACTCCTTCACTAGAGTAAAGCCATTGCTATTGGCTATCTACTACCTTCAAAGTAAGATTCTGTTTAAATGTCATTTTCTACACTGATCCAGCCCTAAGAATGCCCACAATGCCTAACACGGTCTGTAGGGCAATAGGTCACTTTCTTCAATCCTTTTTTTTCATTCAGCCAAAGCTGTAAATAAATAAACAACTTCAGAATACTAACTTCTTGATATAAACATGCCAATCAGGTACAACACCTAGCATAAGCCATTGAGCATTCTGAGTATTATTTCACCGCACAGCAAGGGATCAATAAAACCAGTTGTTAATATTGTGTCAGATTCACTTATTCCTTTCTCCCAAGCAGAGATCAACAGCAGTGAATAATAGGCACCTGACTTTTATTGAAGAGTTAAACCACATATTACAGCTTTTTATGGCACTAAACTGAGAACTGAAAAACAGTAAATCTGGTACTGGGAAACTTGTCATTCAGTCAAGGGTGTAAATCACCTTAGCAGTAATTCCTATAATATAAGACCAGAATTTATTGGGTGAATATGTGCTTTGTTCTTCCAAATAGACCAACTAGGACACAAGGTTAGTTCACACATGTAATATGCGTACTGTAAAATGAGTGGATTTCAACTGCACTATCATAGCCACCTCCTTGATTTTTTCGACACTCATAGATCACTACTCCCCTATCCCACCTTTCAGATCCCCTAAATATGGCCAAGCATTAAAACTCATTTTTTATAATATATTTTCACTGACATGTCTATTGCTGCTTAGAAACCACCCTTTTGTTCTAGCCAGTTTTAAACCGTCTGGTTACTTTTAATAGTCCATAGAGTGCCATGAAGGACTGAACCTCACACTCAGATTCTGCTTTATCTTTTGGAAAGGGCTGAGAGGGATCTCAAATTTTAGGAGTTTTGGCATTTTATCTCCTCTACTACCACCTCACTAAAACCTTAGATTATAAGAGTGCCTGTGCTGGGGGTGGGATGCTTGGTGCTTTCTGAGCTTGGATGCTTTCTATGCTGACAATTTCATTAACAAGCTAGACAACATCATCAGTTCTAGTAGGAAATTCTACTAATTTGGTAATGAAACATCTGCAAGAAAACATCCAAACTCAAAGAGCACCAAGTATCCAACAGTTTGACCCTGAGTTACAAATATTCTCTTTTATTGGTGCTGATTGTACTGCCTAGCAGGGAAGGCAATTGAGAATCCAACTTCTGTGTAGCTCATTTTTCTGCTTTTCTGAATAATGAATCCCAGAGGAAACAGGAAAAATAAGTACCTGCTGCTTTCCACTTGAAAACACAAGTTGTTTCCAGGAGGGACTCCCATTCCTAACCAACATTCCTAATTTGAAATCCACGTTAACTGCAAGAGTAAATGTCAGGGTTCCCAAAAAACCCCCCACCTCCAATGAAATAAAACTGCAAGGCTTGTGTTTCCTCAAAATTCCACTTTATTAGAGATGTCATGTTGCCACATCTGGGAAAACCCAAATCTGAAAGCTTCCAGGTTTTCCCACTCAGTTGAAAGTTCAAGATCCTTCCCCAACACCCACAAGTTCATCACATGGTCCAATCTTTCACTGCTACAAAAACAGATTCCTCCCATGCAGATCCGGCCAGGTGCAGAGACAAAAATGGCCTTGGCTTTCTGAGAAGAATGTTATTATGGCTCCATATCACCCAATTCGATATAATCCCCCCTTCACAGTAGAAGGTGTGGTAGGCCTTAAATCCAAAAAGAAAAGATAGCTTGCAGGTCTGACAGGAAGCATGGAAAGTGAAAAGCTGATAGGCAAATTAGGTTCTCCCTGTTTAAATCAACCATTTTATTTATAGCTTCCACAAAAAAGGCAGGAAGGAACTCTAAGAAATAGACAAAATGGAGAATCACAAGCAGGGCTTCAAATGCTAGCTATGTCAGGCCCCACATCCAAGAATGATGTATGGTGATTCTTCCAAGCTGAGTTCTGTATCATTTTCACTCCTATAGACTCTTGCCAGACTAAGCATTCTACAATCTGCATCTACCATATACTCTGAGAAGTATTAGGGAGGGGCTAACTTCACCATCTTTCTCACACACAAAATATCTGGACTGAGTTGTCTCTTATTCCTCTGGAATGCACCCCCTTCCTCTTGGGAATTCAGCCTACTACATCTCATCTCAGGCTGGAATGGTTTAAAAAAGAAACAGGGGTATTCACAGGATGTGGTTTAAATAAATTCAAGACAGCAGCTGTAATCAGAGTCCAAGGGCTCTGTTGCAGTCCCTATCTTGATTTTTTAACCATCTCTTGAAGATATGCTTGCAAAGTAATATTTACCTAGCAAGCTTTGTGTGTCTAATTTTTTTTAATCCAGAAGTAGACCTACATATTAGTACACATTTCTAACCAACATCTTTTTGAAACAATGCTATTATAGTTTCTGTGCTATTTTGGCATAGTTCCTACTTTGTCATATGTTCTTCATTTATTTTAAATTAGGCATTTGCATTCCCACAGTGGATTTTTTCCCTACCACATCAGTCAGCAAGGATGGGAAAGTGTGAAAGAAATGTTCAGAGAAACTGTTATTTTGGCTGCTTCTGAAGGAACTGTTTAAAATGTTGCCAATGGTTTTCTATGAAATGGTTGTGCAAAAATGCAGCAAATTTGAATCAGCAAACATGAGTCGCAGATATGTCAGCCCTAAGATTTATTTTTATTGTTTTGATAAATATTTGTTTGATACAGAAATCCTTGATGGTATTTTCAAACATAAAACACTCTGTTATGTTTATTAGCCAATATTCTGCCTCGGCCAAAGTTTTCCACCTGAAATAATAGACATAATAATAATAACAATGTTTATTCATCACAAATATACAAAGATTGAAAACAAAGAACAGCTTACATCCTATGACACTACCTTTAACATCAGACAACATCTGTCTATCCAAAGTTTTTTTAGTAAGGACTTGATAGATGAATAAAAGTACCAAATCCAGTCTAAACATCTGGCTGACTGTGCAATGAACCGTAACTAACCCAAGCCCTTGAAAGGAATCAATAGGTAGATAAAATGTGAAATTCAGTCTAAACATCTCGTTGGCTGGGGTGATAAACATAATAATAATATGAACAATAATATCAGCCTATCATAGATTTTTAAGAAGGACTTGGAAGGTGGATAAAAATGTCAAATCAAGCCTAATCATCTGGTGAACTGTGGAGCATGAACCATAATGATAATCAAAATGAATGACAAATTATGTTTTCTTGTACAATTATTATTATTTATTCCATATTTTAAGGTCACCATTGAACATTATTATAATTAAGTGAAAGGAAATTCAAATATGCTAAGTTAAAAGCTTAATATATGAGAAATGGCAATTGACTATTGCAACAAACTATGCACTGTAGTGAAGAGTAGGATCATGTGCTTCTTTGTTATTATCCTATTTATAAACACCTGCCCAGGGCCATATAAAGGAACAATATTTTAGCTATGATACTAAACTATGATTGTTTGTGAAGTTCTTTGCATATAAAATCATTTACATTTGCTTTGAGTTGGCCATAGTGTAATGCTATGTCTGAGATAAGTTCTCAAGATGTTATCTAGGACCTACGCTATAAGTCCTAAACTCCCATAGGTGTCCCTTTAATTTGTTGGTAAATATGTCCATAAAATAAGAAATATGTAGTTAAGTAGAAGTTTATGAGATCCATCTATGGGGTGTTTCGATCTTTGTGTATTCAGTTAAGTCAGGTGTGCTGTGGAGCAATACGGTCATGGTTTCTTTGCCTAGTTCTGGATCTATAAATGTGAACAGGGCTGTGACATCAAATGAGACCACAAGTTTGTCCTCATCTATAGTCACATCTCTGATTGTTTGAAGACACAAGTAGAGGAGTGTTGGCTTCCTCTTGTGAAATGTCCAAGCTTTTTTGTTAATTCTTTTGCAGTGTGCTATGTAGGGGTCCCTGGTAGTCATACATTTTACTCATGTTTCCCTGGTCGTGAACTAGAGATCTCAATAAATTTCTGTTATCTACCTACTATAAATACAGTAGCAGAAATTGGAGAATGAGTTATTTTGTGTGAACATTCCTGAGAACAAGGATCCAATCTGAACAAGGATTAATGAAGCAAATTTTATCATTATAGAAGGGAGATTTATATACAAGAAACGCAATTTAGCCATAGGCAAATTCTAGCACCTACCTAGCTATGTTCTACCAAAAAGAAAGTCCAAGAGAATGTACTGTTTGTCGCATGGCTAAAAACAGAGGCAGAAGGAAGTGACCTGAGATTAGCAACACCTTAGTCAAAAAGCTGGTGGAATGAAGGACTAAGAGGGAACACAGAATTAGTCTTTGTGATCAGTGCTGAAGAATCAATGTGATCGGTTTAATACCCCCAAAAGAAAATGTGTCCAGGAGGAAAATTCAGTAGCACCGAGTCACTATTACATTTTAAAACCTGGTTGAACAATAGCCTGGGTATCAATTAATTCTTCTTAATGTGTCTTCAATAAAAAGACCAACAAAGAATCAAATTTTGGGGTGTCTATTATGTCAATTGTGGGAAGGCTTCATAGAAGCATTGAGTTTCGAAGTGCCTGAGATTGCTATCTGCAAAGACAATAACTTCTTCCTTTTCTGGAAAAAGAAGGTGATCCCCATTTTTCTCTTTGAATGCCTTCCTCCACTCTCCCTCCTGTTCTGTCCTCCCAATAAGATTATTCAGGAAATGCAATTTATTGCATAAAATCATTCCATTTTCAACCATGTTATTAAAAGCAGAATGAGAAGCAACTAATGTATTTATAATGCTGGCTTTGACAAAATATTTTTCCTATCAAACGCAAACCCCTCTGCCTTTCTTTTTATGTATGTGTTGAAATAAAATACTGCTTTAAATTGGTTGATAATTGTTTTTTTCTATTGACTTGAAACATCAGATTGACAGATTTGATGCTCTCAGATAGACATACTTAAAATTTAAAAAGAGAAGTCCTTTTGTTTTAGCATAAAGATGTGGAATAGTTTTATCTTTGTATGCTTTTATCAAAATATATTCAAAAGATAATTGATGAGATTTAATTAGATCTTCTGATTGAAGGCATAATAGCCAATTATAATAATAACAAATAAACAAATAAAGTTTCTTCAACTTTTTCTGTTGAAAATATGTATTTTTATTATACATTTGCATAAATGCCAGAAAGCATTTGCTGGCCTGTTTTACTTGTATCATACTAAGCTAGAAATAATTTATTTTATTTTGGTTGAGTATGAACCCAGCCATGATGGCCCTTAAATAATAATTTATGGTTTACCATGATATATGATTGCAACAATGGTAGTTGTAGTGAAAATGCACAGAGTGAAGCATAATGTGAATATCCAGTCTAGTTATCTGAAATGTTAATGTAAGGATAAATTATAAACCACTTTGTCCATACAAAGGTAATGTACTCTGGAGAAATTACCAACAATAATTACAATTCTATCATTAGTATGATTGATTTCAGTGCATTTAGTAAATACATGCTCACTGAATTGTGATAGCATATTTGGTATGAAAATGCATATAGTAATTAGCCTTATCATCTTCCCAAGCTTTATGCTTTTTAATCTTTAATCTAACGTTGGAGATTTCATCCAAACAGTTTTCATTACTTAAGAAATAACCAGCATAGGAAATGAATGCCTACTTTAAAGGAAAATTCAGACTTGAAATGATTTCTCATGGATAAATATTCAATAAGAGTGGTTTTAAAAGAATATGCTTAATGATATAAAGCTTTGTGCATTGAAAGAAAACTAAGTATTAGCCTGCCTTATTGATTCCTTCATTTGAAGTGTTTCATTCACATGCAATCTGTTTCCACTATATAAGTTTCTATAGATCTAACACAAATTCATTAGCCTTAACTTTTGATAGATGTTTAAATAATGGGCCATCATACCTGCCTGTATAATTTTTTAAAATGGAAGTCTCAACACAATTCTGTCTAGGAATAAAAAATTATCCTTCTCCAACTTGTAGGCATTACACCTAAATTCTTAAATATACAGCAATCTAACTATGAAGCTCTAAAAATCAATACGTTAGAATATTTATGTCAAAGTAAATTACTATTTGGAAGGCCAACAAATATTAATATTCAGATTAACAAGGCATCTTTCTAGTCTTATCAGTGGGAAATATTGTTGCTTATAGTATTTACCATATTAATTAAATAAATAAATCTTTATAATGCCATAATAACAACAGCAGGTGTTGTATCATTTCAACAATAGCTAAGTGATGCAATTAAGCATTGGTCTATGGATACCAAAACAGGGCAAAAATAAGACAAACCTGTATCATATGAGTTCCCTCACACATTTCATATTTCCTAAGTAACGAATAGCCCTTTTAAAACATTCTCAGCATTGTCCACTAAACATGTACAAAAATTGTTTTTCCTATTAGATTAATCTTGTTTTAAGATTTCCTAATACGGGATACCATAAGTCTTCATTATATTTAACAGAATACAAATATCTACCTTACAGCAGGGGTGAAATTCAGTAGGTTCTGATAGGTTCTGGAGAACCAGTAGTGGAGGTTTTGAGGGGTTCGGAGAACCAGAAAATACCACCTCTGGCTGGCCCCAGAGTGTGGTGGGAATGGAGATTTTGCAATATCCTTCCCCCAGGAGTGGGGAGGAAATGGGGATTTTGCAGTATCCTTCTTTGGCCATGCCCACCAAGCCACGCCCACAGAACCAGTAGTAAAAAAATTGAATTTCCCCACTGCCTTATAGACATATTTTAAAATGTGTAATTAATAGTGTTGCAGATGCATCTGGACCAACTTGTAAAATAAAAACAAGTTTTATTTGAATATACAGCTGTTTTGCAATCTGAAGCAATCAAACTTCATCTTACCATAATTCAAATTATTTAGAAATTGTCTGAATAAGGATCAAAATTATTCTAACATCTTTTAAAGGTATCCTGCAGCCTTTAATGCAGGAAATTCAATGGAGCTATGCTAAAAATAGAGCCCACCTCCTGCCATAAGGTCAGAAGTTCACATAATACCTTTTTAATTGTGCTCGTAATGAGATTAATGGAAAATTACATCCAGTGATATGGCTGAATATTTTGCTTTCCTAATATACAGCCCACTGGAAAGAATTTAGGCATTAATAGAAGTAGGATTCTGATCATTAAATATAAGAGTTTAAAATCATTGTCCAGCTATTCCCTAGGTCAGGGGTCTGCAAAGTTGGCTCTTTTAAGACAGGTGGACTTCAACTCCCAGAATCCCCCAGCCAGCTATGGGTTAGGTCCACCCGTCTTAAAAGAGCCAACTTTGCAGACCCCTGCCCTAGGTAATCCATTTAGAATTCATTATTGAAAAATATCATGATATGAATTAGTACTCATCAATATTTTTTATTTCAGAGAGGTTCTAAAATTGGGGTGGGGATAGATATTCTTCACTGAGGTTCAGAAAGTTCCCATGTATTTGTAGAATTGTTGCAATCTGATTATATCCATCCATATATTCTCAGGACTAATCCAATGTTCTACCTACCAGAGTTGGAGAGTGATCCTTCCTTATCTAGATTAAAACAGTTTTTTCCCTTAATTGGAGTAGACAAATATGTCCATTTTAGTTTGTCTCACTTTTTCCATTATTAAATCTCAAAATTAATGCATCCATATTTGCATCAATTTGAAATTTAGCTATAAGTGTATGCAAAAGATCATAATACTTTAGATATATACTAGACCAGGGGTCTGCAAAGTTGGCTCTTTGAAGACTGGTGGACTTCAACTCCCAGAATTCCCCAGTCAGCTATGCTGGCTGGGGAATTCTGGGAGTTGAAGTCCACCAGTCTTCAAAGAGCCAACTTTGCAGACCCCTGTACTAGACAACCTGTGACCCATTGGGTCATCATTTCAGAAATATTTCCTTACCTAAATAGAGAAGCAAAATGGCCACGTATGGGGAAAAATAAAAAACCAATAAGAGCGGGAGTGACTTCCTGCCTGCTTTCCCCATTGACATTGCTTTTGGGAAGCTGGCAGAGAGAACATCAGAAATCATTCCCCCTTCTTCTTCTTAGCTGTCTGTAACTTTGCTGTGTATAGGGAACAAAAGGAACCATAGCAGAGGTGGGTTGCTACCGGTTCCGACCGGATCAGGCAAACTGGTAGTAGCGGCGGCAGGAAACTCTGCCCACCTGCCCAGATGCTTCTGCACATGTGCAGAAGTGTCAGGCATGCAAGCACGCCCGAATCGGTAGTAACAAAATTGGCAACCCACCACTGAACTATAGACTGCAAGGAAACCTGCAACCAGTTCTCCATCCTGACATGTTCCCAAGGGGCTCTGCCCACCAGGAAGGAAGAGTGTTCACCCATCAACTCTTGGTGACCCCAACCACCCTTATCTTACCAGCAGACATCCAACCTGCTCCCTTTTCTGTTCCTCATCACCCACTACCATTAAGAGACTTCCAATTTCAGCCTCGGTTCCAAAGCACCCAATAAGGCATCAGGCCTTGCTGCTATCCAATTGGGTACATGGGGCAAGAAGTAGGCAGGATGGGGTGTGGATATATGCCCCTCCCATCTTCCCTTGTGCTGTACCACCTATGGGTTTCTGAGAAGTTCAGCACAATGGAGTTGAAGCAGCCACAACTTTGCCAAATTTCAATTGCACCAAAGAACAAACCCCAGATTTTGGATGCGTTCTGTAAGTTAACCTAAAATATCTTTGGTTCAAATATTGTTGCCTTATAATGCCCCATCAAATAAAGAGACACAAAAGTTTTAACAGCATATAAATTGGCATGCAGTTTTGTCTAATATAAGCATTTTGGCAAAAGAAGCATGTGTGTGTTAGATTGGACTACCTATACTTTACAACTATTGTCTCACATCTCTTGAGAAGCTGCCAGGCCATCAGTTACAAAGGAATCTGAAAGAATCTGATCACCAGGACATTTTCATTTAGGCTCAAGCATAGGTATGAGATGGAAACAGCACTGGTGGCATTCATTGATGACCTGTGGTAGGGCTGGGTAGCCTTTAGTACCACCAATCAAAGCATCCTTCTTTCTTCCTATAATTCTTAGGGGTTGGGGGCATCATTCTTTACTTTCAGTGATGCAATGACTCCTTCCTGAGGCAACAATTCAAGTGTGTAGAGGAAATATTGGAGAGTCAAATATGGAATGTTCCCTCTCCGTTATTCTATTTAACACTTATATAAAACCACTGAGGAAGGTCATCCAATTCTATGGAGTTTGGTATGAATACAAATTGCCATTAATGTTTAAGAAATGTGGTAAAAGTCTTGCCCTTAATTGAGTAATGAAATTCCACATCACTATCTGAATAAACTTGGCTTTCTCTTTCTTCACAAAAACATTATAGTAAACTTGCTCTTAGAATTAAGAGTCCTTTGTGCAACAATTCCAGAAGATTGCTATTAGATTTTAAAGCTTCATAGTCATGGTATCTCCTCTGTCAGATAAGCATAGTCTTTCACATACTAACCTTTATCTTTCCCTATGCCCATCTAATGCTCTTACCCTTCCTTTTAGATTCTTTTAGATTCTTCTCCTTTATAAATATATACTTTCTATTTTAATATATTTAATATCTTCTACTTTTTCTTTCTTTTTTTTAAGATTCTGTATCTTCTATGCTTTTTAAATTGTTCTATCTCACCTTCCTTATGCTGGTCTATTACCATAATAAAGATTATGCTTGATTAAAAGCTGCCAGGCAAAAAGACCAGGTCCACAAGTGAAGGTCCAATTAAGCTGATTGCTAAAAAGCCTACGCACAGGAATCTTCTCAAGTGACAGCACCTGCTTGGGAGTTAGGTAAGGGTTAACAAAATTCAAAGTGGGTTGGACTTAGTCCGCTTATGGCTATAGAAGTATTCTAGGCTGAGCCCTCTTTTGACTCCATCAGTTTTGCCACTCATCCTGCAAAAGCTTTATTTGTAGCAAAGTAATCATATGACATTCACACACTGATCAGGTGACAAAACATGTCATTGAAAAGCTCCCAGGAATTAATTTTTGAGATAAACTTTTTGATATAGTGGAAGAAAGGTTTTCTAATGTCTCTGTCTCTGTCTCTACCTCTTTCTCTTTCACATGCCATATTGAATTAATTCATTTTGAATGATAAATCATTTCAACATCAAATCATTTATCAAATTCGGAGAGAAATTCTTCTGATCAATTTTTTCCTTCTGTGAGCTTTCTGTGATCAGAGGGATTACAAGAATCTTATCAAATAATTAGTCTCCAAAATTCTTTAACCCTTGGAACATTTCTTGCCTTGGAACATCTTATCATTAACTCATCCTATAAATTATTGTCCTTAGGATTGTGATTGATGAGTAAGAACCAATGATTCACATATCTTCCAATGTGGTCTTGATGCTATTTTCATCCTCCCAATCATCCTACATTGATCAGCAGAGAAATAGGGGCTGGTCCAAAGTCACCAACTTCATCATCATATGAGGATTTGAACATGGGTCATTCCCAGACTACATCCAATAATCTCTGACCACAGTGCACTCACACAGGACTGGTTCTATATGAGAGCCAGACATCTCACCAGAGATTATAGTACACTTAAATGCTGTCTCTAGAAATCAATATATACACTAACTGGTCTTTTTGTTTCTGCCAAAACGAAACAGTTGACAGTTAATAATTGTGAATTGCTATTCCAACTGCACACATCTTGCTATGACAAATTATGCTGCATTGTGTGATCTTCTAGTGAAAATAGATGCCCCTCTTTTTTCTCTTTTGCTTCCCCACTTCTTGGAGCAGCATTTCCCTTGAGATTGTATTGGTCACGACCCTGTCAAAGTCTTGGAAATCCCTCCACACCTGGATGTTTCAGAGTGTATTTGAGGTGACATACCATATTTTTTGATGTATAACAGGGGTGTCCAAACTTGGGAACTTTAAGACTTGTGGACTTCAACTCCCAGAATTCCCCAGCCAGCTATGCTGGCTGGGGAATTCTGGGAGTTGAAGTCCACAAGTCTTAAAGTTCCCAAGTTTGGACACCCCTGGTGTATAAGATACACCAGAGTATAAGACCACCAAGATTTTGAAGAGGCAAATAAAAAAAAAGTTTTCCACTCTGCAGACTTCTTTATTCATTTATTTATTTTATCTAATTTCTAGACCGCGCCCTCTCCCCACAGGGACTCGGGGCGGTGTACAGGAACAATTAAAACATCTAAAAGCACAACAATACATACATAATTAAAATTGGATTAAATAACCCTGTACCAATTTGTAACACATTAAAACGATATCCCATTTAAAACCAAATAGAACAATTTAAGTTAACAGACTGGAGACTTCCCCAAAACAACCAATTTTTTACAAAAATGGGCCCATTATTGTAAAAAAAAAAAAAAAAAGGTATACATAGCCTTTAGGAGGCTTGTAGAGTGCTCCTAGGGAAGGGGGGCAGAAATGAGCAAAAAATGGCCCATTTTCCAGGAAAAGTGGCCCGTTTTTTGATAAAAAAACAAAAGAACATGCATAGCCTTTAGGAGGCTTCCAGAATGCTCCTGGGGGCTGGGGAAGCAAAAACAAGCAATCAACAGCCCATTTTCCACTCATTTTTGACCTCCCCAGCCCCCAGGAGCACTCTGGAAGCCTCCTAAAAGCTATGCATGGCCATTTTTGCAAATGGGGCGGGATTTCAGGAGGCCAAAAAATGCTGTATTCAGTGTATAAGATGCACCCAGATTTTTACCCTCTTTTTTGAGGGAAAAGGGTGTGTTTTATACTCTGAACAATATGGTAGGTTTGAATCTTCCTATATTGAGGTATTGTTTCAGATTATTGTCTGGGTAAATATCTGATGTGATATTGTACAATTTTATTATTTTCATTTCTTCATCTTTGTTACTGCATATAGAAGGGTAAGCCATTCAAAATTATATGTGATTGGAACGGCATATAAACCTCAATAAATAGAATAGCACAGCACTAGCAATAGCATTTTGACTTATATACCATCCCATAACTTTTTTCAGCACTCTCTGGATGATTTACAACATAGAAGGTGATATGTACAATGTTACATATTGCCCCCGATAACCTGTGTCTTTGTTTTACTAACCTCAGAATGATGGAAGGCTGAGTCAAATTTGAGCCCCATCAAGATCAAACTCCAGGCTGTGGCAAGAGTTTGACCTACAATGCGGCTTTTTAACCACTGTGCCACCACAGAAGACAAGTCTATGTCCATTGGGGTGCTCTGGGCTGTTTCTCTGATGGCATCTTTAAAGGCTTAAGGGTGATACAAAGTGTGGGGTGATGATTACGTAATGTGGGAATGTGAATGGATAGGAGTTTGGTGAGAGTCGGTTACCAGATTAACCAAGCTCCCTGACCATAGTGAGGTATGGTTGCACTATGTGATTAACTGATGCCCATGTCAGAAGAGTTAAGAACGAACCCATTTTAAATGGAGCACTCTGCAATCTTGGCAATGCTATTTTGCTTATGATAAAGTCCTCACTTTCCATTTGCACTCGGTCTGAGTGTATTCTAAATCTTCTAAAAAAACAATGTGGTTGATGGATTTTAAATCCAGATTGTTCCAGGGACTTATGATTCCCACTGACACCTTGTCCTGCAAAATTGGAACTGAAACTAATATAAATGTATTCCATATCTCAGTGAAATTTTCCTTCTGGTTCTGATAATTTATAAATGTTGCTGTTACATTTAACTTGATATTGCTTTTTATAGGCTGATCAAAAGTCTGTTCCAAGTCCATCTGTTCTAACTCAAATGAATCACAACTGAGAAATTCAGTTGTCTGATAAAGTTTATATGTTATTTGAACTCTTTAGAGTATTTTACTTTGCCCTTCAGCCAAAAAAGATGCCTAGGAAATATACATATTGTAAATTAAATAAAGACAGTATCCAACTGAAATAGTGTGCTCTAAATGACGTAACAGAACAAGAAGAGGTAGGGAGGTAAATGAAAATGAAACAAATGTTATTTTAGTTAAGACAGAAACTTACTAAAACAAAAGTAACCACATTGGTCTCTGGTAGATTTTATACCATTTAAAATACAACAAAATTTTCTGAGGCTCTCTGCTCTCGCATTATTCTAATCTGATTTGGCTACCATTATTATTAGAAATAAAGCATTTTAAATTTATTTTCAGCTTTGCAAACATCAAGTTCGCTTAGCTGACTTCTCTTCTACTGTCTATTTAGCAGCTGCTGCATGAGTCCTGGCTAAGGATGGGGAAAGATTTGCCAGCTAGATTTCCTGTTTACCAAAATAGAAGGATTAACAATTATTTGCTTGTTTCTTATTTTGAACGAGGCTTGGTGCAAAGTAACTCTGCACCTGAAAGGGTGGTTTGTATATTTACAGATTATACCCAACACATTTTTAAACTGTACTTAGCAAAAATAGGGTTTTCATAATAGCCACATGGTAACCCAAATACATATACACACTCTATCTTTGTGCATGTGTGCATATACATGTGTTTGTGATGGTTGCATTTTATCTGAAGAAAAGCTTATATAACAAATATTTCATAAGTTTGAGTTGACCTAATCAGTGATTGTGTGTTCATTGAAACTGTATTCCCAAGAAAAATCTGCAGGCAAGCATTTTTACAGAAAGTAGTAATCTTCTAACTACTCTGCACCACATAATAAATCTTCTCTCCTTAAAATTGCCAGATCTAATCCCCAAGTTTGGGACAATTGGTTCTCTAACGTTTCTCACTGAACTTGCTGTTTTCCACTTTTGCTCTAAAAGATTCTGAGAGCCAGAATTTCTCAGGGCACGGATGTTACATCAAAAACTGACAGTCAACCAGGTGACAAGTGCGGGATAAAAAGTATGTTAAATCATTAGAAGAGTTGGAGGCAGAAGCATTAATATTAAACAATGATGGGTATAAAAGAGGGAATTGCATCTTTGTGCTGACAGAAAATAATCAACCACTTTATTAATTTCTTTCTGGTATGCAATTAAAGCAAAGCTTCTTTTATGTCATAAAGCCCAGAGCTGAGTATAAGCCTAAAGACGTGACGGCGAACCTATGACACGCATGCCATAGGTGGTATGTGGAGCCATATTTGCCAGCATGGCAGCCCTTGGCAGCTTTCAGCTCCAGCACACATGCCCGTGCTGGCCAACTGATTTTTGGCCTTCCAGAGGGCCTAGAGATTCCGTTTTCACATTCCCCAGGCTTCAGGAAAACCTCCAGAGCCTAGAGAGGGTGAAAAACAGGCCCATTGGGATGACCAGAAGTTCATTCTTCTGGTTGGCCCATCGGGCCTGTTTTTCATCCTCCCCAGGCTCCGGAAGCTTTCCTAAAGCCTGGGGAGGGCGAAAATGGCTTCCCCCAGCCAGCCACAGGAGACCATTTTCTCCCTCCCCAGGCTTCAGTAAAGCCTCTGGAGCCTGGGGAGGATGAAAATTCTCATACACACACGGGGGGGGGGGTGTCACTCGTGTATGCACAAGTGGGTGGGCACAGGTGTACATGTGATAGCGCACTCACACACAGTTTTGGCACACCTTTAGAAAAAGGTTGGCCATCCACTGGCCTAGAGCCTAGTCAAGCTGTGCCAGGTAATGTATTGGAAATCATACCAAGGTCCTTTCAATGAACTTGATAACTACAATATAAGGCTATATTGTCTACCACAATCATTTTCTAATCCAAAAATATTGGCTGAGGCTTTCAGACTATCATTGGTATTACATAAGCAAATTGCCCATGCAGAATTACTAAACAATGGCTTCTATATCTTGCGTAAGTACACAGTTCATTATTATCTTAATGAAAATAGATTTTGGAGGCAATCAATTATACCTCCTTTTAAAATGTTAACTCACCAACCATCTCTCTATGTTCATGTTGTTTGACCAACTCTCATGATGAAAATTAGAACCCCATAAAAATATCCAAATATCCTTTCTCCCACAGAGAAAGAAATGTATTTCAAATGCCAGAGGCAGCAAATTTGATAGAATTCTTCCTGTTTTCTCAAGTTAGTGGCTGAAATTTTTATTTTACAACAATATCCAGCATAATGTTATGTAGCAATCTTTTTAAGCCATCAAAAAAATGACAGCAACCATTCTTTGTATTGACATTCCTAGAAATTGGTCTATACATTATTTAAATGCCAGCCCACATGGTTTTGTGCAGACCCCGGTGTGCATATGTATCACTTCTCCGGCGGGAGCTACATTGGTTGCCAATTTGCTTCCGGATGCAATTCAAGGTGCTGGTTGTCACCTTAAATCCCTTTATGGCTTGGGACCAGGTTATCTGAGGGATTGTCTCTTGCCGGTCACATCTACCCATCCCATCAGAGCAGGGGGGCAGGGAATGTTGCGGGTCCCATCCCCAAGGGAGATACACCTGGGAGGACCCAGAAGAAGGGCCTTCTCCATGGTGGCCCCCTCTCTCTGGAACAACAATCCCCCAGAGATTAGGAGAGCCCCCACTCTAATACTCTTCTGGAAGGCACTGAAGACCTGGTTCTGCCAGCAGGCATGGGGAACCCAGATCTGCATGGAGCCCATTAAATGGCTTGTGTGATCGGCTGTTGCTGGGGCAGGAGGTGGGGCTTGGAGGAGGTGACATTTATAAGTGAAACTTAAGTAACATGTATTATTTCTGATACTAGTAGTCCTGAAGAGAATCAGATGTGACAATAGGGATAAATCTCAATAGTTTGGGGTCACTTGAGAAAGAAGTCTAAGGCTGAATTTTGAACCAAGATTAGAGTTTGTTATCCAGTCCAACAAGATACCGGGCTATTAAACTTAGCCTGGTAACTAAATATTCAGAAACCAGAATAGTACAGCTAGGATTCCCTGTCCCATATTCCTGTTCACTAGTATAATTACAGCGAGTTTAATTCTAATGCCATTGGCCTAAAATCTAACTACAACACCGTTTGATTAAAACATTATTTAAATACGTTAGACTAAGAGAAGGGCAGACTTTAATCACATGGTCACAGTCTCCATTTTGACATAATTTTTCCCACATCTACATATGTGTCAGTGGAAATGTCAGATTGTGAAGTAACCATTGTAGACATGAAAAATGGAATAAAATTAAGTATTCTATCATGTCATTAAAACATCGGTTTTTGATCTAGTACAAAAACTTGAGGTGGCTTGTCATGGTTGCATCATTGTTTAAATGTTGCCTTTACTAGAGTGTATTAGTGCAAAATAGGATGATTCAAACTAGACAAATATTTTGTACTTTATTGTACATATTTGTCCAATGAATTGAGTTTAGCAGATGCTGTATTTTCCTCATTCGATAGACAAGTAACAATTTATCTAATCTCCCTTTTTTCAACTATCAAATATCCAAGAGATTGTGTTTCCTTTTGTATCTCTCCTGCTTATATCTTTTTTCTCTTTCTCTTTTGAAAATGTAGAGGCCCCAGATATTGTACAAGAAAAGAAAAAACCATCATCTATTTAATGTTCCTGTGAAATTCCCCACTCAACTGGCATCATTAGCAAAGGTCACAATGGTTGCCCTTCTAAGATTTCCCTGCACTATTTTTATAGTTTAAAATTTGAAAGTAATCATATAATTATGACACGATATCATTTACTTAATTATTCACATTAAACTATAAGGTAATATAATTTTGGGAACAATCATCATGTCCAAAACATGGTGTCATCAGAAAACTTTGAGGTTTTTTAGTACATTTAAATCAAGAGAGCTGAAGCAAATAGAATAGAATAACAGAGTTGGAAGAAACCTTGGAGATTTTCTAGTCCAACCCCCTGCTTAGGCAAGAAATCATACAATATTACAGACAAATAGTTATCCAACATCTTCTTAAAATCTTTCAGTGTTGGAGTATTCACAAATTCTGGAGGCAAGTTGTTCCACTGATTCATTGGTCTAACTGTCAGGAAAGTTCTCCTTAGTTCTAAGTTGCTTTTCTCCTTGATTAGTTTCCATCCTTTGATTCTTTTCTTACCTTCAGGTGCTTTGGAGAATAGTTTGACTCCCTCTTCTTTGGGGCAGCCCCTGAGATATTGGAACACTGCTATCATGTCTCCCCTAGTCCTTCTTTTCATTAAACTAGACATACCCAGTTCCTGCAACCGTTCCTCATATGTTTTAGCTTCCAGTCCCCTAATTATCCTTGTTGCTCTTTTCTGCACTCTTTCTAGAATCTCAACATCTTTTTTACACTGTGGCGACCAAAACTGGATGCAGTACTATGTAAGTGTGGCCTTACCAAGGCATTATAAATTGGTATTAACACTTCACGTGATCTTGATTCTGTCCCTCTGTTTATGCAGCCCAGAACTGTGTTGGCTTTTTTGGCAGCTGCTGCGAATCTTCTGTCAGTTTCTGGAACAGTGGGAGATTGGGTGAAAACAAGCAAATCTGTATCTTGGTAAGATAAAGTTCCTGTACATTGGTAGATCCAAGATCTGAGAATTAAGAGCTTCCTTCCTCTCTAGAGGAACAAATCCATAAAAGTATCCTTCAATTTAGTACCTGTCAAACTCTTTCACCATCTGACTCTTTTTTTAAAAAAGTGATTATTTAATGATATCTAGCTGGCTGCTAAGTAGGACACTAGCCTTCAGCACCCTCTTTGTTTACAAAATGCTTCTGAAGCTTGGGTATTCTTGGAAGATTGAAATGGAGAATGAATGCAGGCTAGGACATTTT
Source organism: Rhabdophis nuchalis (assembly GCA_039707465.1). Classification (NCBI taxonomy): domain Eukaryota; kingdom Metazoa; phylum Chordata; class Lepidosauria; order Squamata; family Natricidae; genus Rhabdophis; species Rhabdophis nuchalis. The sequence continues at coordinate 293,056,186 of CM077643.1, read as the reverse complement.
TTGTAAAACAAACATAGGTAAACTGGGATAATACAAATAAAGAGCAGTCTGGAGTCTGGTGGGAGATAACCTCACTTGTTTCCTCTCAAAAGATGGCTAATTTACAGCAGCCCTTTTGATCCACGTCATCTTCACAGTATTCCAAAGCACAGAACGGGTACAGGTAGTCCTTGACTTACAACAGTTTATTTAGTAACCATTCATAATTACAACAGCACTGAAAAGGGTGACCGTTTTTCACGTTAGAACTGTTGTGGCATCCCCATGGTCACAAAGGATCGAAATTCAGATGCTTGGCAACTGACTCATATTTATTATGGCAGAGGCTGAATCCGGGGCCATGCGATCATCATTTGCAACCTTCTAACAAAGTCAGTGGAGAAGTCAGATTCACTTAACAATCATGTAACTAACTTAACAACTGCAGTGATTCACTTATTATTATTATTATTATTATTATTATTATTATTATTATTATTATTATTATTATTTTATTATTATTATCTCTCCACATCACCTTGAACAATGGTATAATCCCCTCCCATTGTTTCACTTTGGGACATGACCTCCCATTCAGGTCTACAAGGAAATCACTTCTGTTCACCTTGGCATTTGAATTCCGTGATGAGTTTTGCTTTCTACCTCCTCCCTGTTTTACGGATGGCTTTTTATGGTTTATATCAGAGGTTCCCAAACTTGGCAACTTTAAGACTTGTGGACTCTGCTGGCTGGAGAATTCTGGGAGTTGAAGTCCACAAGTCTTAAAGTTGCCAAGTTTGGGAACCTCTGGTTTATATTGTACTTAATAGAGTAAGATGTTTTTAATGATGTACACCTCCCGGAGATGCTCTGGAGTAACAGATGGTATATAAATATTTAAATAAATTAAACAGGGGTGGGCGGAATTCTGAGAACTGTTTTTAAATAATTTGCTTTAATTCGCCCCAATGTGAATCCGTGTGATGTGCAAAAAAAACCCTAGATGGATATATAATCTGATCCAGTGACAGAACTGTTCGTTTGTAAAAGGCAATAAAATGTGATAATATTGCAGAAATATTCACACACATCTGTTCAGCTGGCGTGATTATGAACTCCACAGTCTATAAACCTGCAGTAATGGCAAGTAAGATGCAGTAATACTTGGATTTTAAACTGACCTTGGGAAGGTTTGTAATTAACGATGGCTTAAAATGGAAATTCATCTACCCAAAATAGCCTATCATTTTAACATAACTATCTTATTTTCCTACATTTGTTACAATATTGTCATTGCATGCTAAACAACATGTAATTTTTTTTTCCTTTTGCCAATCTGCCAAAATGCAGAAGAGTTATTCTGGCAGTGCTTCTATACCATACATTTGTAAGGGGGTGGAATGGTTTTCTTAGAAGACATGTTATTGCTGTACATTTCTAAATGTAATAAAAATGAAAATTCTAGCAAGTCGTCACTTTAAGTAACCGTTAAGATACATTGATAGTTTCAAGTAGCGCTGTTAAATGAAGTTTTATTTATCTACCATATTTTTCAGAGTATAAGATGCACATTTCCCCCCCCCCCAAAAGAGCACGGAAATGTTGATGCACCGAATACAGCCATTTTTGGCCTCCCAAAGCCCCGCCCCCACATCCCATTTTTGTGAAAATGGGCCATTTTTCACCAAAACAGGGTGTTTTTGCCTTCCCCCAACTCTGCTGAAGCCTGCATAGTGCTTCTGGGGGCTGGGGAGGACAAGAACTTTTTTTCCCTTACTTACCTCTTCGAAATTTTGGTGTGTCTTATACACCGGTGCATCTTATAGTCCAAAATATATGGTATTTATTTATGACCCCAAGAAGAACATATAGTTCTACATATACTGGTAGTTTTAACTGGCCTTTCCCCATTTTTGAAATTGAAATTGAAATTGAAATTTATTAACCGCACCCTCTCCCCACAGGGACCCGGGGCGGTGCACAGGCAAAGCTAAAAACAATATACAATAAAATACAACATACATACATTAAAATAGAATTAAATAGTATTACCCGTGCTAAAAATATAAAATTAAGAACCCATTAAAATATTTGGAGTCAATAGACAGAGAGAACTATTCAAGGCCGGCCAGTCGAAAGAGATAGGTCTTTAATTTTACACGGAAGGAGCGGAGGTCAGTGGTCGTTCTAATATCAGGGGGAAGGTCGTTCCAGAGGGCCGGGCCCGCCACAGAGAGCGCCCTTCCCCTGGGCGTCGCCCGCTGACAAAGTCTAGTGGACGGCACCCGGAGAAGCCCCTCTCTGTGGGAGCGAATCGGTCGTGAGGATGTATGGGGCAGGATCCGATCTCGCAGATAGCTAGGTCCCGAGCCATGGAGCGCTTTGAAGATGATAATTAACACCTTGAAGCGCACCCGGAAGACGACAGGTAGCCAGTGCAGCTCGCGCAAGAGCGGTGTAACGTGGGCAAACCTGGTGGTCCCCATAATTGCTCGCGCGGCTGCATTCTGAACTAACTGAAGCCTCCGGGTGCACCTCAAGGGGAGCCCCATGTAGAGAGAGTTACAATAGTCCAGTCGGGATGTCATGAGGGCATGAGTGACTGTGCGAAGGGCGTCCCGATCCAATAGGGGGCGCAATTGGCAAACCAGGCGAACCTGGTAAAACGCCCTCCTGGCCACGGCTGTCACTTGCTCTTCCATAGACAGCCGGGTATCCAGGAGGACACCCAAATTGCGCGCCCCATCTACAGGGGTAAGATGTTCGCCCCCTATGGCCAGCGTTGGAGAAAGCTGGTTGAATCGGGCAGCCGGAAACCACAGCCACTCGGTCTTGGTCGGGTTGAGCCTAAGTCCGTTACTTCCCATCCAGATCCGCACGGCTTCCAGGCACTGGCACATCACCGCTACGGCATCGTTGGGGTGGTTTGGGGTAGATATGTACAGCTGGGTGTCATCAGCGTACAGGTGGTACTCTACCCCAAAACCACGGATGATCTCACCCAGCGGCTTCATGTATGCATTAAACAGGAGAGGCGAGAGGACCAACCCCTGAGGCACCCCGCATGTGAGGGGTCTCGGGGTCGACCTCTGCTCTCCTGCCCGCACAAATTGCGATCGGCCAGAGAGGTAGGAGGAGAACCACCGTAAAACGGTGCCTCCCACCCCCAACCCCCCCAGCCGATGCAATAGGATACCATGGTCGATGGTATCGAAAGCCGCCGAGAGGTCTAATAGGACCAGGATGGAGGAACATCCCCCATCTCTGGCCCTCCAGAGATCATCTACCAACGCGACCAATGCCGTCTCGGTGCTATGCCCGGGCCGAAAGCCGGACTGGCGCGGATCTAGATAGTCAACTTTCTCCAGGTGACGGGGAAACTGTTGTGCCACCACACTCTCAACAACCTTCGCCAAAAAGGGAAGGTTGGAGACTGGACGGTAGTTGTTCAAAAGAGCTGGGTCCAAAGAGGGCTTCTTGAGGAGGGGCCTCACCATAGCCTCTTTTAGGGAGGCAGGCAAGGAACCCTCACTCAAGGATGCGTTGATAACCTCTTGGAGCCAGCCTCGTGTCACCTCCCAGGATGCCAGTACAAGCCAGGAGGGGCACGGGTCCAATGAACATGTGGTGGCTCGCAGTCGCCCACGTAGCCTGTCCATATCCTCGGAAGTAACGGGGTCAAACTCCTCTCAAACAAGATCTCTCTCGTGGCATCCCACTGGGCCATGAATGGGGGCTAGCTCACTCTGTATCTGGGCGGTTTTCTCCTGCAGAAAAATCACAAATTCCTCTGCTCTACCCTGTAGCGGGGCTTCCCGCTCCCTCTGTTGAAGGAGGGAACGGGTCACCCTAAACAGGGCGGCAGGGCGGTTTTCTGCGGATGCTATGAGGGTGGCACAATGATGACGTTTGGCCACCCTCAGCGCCACAATGTAAGTCCGTAAATGGGCTCTTACCTGTGTCCGGTCAGATTCAGAGCGGCTAGCCCTCCATCTTCTCTCTAGGCATCTCTTGCGGCGTTTCATCACCCGCAGCCCCTCAGTAAACCAAGGAGCCAGGGTGGTTCGCCGCCGCGAGAGAGGCCGCAAGGGCGCGACCCGATCTAAGGCTCCCACGGCCGCACTATTCCATGCGGCCGTGAGGTCCTCCACCGGGGCGCGGGTCAGGGATACAGGAAATGGCCCAAGCGCTGTCTGGAACCCATCCGGGTCCATCAAGCGCCTGGGGCGGTACCAGATTGGTAACTCTGGTTCCGCCTCCCCGCGGAGGGGAGCAGCGGTCGGAAAGTCGAGTCGGAGAAGTGAGTGGTCTGACCATGACAAGGGTGTGATGACTATATCCCCTGTACCCAGATCACTCTTCCATTGGCCCGAGACAAAGATGAGGTCCGGCGTATGTCCACCCTCATGGGTGGGGCCTTGAATTACTTGGGTCAGGTCCATGGCCGTCATGGAAGCCATGAACTCCCGAGCTACCACGGATGATTCGCCCAACGATGGCAGATTAAAGTCCCCCATGACTATAAGTCTGGGGGTCTCCACTGCCACCGCAGCGATCACCTCCAGGAGCTCGGGAGGGCTGCTGCTACATAGCGGGGAGCCAGGTATACAACCAGCAAGCCCAACTGCCTCCCTAGGCCCCACTTCATGCAGAGGGACTCACAGCCGGAGGTCTGAGGCACAATGGTCTCTCTCGGCTCCAGGCCTTCCTTAATAATGACCGCTACCCCACCACCCCTGCCTAGGGCCCGCGGCTGATGAAATGCGCGGTAGCCTGGTGGGCACATTTCAACGAGGGGATGACCTCCCTCGGGGCCCAACCAGGTCTCCGCAATTCCTACCAGGTCCGGCTCCCCCTCTGACACAAGGTCACTAATGAGGGGGGCTTTGTTGACAACGGACCTGGCGTTGCAAAACATCAGCCGCAGACCCTGGCTCTGTATTCCCTGGCCACCTAGCCTGCGGGGGTTGTGGCACCCGACCGTTTGTAACCAACGGCTGCGTGCCACCAACCGGGAGGATGAAAATTGTCTCCCCTCGGTCCTGCCCCTCCCCACGACCCTCTGAATTGGTATGCCCTCCTGAGGAACGACTCGGGTATCCCCCTTCCTTTCGCCTTCCGCTTCCCGCCGTCGACTGCTATCCTGGCCCTTACTACTGATCACTGTTTCAATCTCCATCTGTCTATATCTTTTTTTAAACCCCTCCCCCACCCCAGAACCCCTTAAAAGCCTAATTAAAAATTTATTTAAAAAACCCCTGAGCTTGCGTTTTTTCCACCTCTCTGGATTAATTAACCCATCCTTGAGGTGGGCCCGAGATAAACTAAGGGGCCAAACCTGCGAGAGGGGGGACTCTCGTAGATCGAGGAGGTCGGACCTTGAATAAAAAACCATCCCGTGGCTCCATTGCTGGCTTTAAAGGGAGGAAACGCCTAGATAAAGTGCAAATGCAAGTCAAATCAACAGGGAAAATAGATCATAAGAGTCAGTCAGTTCTTCCTCGGGTAGAGGCTTTCCACGGGGTGGCTGGAGCTGTTTTTCCTTTGGGCTGGCCTTGCTTCGCTCTCGCTTTTACCATATATTGGCATGAACTTACTAAAGTAAAGGTCAAGGTTCCCTTTGCACATATGTGCTAGTCGTTCCTGACTCTAGGAGGTGGTGCTCATCTCCATTTCAAAGCCGAAGAGCCAGCGCTGTCCAAAGATGTCTCCATGGTCATGTGGCTAAACACAGAAAGTGCACAAAACGCTGTTACCTTCCCACCAAAGGTGGTCCCTATTTTTCTACTTGCATTTTTACATGCTTTCAAACTTCTAGGTTGGCAGAAGATGGGACAAGTAATGGGAGCTCACTCCCTTATGTGGCACTAGAGATTCGAACCGCTGAACTGCTAACCTTTCTGATTGACAAGCTCAGCATCTTAGCCACTGAGTCATCGCGTCCCTCACTGAACTCACTAAGAAACCATCAAAACATGGTACAGAAAAAAGAAGTTCTGTTTGATCTTCCTCTGCAGCTTTCAGTGATGGTAATTGTCTTATTTATCACTTTCTTCTTTTGCCACATACGATTTCTACAGAAAATCAGGCAGAAAACAATTTAAGCTTTATCCCTAAATACAAACAGCCAAGGAGAGGATGTTCCAAACAAGCCAGAAATGATACCGGAAGCATTGCTGGCTGATTTATGCAGAAACATGTAAATGAGGCCCCTTTACGGTCTCTGTTTCTAGTCAAGCCATAGACATTCAGGGCTCTTCATTTGCTTTCCCTTCTTTCTCTCTCTCCCCCCTCCCACCGTTGCCATAGCAATCTTGTAGACTTTCACCCTACCAAAGATGTTGCTTTGCAAGTGGTTTTCAGATAATATATTAAGAAAGAGGAAAAAATAATTGGTCTCCGTATCCACCAAAGATATGACAACACAATTTCTCATGTGGGGCGATGCCTTGTGTAATTTGATTATTTAGGCTTGATGAAGCAAAGGTGACTGCACCAGAATATAAAATACATTTCGGCCCTGTTTCATGATGGTACGGGCGTGCAAGGGGTTGGGTTTGTTAAGCAACCACTAAAATATTCATCAGCATGGACCAACTAATTTGAAATTAAAGTAACCTGAAGCACATATGTGCTCATTCGCAAAGCAGAAACCCCTCAATCTCCTCACATTCTGTATATCACAGAAGGTATTTCTTTCTACCACACTGAAAGAAGATCCTTCTTTCATAAGAGCATAGCATGTCAATGCACTGAAATCAAATCACTGCTTTGCAGTGCTTCCCTTTTCCTGTCATGGTATGATTATTTTTCCTTCCCCCTCTTAAAAAAAAATCAACGATAAAATTAGTATAATACACCAAGCCAAATTGTTTCATATTTTTCTTCAAAATATACCAAGCTCTCTAAGGCTGGGACTGGTTTCAGAAGAAAAAAATGTATTCGTGAACCGGGGGAAGGGGGAGAGGATGGTTTTGCGTGTAACCTGTCTCCCACGTACCTCCTACGCATGCGCAGGTGAGGCTTTATTCATTCTCATGCCACTTACATGGCCTGGTTCTTAAAAGGCCATAGACTACTACCAGTTCGCGGCCCATGGGTGGAAATGCCATGCTCTAAGACATGCAAATAATTATCCTGTTATCATGGGAGAAACATCAGTATAAGCATAAAAAAAATTTCATGAGCTGTCACAGGAAAACAATGAGCCCTAAGATATTCCATTTCAGGGAACATAAATTAAATCTAAGATCTAACCTCATATATATATAGGGTTTAAGGTGAACCAAGAGTTTAATTTAAATTAGCAAGGGGGTGATGGTGGTTGTGGGTGGAAGTGAACACCTTCTATAACACCAAGATACTTTGAAAACATAGAAGGGGCATTGGGACAACAGAAAGTGTGCATGGATTTGGGAATTTACAGGGATATTACTCTTAGAATGGACAAGTCACAGCATTAAATGGACAGGTATTGGGGCAAAAAACCCTAACAATAAGGAGTCCATGTAAAGCCTTTGATATATAATTATTGCAAACAAATAAATAAGTCAACTTAATTAAATATTATCACAATCCAGGGTCTAATATAGGGTCTTCCTCTCAAATATCACATTAAAAAAATATGACATTGTCCTTTAATACAATTTTTCAGGAAAATTGAAGATAATTTTTATCCTGGAAAAGTTTAAAATAACGTTGGTATCCAATTCATGTAAATCATTAGGTGGCATTAAAAATGATTTTAAGTTTCTTTGTAAACCTAAACCTGTAAACCAGCTAAAGTCACCTTGTTGTGAAATGGGCAGCAAATAAATTGAATAAACAAATAAATAAAATAAATACTTGCTGAGTCAAGTAATTTTCCATTTCACTTCTACAGTAATAAAAAAGCTAATAATTCTATCTAACTATCCCAGTTACTTTAATCTAAATGTTTCAGCTCATGCATCCTTCTGAATCTTGGATTAAAGTTTAGAATTCATTGGTGTAAATTTCCTACACTAAAAATCTACAAGTCTTTTTTAAAATGTACAGTAGAAATGAAATGGCCTGTGTCACTTTCTCTCAAGCAAAGGTTCAACTAACGCACAATGCTTAAATTATTTGGGGTTAATCTTTGGTCATGTTTTGGTCTCTGAAACAGTATCACTTTCACAAACAAGACCCCAGTGACCCCTTTGGGGGGTCACTCAAAATGTAAGCCAACTCTTACAGTTAAACCTTCTCAATAACATTTCCATCGAGATTTTCATGAAACATTCATTCTATGGCATATATATTGTTCAGAGAAACACAGACCTGGAATTATCTTTTTATTATTATTAATATATCTCCATGGCCCAGAACACTGACCTGCTCTCTAAATATTCCCACTCTCTTTGGCCTCCCTTATTTCATTCCTTTTGTATGCCTTGCCAGCTGAGCATTTTTTTTAATGTAATCCGTTTTCTCAAAATCTATCCTGTTTTATTTTAATTATCCTTATTTCTTTTACCTTACAATGATCTAGATCAGGGGTCTCCAACCTTTGCAACTTTAAGTCTGAAGGACTTCAGCTCCCAGAATTCTCCAGCCAGCAAAGCTGGCTGGAGAAGTCTGGGAGCTGAAGTCCTTGAGACTTAAAGTTGAAAAGGTTGGAGACCCCTGATATAGATCATACAACAGCATAAAAAACCCCAAAACCTATTCTGTTGTCTATGTATCGAATAGAAAGTATTTGATACACAGACGTATCAAGCCAAATTTTTACCAAATAAAGCTATACGATTTGTGTTCTAAGCTAAAGAAATTCATTTTTAAGAAGACATTTACCCCAGTACATATTGTCAATAAACTTGCTTATTAATCCAAGCACTGAAACAGTGCCTCGCCACATAACAGTGGACAACATATTTTTTCCAAAACTTTTGGTGATTACGATAGACCAAACTGAACACAAATATCATTTCAGAATGACTGTGTCATGTAGGAATCTTGATAAATATGAAATTAACTTTTAATGACTATAATATATTTAATCATAAATTAAATAAAGAACACTAAATGAGTTCCACAGGGCTAAATGTGTTTTGCTGCTGATTTTCATTTGTATTCAGTATCCAATACATCTTGCTGCAGAGACCAACAATAGTCAACCAGAACTGGTGAATTTCAGTTGCCCTGATACTGTTTTCCCAATGTAGCAATGTCCTGGTGAAACCTTTCACCATGTTTGTCACTGACTGAATATAGACTTTCTGGAAAAAGAGTCTAAGTGTGAATGCAGAAAATGAATCTTTAGTGATATGCTGGACTTCATGATGCTGAATGTTGTAAGAAGTTTGTCAGCCAGTTGGCCATAGTTTGGTGAATCCTGAATGCAATGGATGCTAGATGGGAAGCAGAAAACATGGAGTTGGCAGGTGAACTCTGTTCATATAACCTGTTGCTCTCAATGTTTTCATGGCAATATTTTCCATAAGTGGTTTACTATTGCCTTCTTCCTAGCATGGAAAGAGAGTGACTGGCCTAAGGTGGCCCAGTTGGCTTCAGGTTTCAGATTTTCAGCCTTCTGATTTTAATCACCCAATCAAACTGGCTCTCATGGAATTATATGTGGTGGCTCAGTGGCTAAGACACTGAGTTTGTCGATCAGAAAGGTCAGCAGTTTGGCAATTCGAATCCCTAGTGCCGCATAATGGAGCAAGCTCCCTTTACTTGTCCCAGATTCTGCCAATCTAGCAGTTCGAAAGCACGTCGAAAATGCAAGTAGAAAAATAGGGACCAGCTTTGATGGGAAGGTAACAGTATTCCATGCACCTTTGGCATTTAGTCATTTAGTCGGCATTTAGTCATTCAGGCAGCTCTGGGTCTTTGGCTTTGAAACTGTGATGAGCACTGCCCCCTAGAGTAGGGAACAGCTAGTGCATATGTGCGAGAGGAACCTTTATCTTTAATCAAATTCTCTAAGGACATTACAAATTTAAAAAAGGGAAAGAGAGATAAAATATTTAGGATTAAAATCCCTTAAAAGAAATAAAACAATAATTGTCACCTTAAAATATCTAAAGCCAGGGATAAATAAAACTCCCTATAAAGTAATTAATGAGATTAAAAGAGAAAATTAAATCACATCTTTAAGTTTGCAACTTTCAACACTTTGGGACCATAGCAGGGCTTTAATCTAATGCCAAAACAATAATAAAGAAAGCATTAGGCAAAGCTTTCTGGGAAAGACATTCCAAAACTCAGGTGCCATCAGTGAGAACTCTCTTTCTTGGTAGCCCCCAGCTGACTACAATTTTGTGGACCATCCAAAGTTAGATCTCCTAACAAGAGAACAAACTGAACAGGCAAAAGGTCATAGTCTTCCCTCCTATGGCATACTGCATTTTCATTTAAACTATGGTAATTGCTTATACCTTTGCATCTATATATAAACAGTAGAACATTCAAGGTTTGCCTGTGCCATTCTCTCCTTTTGTCCTCTTCTATAACGATGCATCTCCTCTTTATTTCAGCAACACTTAAGAAGCAGCTTTAAAGCTCACTTGGAAATAAAGCTGTCTGTTCATTAAGACCTTCTGCCAAATAAGCGAACATAAAGATTCCTGCCTTGAATGGAACAGTTCCCAGAGCAGACCAGTGAATTTAGCAATAAATGGCCCGAGCTCACTAACTTCACTCACTCGACAAAAACCTGACGCTGAATTCCCACTAAGTGGAAAGAAGATAGAGTACATTTATCTCTTTCTTTCAAGCTGCAAGAACTCCTGTCTTTAATCTAACATATTACTGGTGGTTTTACTAGAGCAAGTGGGGGCTCTAGTATCAAGGGATGAAGTCCTTCACAACCTTTTCTTACCCATAACATTTCCTCCTTACATTTAACAAGTACACAGTTCATACATTTTAGGATATCACATAAATAATTTATGCAAGTATCGTAGGAAAAAATACAATGAGGGGAAAAAAATCCATAGACGCTTCAGATGCATAAGAAAAACATTGGACACATTCCTGAAAGTTACCTGGGACTCCTAAATGTCTGTAGAAAACCTGGTTTGCAAATAGTATTCATGGAGGGGGGGGGAACCTGCAGATATAGATCTCACTTATATGTTTGAAAAGGGCTATAGATGGAGCCAAGGCAACTATTCTAATTATATCAATTCATTCAGTACCACTGAAATGCAAGGAACTATTCCATAGTGGTTATGCAGTGCCCCCACCCCCAAGATACTTAGAATTCCACATATTAGACGATAAACACTTCAATAGTCCCATTGACATCAGGGTATGTCAATAATTCAGTGTATTAGTTGGATGCAAATACTACACAATAAGGTTTTGCAGGGAAGGGGGAAGGGGGGGGGTTGCTAACTGTAATTGGAAATGCCAGAGCAAATGGGGCTCTATCTTTTGACTGAGCCCATTGTTGAACTCCAGCCTGAACCTCCGACCTCTTACTTTGCAGGCACACAATAGGCTTTGATATGAGATGGTGGGAAACGGGCTTAGAAGCTCATTTCACATTCAGCTGCAATTCATCAGCTTGGCTGGGACTTCTAGCAGCTTTAATGACCACTGCAATGGATGGTTAAATCAATTTGTGATGGTGACAGCATGGCTGGCCTCTAGACTGTAACAATCCAGGATTACAACCAGCAGAAAGGGCCCTCTTATTCAGATGTGCCTGGTTTCTCCTCAGCATTGAGTGGGAAGAACAGCAGGACAAAGTCTTTCACAGAGTAAGTTCTATGGAATGTATACATTCACTACAGTTGACTACACATTGCCACAGACACTTTGGGAAATGCTAAAGAGCATTTGAATAAGGCATTGTCAAAAAGATAGAGAGCTATAGCTATAGTTAGCTATAGCTAACAGATACAGTAAAGCAACAGATACAGTAAAGCTTATAGCAATATTTATAGATATAGATACATATGAAATCTTTTGGAGGGGACTGGCTGACACAGAAGGAAAATGTCTTTCTGGACTGAGTGGGTGGTCTCTATTCTTGACCCTCTTATTCTCCCAGCAATAATATGAGGATTAAAAAAAAAGTCTTGAATTTAGGGCACAACCGTAGGAAGCCAGCAACAGAAAGTAATGAAAAAAATAAATATTCACTTTTCACAGAACCAATTGGACAAGGAAGCATTGCTCCCTCTTCTGTTTCTGGGGGAAAGAACAATTTATTTACAAAATGATGCATTTTAAAAGACATCACTACTCTTTATGTTGTGATTAGTTAGTGTTAAGAATAAAGAGTCCATATGGACTGTATCACAAATTGTTTGTTCTCTCCAGCAAATTCAAGATTACTGTTGGTTTTGACATGCGTACATATATACCCAAGAAACTATTACCTTTCAGGCTAAACAATGTCTTTTCAAACTCTAAAAAAGAAGGGTGGGAGGGAGGAGGGATATTTTAAAAGGAAATCAAATAAAATATGGTGCTAAACAATTCGCTATGATATGGCTCGCCATACCTTACTATTATTACAAATCATTCTTGTTTTCACAGTATCCATATGCTGATTCATGCATTATCTTTTCTTATTCTCACCTTTCCCTTTTGGGGGATTTCAGTAATTTTATCTAACCACAGCTTTTTCTATCGTTCCTTTTTTTTTCAAGGCATTTAAAATTCCTGCATACATATTTCACTGTCAATTCGCCCAAGCAACCTCCATGTATTTCCTTTGTACAAATTGCTCACTTTGTTTTCAAACCTTATTTATTCATGGTTAATATCTTTGTTTTCCCATGCACACATCTTAATTAAGCTCTTTTCACTGAAACCATACATTACCATAGCATATCATTTTGTTAAGCAGATACTCACTAATCATCATTACCATTCATTCTTGGATCTTCAGTCACTTTTCCTATATTCCATCATTTAACAGAAAGGGCACAATAACAATGTGCTAGTTTGGGCACATTTTGGGCTCGTGTGACATAAGTCTATAAGCTAAACTTGTTTTACATCAAGCATGTTCATATTATCTGTTCAAGCTAGGAAACATAAAGACTATGTTATAAGCCAATGTACTGCCTGTGTTATATCAATTCAGAGGTATAAGAACCAGGGGTGGGTGGCTGCAGGCATTATTGCTGGTTTGGCACACAAAAAATGTTTGCGTTCCATGCATGTGCACATTTGCACTTAAAAAGGTCTGTGTATGCGCACATTAGAAAAGGGGAGGGATTACATTTTTGCAATGAAGATTGTTCTGCACATGCGCAGAAATGAATATCAAGATGGCACTGCCGCCAAGAGAACCAGTTAGGGGGCGTGGCAGGCTGAGTTACTACCTACTCGGCCGACCCAGCCCAAACTGGTAGGAACCCACCTCTGATAAGAACTCAAAACACTTGCTTCTGATGTCATAATGAATTGAATTATGCATTTTAGAAACTCATAATTTCATTAAGCTACAGTCCTAATATATTCTTATTGGGAATGAATACAGCGCCACAAATTTCTGTCTTTTGATCATATTCCTGAAATACATTCAGTTACTTCCTAAATTTATTGTTTTGAAATAAGACCTGGTACATTATTCACTTCCCCACTGTGTAGGTTTCAAGAAGATGCTAACTAAGATTGTCCTGCTTATCCACAGATACATTCTCTATAATAAATCTTCTCTCCCCATTCTTACAGAATTTAATGTCTTATTTATATAATTGAAATTCCCTATTATTTGAATATGCATTTTTACAATTTTTCATTCTCAGTGCCTGCTGGTTATTCAAGCCTGGACACTGAAAGCCAATCAGAAGCTACAGCTAGAACTAGTTGTGTAAACTGTTATACTATGTTCATAAAACTCCTCTGTAAGCTTGGGTGCAATTCAAGGTGCTAGTTTGTGCCTATATAACTCTGCAAGGTAAAGACCCTGGCTATCAGAGGGACCATATCTCTCTCTCTCATTATTTGCTTTCCTTTTTTTAAGATATTGTACTGGTTTTAATTGTATAATGCCCAGAATCAAGGTTGCGTTGAAGATATTTTTTTAATTCACATTTTGAAAGGGGTAGCATCTGTAGATTGGCACAAAGGATACTCAGCTATTGACCCAGCTTAGAAATGCAGAAAACAAACCTTAAACTGATAGTCTCTTCAAGTTCTAGTCTTAATTATAATTTGTGTGTATGTGTGTCCCTCTAATATTAGCAGTCATATAAAAATACTCAAAGGTATTTTGATCTCGCTAAAATGTACATTGTAAAGCCTTAGAAAATGGAAGGGGTTAGCATGTGCACTAAAACCTGCCTGCCTTTTCATTATCCTTCTGGTGTCGGTATTTTGTTGCCAAAGGCAAAGCTGCAAATGCAAATTTCCCCACTGCCAACCCTTGCCACAAAATCCAAATAGACAGAACGCAAAGCCAGCCAATGTAAGATCATTCTTTCTCCTTTCTTAGAATATTTTTCTATATTGCTTTCCAGAGAATCGCATCTTGATCTTGACCATTGATATTTTGATTGTGTTCAGAGATTCAGTCACTTGACTCATGAGTCAATGGACATTAGTTTTCAAGATTGCAGGTTAGAAGCCATTTATCTGACTTCTTGAAAGCTCTTAAAAGCTTGATTCATCAATGTTGACTTCCTTTTTTATTGCCTTTAATTTTTCCCACAATCAGAATCTTCTCCAGTGACTCTTGACTTCTCATTGTGTGTTCACATAGTCAAGGTTTAACTTCGTTATTATACTTCAATTTGATTTTGCGTGTAATTAATATTGAAAGATGTGTAAATTGCAATCTTCATTGCCTTCTGGATCCCTTACATCTGTACCTCAATTACACTACCAGCAAATCTTTATTTGGTTCTTCTTGTTTTCTTCAAAAACAAGACCATTACTTAAATATATGTATTTTTATTCCAACATTCTCTCTATAAATGACAACAGGTGAAGATGGTCCTGAAATTGTGTCAGAAAACCTTGTCTCTGTAGAAGTTGTACAAGCTATGACTTGACCTTATGTACTATGTAATGGGCATACATGTTCTGAATATCATTCCAAAGTGGCTATGAATAAGGTTCACAGTTACAAGTATCACTTCCTCCACTAAGCTTCTCAACTGGCAACAAGGAAACCAAACTGAATTCCATGCAGAGGCTAAAGATGCTTTAATGCAGGGGTAGTCAACCTTTTTATACCTACCGCTCACTTTTGTATCTCTGTTAGTAGTAAAATTTTCTAACCGCCCACCGGCTCCACAGTAATGGTGATTTATAAAGTAGGGAAGTCAATTAAATTTTTAAAAAGGAAAATACTTCAGTATCGGACAAAACCCCTACCGCCCACCATGAAAGCTGGAACACCCACTAGTGGGCGGTAGGGACAAGATTGACTACCACTGCTTTAATGTATGTGGCTCTGGAAGCATAATTAGAAAACAGCAGCATCTGGAATAAAATAAAATGATGCCAGAAATAAAGGTGTGTGAGGGTACTTGATAGCAGCCCTAAATGCAGCTTAACAATGCTATTAAGACCTGCCTAAGGGCAGTGAAGAATCTATGTTTTTCTGCCCTTGTTGTGTCCACAGATGTGTCTCTGTTTGTCCGAGCCCTTTTGGGTAAAGGGGACTTGGGGTTGTACCTATAGGGCTGCGCAGAAGATTTTGTAGAGCATTTGTTGGACAAAATTGCTCAAATCCATTCCCAGTTAGATACTGATCTTGGTAGAGATTCTAGAGAGATACCTCAAGCTGTATTCCAGCCATGTTATCTGGGAAGATATTGAACCTATTGGATCTGAGAATATGAGTGTGAGCTCAGCCACCAGGCTGACATCTTTCCTGACTTTCCAAGTTTCCCTAGGACTTTAACATTTGGGTTGGTTTTGGTGGCAGCAAATTATTTGAGAGAAGGGATGGCACCTCCCCTCTTTAAAGAGACATTGGTTTGCCCCCTTTCTCAATAAGTCAGTGGTAGAGCAGTTGTATTAGACAAATTTTATTCAATATTCCCTAAAAAGGATGGAGTAAGCAATGCTGTTGATATCTTATGTTGGTGCTTAGAGGCTGTGAGGATTTGGATGGGGTCCAGACTTCAGTGTAATCCTGAGTGGTATTTGGTTTAGGAACCACCTGGTACAGGAAATCTATTATCTTTAGTTCAGCACAAATTACACCTCTGCTCTGTGAGTTATGTTGGTTACCAGTTTGCTTCCAGATTTAGATCAGGGTGGTGGCATTAATGACCTATAAAGTCCCACATGGAATGGATTTGGGTTATTTGAGGAATCACCCCTTCCCAATGACATCTATGCTGCCAGGATTCCAAGTAATACCCCAACCAATGAAGACTCCAAGCCAGCTGTTCCTGAAAGTTCAATTTTATTAGAGATGTCATATTTGCACATCTGGGAAAACCCGAATCTAAAAGCTCCTGGGTTTTCCCCGCCCAAAGGAAAGTTGAAGGCTCTCAGAGATGTTATGGCTAAATACTTCTACCAATTCCATGCAACCCCTCCCTCCCAGTTTCCCATAGACTAAGTGTGGCAGCCCTGAAGATCCAAAAGAAAAGATGGCCTCCAGGGCTGACATATGCATCTCATTAGATTCAATAGGGGGAGCAAGTCATGGGTCCGGTCCACAAATAAATGCCATCTGATGGGCCTCAAGAAGAGAGTCATTTCTGGACTTCCAGTTCCAGCTCCAGCGGCGACGGGCGAGCCTAGGGTTCGTCCGCCGCTTTGTTTCTTTTCCTGCCCCCCCCCACGGGGGCGAGACACCCCGTTTTTGGGGTCTCCCGTAAAGCCGGCTTGCCTGGGTCGCCCTCCCCCAGCGGCAGCTGGGAAGCGACCCTTGTCTTCGGCTTAGGTGGAGGAGGACATGCTGCGGGGGGTTTCCCCTTCGCCAACGGTGGGCGGCATCGTTTTGTGAACATGGAGAGAGCTGGCTGTCTGAGTCGGAAGGCTTCCCGGGGCTTCGGCTGCGAGGGGGAAAGTGAGTGGTTTTAAACATTTTTTTTTTGCTGTCAGCCTGGGCTGAAAGAACTTGGAGTCTGCTTGTTAAACCCCCCCTCGGACTAAAGCGGCACTTGAAAATGGCTCCTCATTGCGAGGAAGCGGATATCTTTAATCCGGACTGTTTGAAACAAAGGAAAGTGATCTGCGGTTTGCCTTTGAAACAAAGTATCTAGGTCTGGCTGATTTGTAACATTTTTTTTTACCACTCTCTCCTTCTGGCTCTGAGTCTGGGCGGTGGAAGATGGCTTCTCTTTGTCTCTGAATGACTATTTTACTTATGGAAAATTTCCAGCATCGCTTTGTGATTTGGACTTCCTCTTGTTCTTAAAGAAGAATTTTTTTGGATTATATGATTTCTTTTCTGGAGTGCCTTCGCTATTATAATTATTGATCTGGAAAACTGTTTCTCTTTTGGTTCCTGAACTTTTTACAATCCTGATTTGAACTTCCAGCTCCTGATTTGCCTCAACGGCCCCACCCAAAAAATGCCATTTTAGTGGCATTGACTTTAACAGCTAATTATGGCACAAAAATCAGAACTGGCAGGCTTAGAACTAAGGATGGCTTCTCTTGAATCAGTTATACAAACTTTGGTGCAAGAAATCAAGGCCCAGAGAGAAGAAAACATCAACTTTAAAAAGGAGCTACTGGACACACGGAAACAAGTGCTGGAGAACACACAGAAGAATGAAGAGTTGGAAGGGGGGCTGGCTGGGGCTAAGGGAGAGATTAAAAATGTTACTAATGAGGTTGTAGAAATAAATGGGCATGTGTCTAGGATTGATATGGAAAGGATGACATATTTTTTGAGATTTCAGAACGTTTCTGAGGAATCTGGTGAATGTCTCCCTGAACTCATGAGCACAATTATAGCAGATTATTTACATAAACCTAAGGATGAGATCAGAGGGGACATTGACCTAGCCTACAGAATAAACTCTGCATATGCCAGGATAAATGAATTACCCAGAGAGATACATGTTAAATTTGTTAGAAGGTCAACCAGAGAGGAAATCTTGAAGGTGCAAAGAGGAGGACCGTTAATTTACCAACAAAAGGAGGTTGCCATCTTGAAGCAGATCCCAAGAAAGATTAGAGGAGCGAGAAGGAAATTTTCCTTCTTGTCTAAAAAATTGTTTGATCACAGGATCTGGTTCAAGTGGGTGATGCCCGAAGGGATGCTGGTGTTCTGGGAAGGAGGAAGAGTGAGGATTAAAACAGTTGTTGAAGCGGAAGCCTTTCTTAAAAACATTCCTCTATCCTGGGGGAAGATTCAGGGGGGGCAGGGGGGGCCACGGCCCCGCCCGCTGGGGGCCTGGAAGGAGGGATAGAAGACACAATTGCCAAGAGACTTAGATCTAAAAAATAACTTTGCTTTGATTTTTTGAGTAATATTGTATAACATGTATATCTGGATTTTTGCAAATGACTGACAGCATAGAATTGAGAACTTAGAAATATGTACTTGTTTTCACTTTGTAGTATTATGAAAAATGTTTTTTGTTAATGATTTATTATGAAGCTCCGGAAGGGCCGACGACTTCGACGCGAAAGCTCTCAAAATTTCTTTGTATCTCTTACCCTACCCTAATGAAAAACTGTAAAACCAATAAAACTTTTTCAATATTAAAAAAAAAAGAAGAGAGTCATTTCTGACATGATATAATCTTTGCAAAATCCATCCCCTCTGAAGTCAGATTGACCCTGACCATCCTGAAGGGCCTAAAAACAAAGTTTTGCTTCAAGGATTCTGGGTATTACAGAGCCTGCAAAATTGCTGAATTGCTAGGGAAATCTAGTGTAGTTTCCTGCAGGTTATGGGAGGTTTTAATGTATTTATTGTTTTTATTTATTATTATTTGGGGGATATTTGTTGTATTATTTTAACTTTATACATTACTCAGAATCATGCATGTGAAATGGGCAGCTATCTAATTTGCCAAATAAATAAAATGCCATAAATTACATACTTGCATCCTGAAGTCTATTGCAAATCAAGTCAAGGCACTTATGGGATGATGTCGCTGTGCACATTGGTCATTGATTCCCATCTTGCTCCCCTGTGGATGCCTTTGCAAAGCAAAAGTCTTCCTGAAGGCTGCACACAGGCAGTGTAACAGCTAAAGCAGCTCTACATTTCTGTACTGTCAGTTTCACTTAACTAAATGTGCAAAGCACTGCCGTCTTATTTGCACACAGATTTGACTTAAGTAATTGGAATTATTTGCTAATAAGACTCCTGGGTAGCTGGTAGTTATGTCACTCTAATGGTTAAAAACAGCACAGAATCTTGCAGCACCTTGAAGACTTACATTTCATTAAGTACAGGTTATTAGGGACTGGCCAAAATGCCACTCTTGGGCATTGGGATTATGATAATCAAGTATCCTTGGTTCATCTTTTATCTAGTACAAAGTAATAGACATTCATATATCTATAAACTGTTAATCTTTAAACAAGATAGTGAGGATTCAAGAAGCACTCTTACACTCAAGGGTTTGGAACAGTCCAGTCAGATTTGGTTGTTGTTGTTGTTTTCCTTTTGAGTGACAGACTGCAAAAAAAAAATCTCAATAGGTGTTTTTCAAACACTTCCCCCCATTATCAGAAGTCATTTGCCAATTGGAACTGAAGAAAGGACAGGTTTGGTGTACAAGTTCAAATCTTCAGATTCCAGTTATTGAGGCACTGAAGAGATAACATATCCCACTTTACTGAGGTAAGTCATTGCCATTTTTCATTAACTATTGTTTATTCTCACAACCGGTTATAAATGAATGTCAAGGAATAGGAAGGAAGGGAGGGAGTGAACTCGAGGGAATGAAAATAACAAGAAAATAACAAGATCCAGCCTGCTGACCTACTAGCACTAAAGCATTTATTCACATCACTATTTGGAAGGGAGTCTGGCATTTACCCCAGGAAATGTCACAAACTAAATGCCGCTAAGAAAACAAGGCACAATCAAATCCTTTTGATATATGAATCAAATGACTGGTTTATTAATACCTGAAAAAAAAATATTTCATTTAAATCCAAGTCACAGCTTCAAAATGTAAATAGCAGAGAAAAACCTGCCCCTCACACATAGGCTTCTTTTAAGAATATCACAAAATCAACACACCACCTCATCCTTATTTGTTATCCAGACATCTAGAGGGAATCAGATTGGAGGACGCTAGTCTATATGGCCAAAAGGAAAAAGGAAAGAAAGGAAAAATGGAGGAAAAAACTTTATTTGCAGAAGACAGCGCTACAGTTAATCCTTGAGAGTAGACCCAAAAATGTAGGAAAAATAGATTAGAGGAACTACTTGGTTTCCATGGCAACTGTACTAGTCGAGAATACAGAGCAAAAGGTGAGATGATCTGAAGTGAAGGCAGTTTCTCTGTAGTAACACTGTTGAGCTTCCATATTTAATAGCAAGGCAAACAATCTTACTAAACAAACAACATTTGTTTAACAAAATGTGTTTGTTTATTAAATAAATCAAGTATTTCCACAGTGAATCTGCTGCTGAAGCATAGAGTATGAACTGACTATTACTTGAACATGGATTAAGAATATACACCGCTATCCCAAAAGCATAAAATACACAAGGAATGTCAACCATGTGAAGAGATTCAGGGAACAGATCAGAAGGCTCTACTGAGAGGAATGAAATTTCATAAGAGGACCAGTATAGGCACCAGGAAAAACTATTTATTCTCAGAATAAATGTTTCATAAGGTAGGAATGGAAGGAAAGGAAAGAAACATCTAGATTGCAGGAAGATGCAATTTGTTGATGTATCTTATAAAATTCTTGGACATGGTACCAACTGCCCCAATGGTATCACTGTTACATGTTTCATCCATAATCTGATAGTTTCGATGGCCAGGTCGCAGTATTTCATGATTTTTGACAGACAGACAGACAGACAGACAATATACTTTGTTCATCGACCATGAAACTCAGTCAACTGAACGTTCAAAAATGCATCATAAATACCATTAACTGGTGCTGATGGTTGATAATGTTTGCTGCAAGAGTCCTAGGTATCAACCAAGTACCTTCTTAAAATATACAATGTTCCAAGTAGCACAATTTTTTGCAGTTCTGCTGGTGTTATTGTAGGAAGACAATGAGTATCACTGTTCTGCTGGTGTTATTGCAGGAAGACAATGGGTACCACTGTTACATGTTTTATCCATAATCGAGTAGTTTCGATGGCCAGGTTGCGATAATTTGTGGTTTTTTTCCTCGACTCTTTTCTTCGACTCTAGCATCTCCTGCTACAGCGATATCAATAACTGTACGCTTTGACCACAGCAACTGTGATATCTGATGTGTTGTGAACCATCTGTATTCGAAAGTCCCACAAGATCTTCACCTTCTCATTTGCGGTAACTGACAGACACCCACCACCATTCTCTTCCATCTCTTGTTGTTGTTGTTGTTATGCATTTAATCTTTGGTGAGATTCACAGCTTTTGGGCTGGTTGGTAGCTCAACAGCTTGAGTTTCCTAACCAAGGACCTAGGAACTGTTAAGGTAACGTCAGAGGCTATAAGCTGTTCTAAGTAGGGTGGTTTTTTGTAGAATCAAAAAGTCCAATAAATTTAGAATTTCCAAATAGCAAGGTAGCTCTTTAGGTATTGCTCCAAGGGCTCCAATTACAATAGGGCCAATATACGATTTCTTTTTCCACAGTTGCTCAACTTCAAGTCCTGATACTTTGTTATTTTTTCTTGCTGCTTATCTTCAATCCGTGCATCACCAGGTATTGCAATGTCAATGAACCAAACATTTTTCATTATTATTATACTTTATTCATTAAACATGAAACTCAGCCAACTGAACATTCAAAAAGGCATTACAAATATCATTGACTGGTGCTAATGGTTGATACGGTTTGCTGCCAGCTTCCTAGGTATCAACCAAGAACCTTCTTAAAATATAAGATATTCTGAGTAGCACAGTTTTTTGCAGTTCTGCTGGTGTCATTGTAGGAAGCTGCAATTTGTTGATGTATCTTGTAAAATTCTTGGACATGGTGCCAAGTGCCCCGATGACAATGGGTATCACTGTTACATGCTTCATCCATAGCCATGTAGTTTCTTTTCTTTTTTTGGAAAAAGTTTTATTGGTTTTTAAAAATATTCACAGGAAAAGGGTATAAGGGTACATAAAAATTGTGGTAGCTCCCATGCTGGTAGTAGAAATTCCCCCCCAAACTCACAGATTTACAATTTTAAAGGTAACATATAAAGGATAAGCATAAACAGAGTTCTTACATTATATCAACCATGTGTTCAATTTTCTCTTTCTTTGCCATTTTCTATTATACATTTCAAATAAAATTATTTTTGTGACCTGAGCCTTTTTGAAATTGCTCCCTCCTCCTTGCCATCAGGTGGGGCCATAGCATTTTTATCTCTTTTAAGGCAGGGGTCCCCAACCTTTTTTGCACCAGGGACCGGTTTCATTTTAAAGAAAACTCTGCGGACCGGCTGAGTGGCTCAGCAGTCATGTGACTGGGTGGGCGTGGCCAATTTGGAAAATGTGAAACTCACTTAACAATGGTCTTGGTTAGCAACCAAACTTTTGGGCTCAATTGTGGTCATAAGTTCTCTCTCTCTCTCTCCCTCTTTCTTTCCTTCCCTCTTTCTTTCTCTTTCTCTCTATTTCTTTCTCTTTCTCTCTTTCTTTCTTTCTTTCTCTTTCTCTCCCTCTTTCTCTCTCTTTCTTTCTCTCTCATTTTTTCTTTCTTTCCCTCTTTCTCTCTCTATTTCTTTCTCTTTCTCTCTCTCTCTTTCTTTCTCTTTCTCTCCCTCTTTCTCTCTCTTTCTTTCTCATTTTTTCTTTCTTTCCCTCTTTCTCTCTCTCTTTATTTCTTTCTCTTTCTCTCTTTCTCTTTCCCTCTCCCTCTCTTTCTTTCTCTTTCTGTCTCTTTTTCTTTCTTTCCCTCTTTCTTTTTCTTTCTTTCCTTTGTCTCTTTTTCTGTTTGTCTTTCTTTCTCTCTCTCTTACTTTCTCTCTCTCTCCCACTTTCTTTTTCTTTCTCTTTCTCTCTTTTTCTTTCTGTCTCTCTCTCCTTCGTCCGCCCATCTCTGTCACTCTGTGTGTGTGTGTGTGTGTGTGTGTCTGTCTGTCTCGCGTTAATCATTCATTCTGTGCCTGTCTATCTTTCTCTCCCTCCTTCCCTCCGTGTGTGTGTGTGTGAGAGAGACTCTCTCTGATTCCCTCCCACCCTGTCTCTCTCTGTGTCTATGCCTCTCTCTGTCGGTCTGTCGTCGTCCCGCCCCCCACCCCCCACCGCGGAGTCTCCTCAGCTCGGCTCGACTCGCTCACTAGCCTTAGCCTGCCCCGCCCGGGCGGCCGCTGCCGCGCTTGGTCCCTCGTGCGCTCGGTCAGGCTCCTTCCAGGAGCTTGAGAAGGCTCCGTGGGGTGGGGGTGGGGTGGGGGGGAGGAACCTCCGCAGCTCCTGGAAAAAGACGAGTGGGTGGCATGCCGGTTGGGGAAGCTCTGGGGGGGGCAGGGAGGAAGGGAATCCGCGGGCTGTTTTGCTGCGGCACGCAGGAGTCCCACCGTCGGCTGCCCCCTCCTCCCTCCTCCTCCTCTCCGGCCCTGCGGCCCGGCTCCTATCCAGCCACGGACCGGCACCAGTCCGCGGCCCGGGGGTTGGGGACCCCTGTTTTAAGGTATTCTGCTAAAATTGTACTCATGATATCTTTAAGATCTTCATTTTCAATCTCTGGTAAGTTCTGGAACCTGAGAAAAAAAAGACATTCTTTCAAATTCTATTTTAGATATAAAGTTTTCTAATTCTAGATTCCCCTTTCAGACCTCTTTAACCTTTCTCCCCAAGCCCTCTTCCAACGTCACAATCCTTTGTTTGTTATCTGTTATACTTTGTTTTACTTCTCTGAGTTTGTCTTTGAAGTCTGCTACTTCCTTCTTCAATTCGATTTGACCTCTCATAAGTTCCTGAAACATTTCCGTAACAGATAGTTCTTTCAAACTTTCTCCAGCAACTTCTTTTTGTAGCAATGAGGTGATTTTCGATTGCTGCATGCTTGGGCTGGAAGTTGCTGAGGGGGGGGTGACATTGATTTACCAGTTGGTGGCTTCTTAGAGCCCATTGTCTTAGTTCAAAGAAGTTAAGTCTTTTTGCAAGGAAATGGCGTTGAAAGGGTGAACGGCCGGGCCGTTTCGAGATATCAGGCAAGTCCGCTGATAGAAAGCTAACTCTTCTTCCCTGTTCCAAATCACGGATGCACATCAAAGAGAAAAAGCCTTGTAATCAACCTCCAGAGAATCCACGTAGTAGAAGAGACCCAGAAAGCCTTCGGGGAGGGTATTAAAAGACATCAAGAATGTCTCGCAGGCGGTTACAAAAAGCAGTCTTCATTCATAAGTGCAGAAGGGAACAAAGGGGAGCCATCTTGCCCCTCCCTTTCACAGGAAGAAAAGTAGAAACTGTTTTATTTTTTATTTTATTTTTTTAAAACAGCCCAGCAAAGGTCTTCTGTAATTGCTATGCAATCCTTTCCACATAGTTAGTTCAAATAGCAAGTCAGCCTTTATTGTATCTCCATTCCAGGATGGAGAGAGGTAGTTTAAATGCCGCTTTGTCCGAGGGGGGGTTAAAGAAAAAAAACACCCCCCTCTAATCTCCGTTTAAATAGATTGAACTGAGAACTTACAGTAATCTGTTGCTTTTTCCTTTATCGATAATCAAAGAGGTTGGGAAAAGCTCTCCGCCACCAGCATTTCAGCTACTCCTTCCTTTGTTTAGTTCATTCTCCCGGAGTCCATTCGGCAAAGAGGCAAGTCTTGCCCCCTCTCTGCTTCCCGGCTCCTGGGGTGAGGCTGGAAGAACCCCATCGGCCACCGCTGAGTTTGGGGGCTTCCAACAAGCCACCCTGCAACAGGGGGTCCCTTCAAGACTCCCTGTGCTTCTGCAGAAGCCCAGCGAGAAAGCAAGCGGCAGACGAAACACGTCTGTCGCCTAAGGAGACAGGAAGTGAAGCCATATAGAGTGGTCGGCCCGAGATCCGAGGCCCGAGGTCCGAGGCCTCCAGGAGGAGATGAATCCTGGAGACCAGAGGAGCTTGGTGATTCTTGGCAGTGGTATGATCGAGGCCTATAAGAACTGGATGATCGAGGCCTATAAGAACTGTTACCCGGGCGTGGCCAGGAGTAGGAGGAACGTCTTGGCCTGGCCTTTTCTTGAGAGGATGCAAGACCAGAAGGGCCCTTTTTAAAATCTGGGCTCCAGAGACTGCCCACTCCCCCCCCTCCTCCATCCCCAACTATTCCCCAAATTATATTCTTGACACCCCACCCCCCACCCGGACTGATAGACTGATAGACTATTTTTAACATCTGCGATGAATTTTTGAGATCAAGCCGGACTATATCTCACTGTGAATTATTTAATTATTACTCTTAACATCTATTTTTACCATTCAAATTGTCAACATGCTCCCCATAATTAACTCTGACCCATTTTATATCTCGTATTTATAGTTGTATTATATTTTTATATTTATGTATTTATATGTGTCTATGTATTTATATATTTATATTTATATACTATAATTATGATTATGTACTCTATGGCAGACCTTATGCTTCTGCGAGAGTCCCCGCTCTCGCAGGTTTGGCCCTCCTCGTTAACGAGGGCCCGCCTCGAGGAGGGATTTATCAATCCGGAGAGGTGGGCAAAGCGTGGCCTCAGGGGTTTTTTAGTTAGGAAATTGTTGTGTATTTTAGGGGGTACCAGGGAGGGGGGAGGGTGTAGACAGGTTGAGACGGGCTGAGCCAGCAGATTACGGAAGGAGGCGGATGGATCCGCTAAGAGGGGGGACATACAGGTCGTCCCCATAGAGGGCTTTCCCATCGAGAGGCTGATGGGGAGAGGCAGATCCGAGGGGAGTCATATTCCATCCTCCCGGTTGGGGGCACAGAACCGTTGGCTACGAACGGTGAAGTGCCACAACCCCCGCAGACTAGGTGGTCAGGGTGTACAGAGCCAGGGCCTGCGGCTGATGTTTTGCAATGCCAGGTCCGTTGTCAACAAAGCCCCCCTCATCCATGACCTTGTGTCAGAGGGGGAGCCGGACCTGGCAGGAATTGCGGAGACCTGGTTGGGCCACGAGGGGGGTCTTCCCCTCGTTGAAATGTGCCCACCAGGTTACCGCGCTTTTCATCAGCCCCGGGCCCTAGGCAGGGGTGGTGGGGTGGCGGTCATAGTAAAGGAAGGTCTTGAGCCGAGAGAGACCATTGTGCCACAGACCACCGGTTGTGAGTCCCTCTACGTGAAGTGGGGCCTAGGGAGGCAGTTGGGCTTGCTGGTTGTATACCTGGCCCCCCGCTATGTAGCAGCAGCCCTGCCCGAGCTCCTGGAGGTGATCGCTACGGTGGCCGTTGAGACTCCCAGACTTTAAGTCATGGGGGACTTTAATCTGCCATCGGTGGGCGAATCATCCGTGGTAGCTCGGGAGTTCATGGCTTCCATGACGGCCATGGACCTGACCCAATTAATTCAAGGCCCCACCCACGAGGGTGGACATACACCGGATCTCATCTTTGTCTCTGGCCAATGGAAGAGTGATCTGGGTATAGGGGATATAGCCATCACGCTCTTGTCATGGTCAGACCACTCACTTCTCCGGCTCGACTTTCCGACCGCTACTCCCCTCCGCGGGGAGGCGGAACCTAAATCACAAATCTGGTTCCGCCCCAGGCGCCTGATGGACCCTGATGGGTTCCAGGCGGCGCTTGGGCCACTTCCTGTGCCCCTGACCCGCGCCCCGATGGACGACCTCGTGGCCGCATGGAATACTGCGACCACGGGAGCCTTGGATCGGGTCACGCCCTTGCGGCCTCTCTCGCGGCGGCGAGCCACCCTGGCTCCTTGGTTTACCGAGGAGCTGAGGGTGATGAAACGCCGCAAGAGACGCCTAGAGAGAAGATGGAGGTCTAGCCGATCTGAATCTGACCGGACACAGGTAAGAGCCCATTTATGGACTTACATTGTGGCGCTGAGAGTGGCCAAACGCCATCATTGTGCCACTCTCATAGCATCCGCAGATAACCGCCCTGCCGCCCTGTTTAGGGTGACCCGCTCCCTCCTTCAACAGAGGGTGCGGGAAGCCCCGCTACAGGGTAGAGCAGAGGAATTTGTGATTTATCTGCAGGAGAAAATCGCTCACATACAGAACAAGCTAGCCCCCATTCATGGCCCAGTGGGTTGCCACGAGGCGGATCTTGTTTGGGAGGAGTTTGACTCCGTTACTTCCGAGGATATGGACAGGCTACGTGGGCGACTGCGAGCCACCACATGTTTATTGGACCCGTGTCCCTCCTGGCTTGTACTGGCATCCTGGGAGGTGACACGAGGCTGGCTCCAAGAGGTTGTCAACGCATCCTTAAGTGAGGGTTCCTTGCCTGCTTCCCTAAAAGAAGCTATGGTGAGGCCCCTCCTTAAGAAGCCCTCTTTGGATCCAGCTCTTCTGAACAACTATCGTCCAGTCTCCAACCTTCCCTTTCTGGCGAAGGTTGTTGAGAGTGTGGTGGCACAACAGTTTCCCCGTCACCTGGAGGAAGTTGATTATCTAGATCCGCGCCAGTCCGGCTTTCGGCCCGGGCATAGCACCGAGACGGCATTGGTCGCGTTGGTTGATGATCTCTGGAGGGCCAGAGATGGGGGTTGTTCCTCCATCCTGGTCCTATTAGACCTCTCGGCAGCTTTCGATACCATCGACCATGGTATCCTATTGCATCGGCTGGGGGGGTGGGGGGGGGGAGGCACCGTTTTACGGTGGTTCTCCTCCTACCTCTCTGGTCGATTGCAATTTGTGTTGGCAGGGGGGCAGAGGTCGACCGCGAGACCCCTCGCATGTGGGGTGCCTCAGGGGTCGATCCTCTCGCCCCTCCTGTTCAACACATACACACATACATGAAGCCGCTGGGTGAGATCATCCGTGGTTTTGGGGTAGAGTACCACCTGTACGCTGATGATACACAGCTGTACATTTCTACCCCAAACCACCCCAACGATGCCGTAGCGGTGATGTGCCAGTGCCTGGAAGCCGTACGGATCTGGATGGGAAGTAACGGACTCAGGCTCAACCCGACCAAGACCGAGTGGCTGTGGTTTCCGGCTGCCCGATTCAACCAGCTGATTCCATCGCTGGCCATAGGGGGCGAACATCTTGCCCCTGTGGATGGGGTGCGCAATTTGGGCGTCCTCCTGGATGCCCGGCTGTCCATGGAAGATCATGTGACAGCCGTGGCCAGGAGGGCGTTTTACCAGGTTCGCCTGGTTCGCCAATTGTGCCCCCTATTGGATCGGGACGCCCTTCGCACAGTCACTCATGCGCTCGTGACATCCCGACTGGACTATTGTAACTCTCTCTACATGGGGCTCCCCTTGAGGTGCACCCGGAGGCTTCAGTTGGTCCAGAACGCAGCCGCGCGAGCAATAATGGGGACCTCTAGGTTCACCCACGTAACACCGCTCTTGTGCGAGCTGCACTGGCTACCTGTCGTCTTTCGGGTGCGCTTCAAGGTGTTAATTATCATCTTTAAAGCGCTCCATGGCTTGGGACCTAGTTACCTGCGGGATCGGATCCTGCCCCATACCTCCTCACGGCCGATTCGCTCCCACAGAGAGGGACTTCTCCGGGTGCCGTCCACTAGACTCTGTCAGCGGGCGACGCCCAGGGGAAGGGCCTTCTCTGTGGCGGGCCCAGCCCTCTGGAACGATCTTCCCCCCGATATTAGGACAACTACGGACCTCCGCTCCTTCCGTTTAAAATTAAAGACACATCTTTTTTGCCTGGCCGGCCTTGGGTAGTCTCTTTTAAGGTAAGGGGTTTTAGGGGCTGTTTTAATTTAGTTTATGGATTTTTAGCGCAGGATCAATTTAATTTATTTTTAACCTTGTATTTTGTTGTGGTCTTATTTGTGTTTTTAATTTGCCTGTGCCCCGCCTCGAGTCCCTTTGGGGAGAGAGAGCGGGATATAAAATTAAATTATTATTATTATTATTATTGATGGCCAGGTCACGATATTTCACTATTTTTTCTAGTTCTTTTTCTTCGACTCTTATTATTATTATTTGAGCAGCCGTTCCAAACACCACATTAGGCTGCAACAATCCACTTTTATTTTCTAAAAATGCTTCCTACACTTTATGTGGGGTCCACTGGCATTGCTGGAAATACTGATCATGCTTGAGGTTTCTATTAAGGTAATTTATTTTAAAACTCACCACTAGAGACAGGAAGCCTGGCAAGTACTAAAGGGGATGTCAGCAGGCACATTGTTGCCATCATGGATTATATAATTTTAATCCCCCAACCCAATGCCTTCAAGATGTATTGGTTTACCATTCTAATCATCCCAGCTAGCAAAACAGATCTTCGTACAAAATGGAAAAAAAAATACCCTACAAATATAGATTGGGTTCCCTGACAGTTAGCACTTCACTATTTAATGAAAACTTTGGGAAATGTCAATGAAGGATTAACTTTTTGTGTTACATAAGCAACAAATATGTTCTATCGTCTCAAGGGGGTACTCTAAAAAGAATCTTCCTCTGAATTTCTCCCCGGATTGTAATTACAATCTATCTTGGTTTATTTCCAAAGTAGAATTCATCCCTCTAGAATTCTTTATTGCTCCATTTGTTGTTGCTTTTATTTCTCAATTTTGTTCACAGGATTGCCTGCCTTTGCATTTTTTCTCAAGTTTTGGTTCCTTTGATTCATGTTACAATTTTTGCCCTTCCGTGTTCCTCCCTTCCTCCCTCTGTGTGTGTGTGTGTGTGTGGCATTTTATTAATGTCCAATGAAACATTATTCCAAAAGATTTTCAACATACATACATATATATTTCATCAAAAATATATTTATGGGTTGGGGAGTTTGGCAATGTATACTGTACTAATAGTACCTAGAAGCTGCTGTTCAATTCTGATTAAGCAACAGGATGGACTGAACATTACACAAAACTCCTTCTATTCTGAGCCCATTTCAACAATAATTTGTGATGATTATATTATTCATATAGAACAGGGGTGGGTTTCAAAACTTTTTACTACCTATTCTGTGGGTGTGGCCTATTTTGTGGGTATGGCTTGGTGGTCATGTGACTGGGTGGGCATGGCCAACTTGATGTCACTCACTAGGAGATGTCATGGATTGATAAAATGTGGTGAAGCTCATTTAACAATGCTCTTGCTTAGCAACCAACATTTTGGACTCAATTGTAGTCATAAGTCAAGGACTATCTCTGCCTTCCTCTGCATGGCAGTCTTGTCTTAGTAAACTCCTTCTCCTTTCTGGCAATTTCCCACTCTGTTAAAGGCACCAAAATAATCCAGACAATATAAGGTTTCCTGCTGCAGCAGGGGGTTGGACTAGATGACCTCTGAGTAGCCTTCTAGCCCTAAATTGCTGTGGTGATTTTCTTTCTTTCCTTCCTTCCTTCCTTCTTTCTTTCTCCCTTCTCTCCAAGGGAAGCAACCCCCAAAAAATAACTGCTGAATGTCACTTTGTAAACCTGAACAGCTTTTCAATTTAAAGCAGAAGGACTCCAAAGTTTGCAGCTTTAAGACTTGTGGACTTCAACTCCCAGAATTCCATAGCCAGCCATGCTCAGTTCCAATTTAAAGTGACAGCATTTGCTTTTCTCCTTTGCTGAATCTCCCAGCAGAAAAGTGAGTTTCCTTTCTTCTTTCTCTTTCTTTCTCCTTCCACCCTCCCTCCCTCTCCTTCTCTCTCTCTCTCTTACTTTTTAAAGATTTTTCCCTCTTGCCTGAACTAGCAGGAGGAAAAAACTTTTTTTTTAAAAAGCTTCTGACAAAGCTTCTGATGAGAAAACAGGTTCAGGGGTGAATTTATGCCTGAAGTGCAATTTTGAGATGTGTGGACATAAATTTTGGCATTCTTAGGAATGGGCCATGCTGGGAACTTTGAGTGCTGAAGTTCACATTTCTTAAAGTTGACGAGTTTGGGAAACACTCTTCTTGTTTTTATTGATTAAATGAATTGTTCTTCCATTGGTTTTATTTCAGTGTTAATGGACTTATATCATTACTTTATACTACAGCTTCAACTATGACTAGTGATACTTCAAATCTGTAGCTAGTATTATAACTTAGTTTTAGGATACAAGATAATGGCATAATTTTGACCACATATAAAGGGTTCTTAGCAATAGCAATTGCAATTGCAACAGCAATAGCCCTTAGACTTATATACCACTTTACAGTGCTTTAGTACCCTCTCTGAGCAATTCACAGAGTCAGCATATTGTCCCCAACAATTTGGGACCTTATTTCACCCATCCCGGAAGGATGGAGTCAGCCTTGAGCCTGGTGAGATTTGAACTGTCAAACTGTAGGCAGCTGGCAGGCAGCAGAAGTAGCCTGCAGTACTGCACTCTAACCACTGCACCACTATGGCTTAGCAACAAGCAATTTCTTATCTTTTTGAAGAAGCTGATAGGAATTCTGCTTAGAAAATGGAATTCTGATACCAATCAATACGAAATCTTTGCAGTACTTATTTTTGTAGGTATCTATCCATTATTGCCTAAATATATTAATTATGTCAAGCAATCTGGAACGACCTTCCCCCCGACATTAGAACGACCACGGACCTCCGCTCCTTCCGTCTAAAATTAAAAACATATCTTTTCTGCTTGGCCGGCCTAGGGTAGTCTCTCTCTATGGGGTTTTAGTTGTTAATTGGGAATTTTAGTATGTAAATGGGGTATTTTTAGCACAGGTATTGTTTAATTTGTTTTAATATGTCTGTATATTTATTGTTTTAGTTTTTCCCTGTGCACCGCTCCGAGTCCCTACGGGGAGAGGGAGCGGTCAACAAATTTTTTTTTTATTATTATTATTATTATTATTATTATTATTATTATTATTATTATTATTATTATTATTATTATTATTATTATTATTATTATTATTATTATTATTATTATTAATTTACTGTGAATGTGTTAAGAGAAATTGTTTTACCTTATTTAATTGAAAAGGATACCTGCATGTATTGAGAAAGATACCTGAACATTCTCTATTTGCCATTAGAAAAATACAACAGCTCATTCACAATATTGTGTCTCCTCTTTTTTTGCAATTCCCATCCAAAACATGTTATTCTCTTAAGATATAAGAACATGGAATAAGACCTTTCCAAAATGTTTTATTATTTGTATTTGTGTGGGTTAGTTTTCCTGTAATTGCATCCACAACAGGAGCATGAATTAACAGCCTTCTGCTAAAACATCACATGAAGAAATGTCACATTCTAAGGAGAATAATACAATGCAAGAGAAATTGATAGTGATAAAAGGATGTTAGGCACAAAGAAGATGAAATGAAGTTTGAACATTGGTATAAGCATTGCTTATAAAAAGCGATGATGTTATGAGCTAACAGTACAAAGCTGCCACTGGATGTAACATAGCTTACTTACAAGTACTAATTAACATAAATGAGGAAGTGTTTATTTTCAGCTATATGAATGTTCTAAATGAAGGATTTTTCCAAAACAACAAATAAGAGGAACATCCTGCAATTTGACTCAATTCCACTCCCCTTTTTAAATTGGCGTATGCGACTTATTATAATTCCAGTTCCAGGTTTACCACCTCATTCCATTCTGTGTTATTTGTTAGATCTCAAAATATGTTCATTTCCAAGTATTTTCTTATAATTAATAATATTCAGTTTTAGGAGATTTAGCAGGGGGAAGAGAAATTATTTTTGTATACAGCTTTAAGCTAAATCTGTTCATTTCTAAAACTATCATCCATACAGTACAACATGTTCATTAAAGGAGAATATTTGAAGCTCAGGATTGACATGAGAGGTCCTTGATGCTCTTTGGCATAACAGCTTCAAAGCTAGTACTTGCACTGATGATGGTAACTATTTGGGGCAATGAAATGTCTGTAAGAAAACAACTGAGCTCAGAGAGCACCAATTATGTGCCCAAATTTAATTAAACCTCGTGATATATGATAAATGTTCATAGCCTACATAATAAAAGCCTATTTTTTCCCAAAGGATTCCCTTAATCTCAAAGGATACTGATTTTGTTACTATATACCAGTAGATTGGGAGGGAAGGAAGTGAAATATATACCATCTAGCACAGTTGCCATGACAGCCAGTTGAAGAACAAGAAGTTAAATAAAATCTGATTTATGTGGCAAAGTAATGAATTTAGCATCTATAGGGACAGAAATGGATTTTCTGACATATCCTGTAAATCATCAGCAAGAATAGCTGATAGAACTATAACATTAATACTTAAAGAGGGACAAATTTTGACTTTAGCAAGAAGCTACGGACTAGTATCTCTGCATAAAAAGTATGAGTGGTTTACAATGATTTTAGATTGAAGATTGAAAATAATTTTGCAAAATTTTATTCATGGGGACCAATGTAGGTTTTTTACTCAATGATGGCTAAAAGATAATGTTAGGCATGTGCTGGATCGGGGTGGGCAAATTTTGCAACTTTAAGTCTGAAGGACTTCAGCTCCCAGACTTCTCCAGCTGAAGTCCTTCAGACTTAAAGTTGCAAAGTTTGCCCACCCCTGTGCTGGATATTTTGGAATACTCTATTTGGAAAAACAAAATGAGAAACAGGTCACTTTGATCTTTTTAGATGCAGAGAAGGCTTTTGACAATTTGAGTTGGGCTATTTTATTTGAAGTTTCAAAAGAAGTGAATTTTGGAGAGAATGTTATAAAATGGGTGAAAACAATTTATACTTTACAGATAGAAGAAATAATTGTTAATAGAAACTTAAGCAAGGCAGATGAGGTACAAAACAGATCAATAAAATGTTGAGCACTCTCCCCTCTCTTCTTTATTTTGGTTCTTGAAATGTTGAATAGACAATATGAGAGGATTTGTTGGTGTAAAAATTAAAACAGAAACATATGTTAAGAACTTTGGATTTTTGAAGACCCTTTAAAGGAAATTAAATTATTAATGAGTAAACTAACTTTTAGCAGGTTTAATAAAATCATGATAAACACAAGTGACATATAAGGTATTGCAAGATGGAAGGAAAAGGAAAAGGACAAAGCTGCAGTAAAAAAAAGAGATAACAACTATAAATTTCCTATTTTCTTTGCAGGAAATACAAGTATGACTACAAAGTTATACCTTGCTCTATGATTAAAAAAGAGTTCATTTTTCTATTATTTTATTCTAATCATTAAAACTACAATTAAGTACATTTTTTCTATTTCATATAAAAAGTCAATAAGGATTTCCATTGAACAATAAACATATTATCTTTTTTCTAATCAAAGAAGTCAATTTAGTCATTTTAGCATGTTCCATCATCTTTGTCAACAATTCCTTTACACTGTGAATGGCATCATACACACACACAGAGAGACATATAATTTTTCAGCTTTTCTACATTTCCACCAAACATGATAAAATGTTTGTTTGTTCTTGTTTACATTTCTAACATAAATTTGAAGTCTCTATGTCTCTATATTCATTCTAGACAATTGTTCTAGTGATATAAATGAGTGATATATCATTTTACAAGAATTCTCTTTAAAAATCATGCAAATTTCATTCCTTTCAACTACATACAGTATTTTCTCATAGTTCTACCTGTGTAACCAACATTTTAGTCCAATTTACCATACATTCTTTGCTCTCCTTATGGTTTCAAATCTCAATAAACGTTTATATATTTTAGTAATTACATGTTCATCAAACAAAACATGTCTAATTTATTGTGAGATATTAGAATTTTGTCAAGGAGAATGAAAAATAAAACCAAAAGAAAATCTAGTGGTAGACAGAAATGCTTTTTTTAAATTTACAATTAGAAAAAAATGGAAGTAGATAAAAGAATTTATAGCTTTGGATGTTGTAAGATTGAGTAAGATGGCTGTCTAACATCTTTTTAAAGAATGCCCCAACCCTGGATGTCTTTAAAAAGATGTTAGACAGCCATTTGTCTGAAATGGTATAAGGTTCCTGCCCATGCAGGGGGTTGGACTAGAAGACCTACAAGGTCCCTTCCAACTCTGCTATTGTATTATTGTCATTGTACAAAATAAATACAACGAAATTGGTTAAGATGTAGAGAGAGGAATAAATCTTGTATTATTATCATTTATATACAGCTCTGTTTTATACTCAATCTTACAACATCCAAAGCTATAAATTCTTTTATCTACTTCCATTTTTTTCTAATTGTAAATTTAAAAAAAGCATTTCTGTCTACCACTAGATTTTCTTTTGGTTTTATTTTTCATTCTCCTTGACAAAATTCTAATATCTCACAATAAATTAGACATGTTTTGTTTTTTCATAGAGAGGAATGTGCATATATTCTGATATATTTGTTTTTGTGCAGGTTGACCTTCACATATTAAGACTCTCTGAGGAGGATTTTTATAATGTAATCATAATGTAATCACATCTTTGCACAATAATGTATGGTTAATTTTACAGTTGTCTGTCTCGATTGAGCAATAGTTTGAAAAAAATATTGTAAAAAAATCAATATTCTCCAAACTATTAACCTCTGCTTTACCTGAGATTTTTGTACACAGCATCAATATTAATTACTCCATTTTTAAAGATAATCTTGTCTTAACTGTAAAATAATTTGATACAATAAGAATCTATTATTTCAAATATCAGTCTTATTATGAAGATATGGCATATATCTGAAAAGCAAATAAGAACTATGAATATTTGACATTTTAAAAAACAGAAAGAGTAAAAATGCACTAAAGTTTTGTGTTGTACCAATCAATGACCAAATACGGACAGAAAAGGTTATATTACAGACATGTTTAAAGTAAAAGGTCATCATTCTTCATCTAAGCAATTAGCATAATTTACATAACATGCCATTTAATGTTATAGATCTGAAATCATGTTTTTTTGCAATGTGTTTTCATGATTATCACATTTGTTTCTACTTGAATGGATTTTTTAAAGACATTGTATATAATTATTGAGAACTGTTATATAAGTTTTGTTATTTTACTGAAACTTTTGAACAGTCGGGAAGCAAACATAGCAGATTTGGTAGCAGAATAACAGAGTTGCAAAGGACCTTAATGGTCTTCTAATCCAATCCCCTACCCAAGCAGGAGACCATATACAAATAGCTGTCCAATCTCTTCTTTAAAATCTCCAGTGATTGGAGCGCCCACAATTTCTGGAGGCAAGACACTGCACTAATACCATTAATTGTACTCACTGTCAGGAAATTTCTCCTTAATTCCAGGTTGGATCTCTCTTTATTAAGCTTCCATCCATTACTTCTTGTCTTGCTCTCAGGTGCTTTGGAGAATATGCTGACCTCTTTCTCTCTGTGACAACCCATCAAATATTGGAAAACTCACTATCATGTCACCCATAGTCTTTCTCTTTGTTAGATTAGACATTCCCTGTTCCTGCAACCATTGATTGTAGAGGTTAGCCCCCAGTCCCATAATAATAATCATCTTTGTTGCTCTTCTCTGCATTCTTTCTAGAGTCTCAACAACTTGTTTATATCAGGGTGACCAAAACTGGATGAGGGATTCCAAGTGTGATCTTACTAATCTTCTATATAAATAAAAATGTAAAATAGTTTGTACGAATCCACTAATCTCAAAAACTACTGAACCGATCTGCCTCAAACTTTGACACAATGTTGCCAAGGACTTCTGATAATAGAATACCTACTCATTTTGTGCCTAGCACACGTGTATCGTGTGCAAGGTACACACATGTAAAATGTACCCACTGAAAATGTAGCTCCTCCCATCCGGCTGATACATCACGGACACATAACGGCAAAAAACGGCCTTGCGAAGGAACGTTGCCAGGGGCAACGTGGAAAGCAATGCATGATGCATGCGCCTCCCTGTCTGCCTGCAGCCGCTCTCTTCCACACACACACGCACGCACGCACGCATGGCCACAGGATCAGAAGCGTCCCAGCCCCGTGTGGCGGGCAGCTCTGGAAAGTGCACCAGCTGCCTCCTCCCACAGCGGGCATGCAGGCGTGCAGGCAGGGGCAGCACCCGAGGCTGCGGCTACCTAAGCACTGCCGAGGCCGTCTGGGCACCGCACACCCACCTCCCTCCCAGCCCCGTGTGGCAGGCAGCCCTGGAAAGCGCACCTCGGTGGCCTCTGCAGGCGGCTGTTGCTGATGCTGCTGCCCCCGAGCCCTGTGACATGCAGCTCCCGCCATCCGAGGTCACCCGGCAGGCGCATCAGGCAGGACAGCCAGGCACGTCTCCACCAGCTCTCCGGCTGTCCTGCCCAATGCACCTGCCGGGCGACCTCGGACGGCGGAAGCTGCATGTCGCAGAGTTCGGGGGCAGCAGCATCAGCAACAGCCGCCTGCAGAGGCAACCGAGGTGCACTTTCCAGGGCTGCCCACCACACGGGGCTGGGAGGGAGGTGGGCGTGCGATGCCCGGACAACCTCGGTGGTGCTTAGATAGCTGCAGCCTCGGGTGCTGCCCCCACCCACATGCCCGCATGCTCGCTGCGGGAGGAGGCAGCCGTAGCCTTCCCAGCTGACGTGCCAGCCTTTCTGCTGCTTGGAGGGGGGAGAGAGGGAGGGAGGGAGAGACTGACATACACAGAGATACAGAGGGGGAGGGGGAGACAAACAGAGAGATAATGAATGAGAGAGATCGACAGGCACACACACAGTGACAGAGAGAAAGGGAGGGGAGATAGACAGACACACAGAGAATGAGTGAGAGAAAGATAGACAGGCAAACATACACAAACAGTAACAGAGATGGAGGAAGGAGAGAGAGAGAGATAGACAGACAGAGAGAATGACAGAGAAAGACAGAGAGGGAGGGAGAGAGAGACAAAGAGACTAATGACTTTGCCCACCACTGCATTAGGCACAAGGGAGGGAGGGAAGGGGGCCTGGAGGAGGTTGACTATGGGGGGGGGGGTGCGGTCTGGGGAGGGGAGGGATATTTATTTAGGTAGAGGAATATAGAGAGAGGAAGAAATACAGTAGGTAGTTAGGTAAGTAGAGGGATAAATGAATGTAGCAGGTAGGTAGATAGGTACAGGTATAGAGAGAGAAATACAATAGGTATAGGTAGGTAGGTAAGTAGGTAGGTAGGTAGGTAGGTAGGTAGGTAGGTAGGTAGGTAGGTAGAGGGATACAGAGAGGGGGAAATACAGTAGGTAGGTAGGTAGGTAGGTAGGTAGGTAGGTAGGTAGGTAGGTAGGTAGGTAGGTAGAGGGATACAGAGAGGGGGAAATACAGTAGGTAGGTAGGTAGAGGGATAGAGGGGAGAAATACAGTAGGTAGGTAGATAGGTACAGGAATAGATAGAGAGGGAGAAATACGGTAGGTAGGTAAGTACAGGGATAGATAGAGAGGGAGAAATACGGTAGGTAGGTAGGTAGAGGGATAGATAGAGGGAGAAATACAGTAGGTAGGTAGGTAAATAGAGGGATAGATAGAGAGTAAGAAATACAGTAGGTAGATAGTTAGGCAGGTACAGGGATAGATAGGGAGAAATACAATAGGTAGGTAGTTAGGTAGAGGGATAGATAGAGAGGGAGAAATACAGTAGGTAGGTAGGTAGCAGGATAGATAGAGAGGGAGAAATACAGTAGGTAGGTAGGTAGGGTGATAGATAGATAGATAGATAGATAGATAGATAGATAGATAGATAGATAGATAGATAGATAGATAGGGAGAAACACAGTAGGTAGGTAGGTAGGTAGGTAGGTAGGTAGGTAGGTAGGTAGGTAGGTAGGTTGGTAGGTAGGTAGGTAGAGGGATAGATAGGGAGAAATACAGTAGGTAGGTAGGTTGGGGGTTATACGGTGGTTGTGTGTATGTGT
The DNA here is from genome assembly GCA_039707465.1 of Rhabdophis nuchalis. NCBI lineage: Eukaryota > Metazoa > Chordata > Lepidosauria > Squamata > Natricidae > Rhabdophis > Rhabdophis nuchalis. The sequence goes on along the minus strand of CM077643.1, from coordinate 293,017,336 downwards.
GCAGGTGTAGATATACACACAGATTGGTTGGCCATTTAACCAGACTGGGCCACAGCAACGCGTGGCCGGGTATAGCTACTGTAGCATAAAGTGGTACTAACACTTCATGTAATTTTATCCCTCTGTTGATGCAGCATTGGTCTTTTTGGCAGCTGCAGCACAGTTAAGTGATATTTTCATTTTTAAAACTCTTCCTTACATAACAAAATAAATAGAATGAAATTTAATTTAATTTTCGTACATTTATGACATAATAAACATTTTTCCATGTCCAAGTATGTTCCTTACACCTCAAGAAATACATATTTTCACAGATTTTTTTTTATATTTTGGGTAAGCAATATTTGCAGAAGTACACTAGGCATAAGCCATGCTATTTCTTCTAAATCAAATATGACCAATGATATTTATTTTTCCCAAAATCTTGACAATAGTCTGGATCCCCAAATGTTAATCAAATCATGCTAACAGCCAATCAGATTCCACCCTAAGTCCCTCTCTTCCTGCACAGGACAACACAATAGCCTTTTGCAAAATATAATAAACTGCACTTTTAGCATACATAAATGTTTCCTGCATTCAATTATTTCAAAAATAGAGAAATTAAGGTTGTCTTGAAAATTTAAATCCATTTCATTTAAAATGAACAATGGGAAATGTTCCTACAGCCAAAGAAGTATTATCTGATGGGTTTTTCAGAAATGCTGCTGGTTATCATTTTAATAAGCTTGTAAAGTATCATAAAGTAGATGATGATAGATGTCCCTTGCACATTTGAACCATTTTCCTGTAGGGAAAAGAAATTTGTTTCCTCTGGAAAGCCTGCCAATACTCAGGATTCAACTTGGGTTTGATTTACTATTTGAAGCATCAGTTTGAAGGTTATGGAATAAATTCATATTATTATTATTATTATTATTATTATTATTATTATTATTATTATTATTATTATTATTATTATTATTATTATTATTATTCTTTCAACATATGGTCGATGGGGAAAAATTGGCTTCCACCTGCAAGTCCCTGGGATGCATCCTTTGAAACCAAATCTCTGGAAATGTAATGCCAGTAATTTATACATTTGACATTCCTGGAACAAAAAAAAAATTAAGCATATAGAAAACCCAAAATTTTATTTCAACTCTATTTCTTCTTTTTTCTTTTTCTTTTTTACAGGAAGGAGATTAAAGGACACCTGTCAGAAGTTGCAGGAACTGACTTGATCATCAGGTGTTTATGCTTTAGGCAAAAATGTTTGGCTTGCTTATAAAAATATGAATATAACTTTAAACTTACTGCAATTAATTCTCTCCAGAGGGCAGAGTAATTTATTCAGTGGTACCATTAAGCTATTGGGTCTGTTTGTATTCAAACTGTATGGAAGACACTGTATAGAAGTCATGACAATATCTGATTGTAATGATTGAAACATTTTAGTTATGTTCATTCAGTGTTCTAAAGTATCTGCAATTGTGTCAGAAATGCTCTAGAAAATCTGATGTGGCCTTTCATGATACAGAATAATTATTCACAGCCAGAAATTGATTTTAAGCCAAATGTAAGCAATAGAACTTTTTATGACTTCTCACACTACATCTGTACATGTAAGGACATAATTTGCAATGAACAATAAGAACGTATAATATTTCTCATTAATAAATTATATTGTCTGACAGAAATCAGGGAGGTGGGCAGATTTTACAGTGATTGACAAATAATTCCATCCTGTGCCTACAATACTTCTTTAGATTCAGGTCTCATGTTTCTACAGCAAGATTTACTTCTTGGTAAGTATGTCTAGCAAGGCAACTTAAAATCAATCAATTAATTTATATCTGTTTCTGTACACATATCTTGTTCTCTCTCTCGCTTTCTCCATATTGTATTTAACTGGAAGTCTTTGCTTGCCTTGCTTGCAAGCCTCCCTCTTAGCCCAAAACTATATGAGTAACTCCAACAGCTGTTTCTGCTTTTATAATCACCAGTTAAACCAGACAGGTTATGGTGTTTATTTAGAAAGTGGATCCAAGACCCAACAACAGATCCCAGGGGACATCTATGCAGTGACTAAAGTTGTAGATGAGACTTTTACTTCAGAATTTCTGTTCCTATGCGCAAATGCAGAGATGCATTTACAACTTAATATTCCTTGGAGTGAGTCTTTGGACTAGTTTTTCTCTTCCAAATTGTATTATAAGTACAATTTGGAAGGCTTCAGTGTGCTTGAAGTTGTCAGCTTGATGGATACCGAGGTATTTGTAGTGATCTTCATCCAGAGTCTTGATGATATTTCCAAAGGGCATCTTGATTCCTTCAGCTTTCATTATTTTTCTCTCTTGGTGGTAAGGGTGGAACAATTATCCAGTCCAAACTCCATTGTAAATTCTTGGTGGTATATATGGACACGGTCAAGCAGTAATTCTATTTTAGATGTTTTTCCATACAATTTCAAGTAAAGTAAGTGAGATAGCCTGGCAGATGTTTTTTATGTTTGATAGCCATTTTACTAACATGTTTAGTATTGTTGACAGAGGAATCAATGCAATGACAAAGAATAGTGGTGAAAGTGAGTCTCCTTGAAAGATCCCTCTCTTAATATTAACCTATTCTAATCTATTACCATTAATCAGCAACTGTGTCTTCCATTGTGCCATCATTCATTGCACAAAACTTCTTATGTTTCTAATAAATTATGTTATTTCTAGGCATTTGATTATCCAATCATCTGGCAAGGAGTCAAAGGCCTTCTTGTAATTGATCCAGGTTAATTCAAATTCTCCTTCCTTCTCTTGCAGTTTTCCAAAATTGCCTTGTCAATTAGGAGCTGATCTATTGTTTCCCATGCTGTTTGGACATTTTCTTTTTTGCGCATATGGAAAGAGCTTGTTTTCAAATAGATGTTGTTGGACTCAGCTACCAGACAAGTTGGCAATTTGAAACTTGTTAATAAGTAGATAATTGATCTATAATTGCCTGGTGCTGTCCTTTGTTAGATCTTTCATGATCTTGTTAGTTTTACCTGTTGTAAGCCAGTCTTCATTTTCACCTCTGTACAATGCACTGTTTGACAATGAGTGAGTGCAGACCACTCAATCAAAAAATCATGCAGTTCACCTTCACCTGGACCGACCAATTCTTGATCTTTTTTGCCCTTTCCTTCACCTTTTCTGCATTTACATTTATGTACATAATTACATTTCAGCTTCCTTCTCATTCTTATCTGTCTCCTTGTATTTCTTTGGGTTGTCCCATAGTTGCACCCAGAATTGCACTGTTTCTTCTTTCTTGGGTGTTGACTGGTTCATTGCAGTCTCTCCATGGATAGACTGATAGAAATGTTTTTGATTCAAATGAAACTGGAGATTCTGCCTATAGTTTGCAATTGAATCTTTGTATCTGATGATCTGATAATCTTATTAACTATGAGATCTTATTTGATGCTTTATTATTTCCAGTGTTTTCTCGGTCTTCCTTGTTCCCAGTTGATATTTCTTGTTCAGGTATTCTTTGGTCTTCTAGTTCTTCAAATATTTGAGGGGCTGACAGAAAAAAGAGTGTCACCCTATTTTCCAAAGCACCATAGGACAAGAAAAGAAACAATGGATGGAAACTAATCAAGGAGAGATCCAAACTAGAATTAAAGGAGAAATTACCTGACAGTGAGAACAATTAACCAGTGGAATGACTTGCCTTGAGAAGTTGTGGGTTCATCCAACACTGGAAGTTTTTAAAGAGATTGGACAACCGTTCCGCTGAAATGACTGGAAGTTCTCCAAGATCCTTTCCAACTCTGTTATTCTGCTTTTAAAAAATCATGTCTTCTAGCTTGCTTACATATGATCATGGCATGCTGATATTATTTTCTTCCCAAATCTTTTATTTATTACTTTTTAGGTTGTATGGCTGTTGGGGTTTCATTGTAATCCTTCTTGTACTGCTTAGAGTCATTGTTGTGAGATGGGCATAATTTCAATAAATGAATTAAAATCTGTTTTGTATTGGCTAATAAGAAACCAAGTTGATGGTTTATTAAAATGATCATCTGTTCAGTTATATGATGGCTGTCAAGGAAACTCTTCCTTTTATCTTTCAATTAAAGACATGCACAGTTTAAATATGGTTCAATAGTAAAGAAGAAAGAAGAGCAAAAACCTTGACATTGCCTATCAATAGTTTATTTGTACAACAAATTGGAGGGGATGTAGGTCTTCTATTAGTTGTTTTCCCACTATAGAACAATGCACTATATTTGCATTTTAACGACAGTAACCATTTCTAAATTAGATATAATTAGTATGCAGTATTTTTCTTTTTTGGGTGGGACAGAAACAGCTACATCAGTTTGAAGAAAATAGTGGCACTAACTCTATTGAACAAATAGATGTTTTGACCAGAAAACTAGCTTCCTTTTTTTACATCTGATTTCTCTGGACCTTAACTCCAAGTAGCCATCACTCCTATGTATATTTTGAATAAACATCCAACAATATATATCTACAGTGAGTATATGAGGACATAATTTACTCTGGGGTTTGTTGCAGCTCAAAAATCTACTTGATTGTCAAATAAAACAAAAGTAAATGTCAGGGTTTTTGTGGTTTTTTTAAGCTGATACTGTGGCAATGCTAAATGTTGTCATTAATAGCAATGGGCAAGACCCCTATGTGAACAATCCCTTTGCAATAATATTGCAATGGGGGGGGAAATCTTTCTACCTTCCAGGTATGATTTATGGATAAGATTTCCAAATCAGTATGTGTTGTTCTCTTCCTTCAATTTCTGTTATAGTAAATAAACAGTGAGGATTAATAGACTACAAAAATAATTCCACAGATTTAGTTTTGTAACATCTAGATGCTGGGCCATTGGAAATGCTATACTTCTTCATATCGATCATGCTAAAAATGCATTAAATTAAGACAGTATTTTAATCTTAAATTCCTTTATGAATAGTCTACATGAAGCAGAATTTGCACAGGAGATTGGAGAGGGGATTTCAGTTTTTGTAACCTCTTCTGGTTCACAAATTGACAAAATGTACCTTTATTTGTTAAGATGGTGTTTGTTCCTTTTGCTTATGCCCAATGGGAAATCTTACAGCTGTTACTGAGCCAGTCAACTTATAGGACTGATCATCTTGATTATCATAACAATTTGATCACCACAGCAACTGATGGATAGGAAACTGTATGACCACCTGTTGTTTGCAGATTCAAATTGCAGGTGTTTATACAGTTGCATAAATAGCTCACAAATAGGTCCTGTATTATTAAATGCAAAGCAAATCTTCCCATAAGCTATCCCTTTTACCAGACTAGATTCTGCCTATGTGGAAACAAAATTGATAGAGATGGAGATAAAAGAGTTAAATATGCTTTTGTTTTTTACTAGAATCAAAATTTCCCTTAGATCTTTGGAGTTCTTTATTAAACTGTTATCAGGCAATATGTTGAATGATAAAATATGACTTGGCTGAAACCTGATTTTAATATCTTGAAGTTCCTTAGGCTACCTTTTTAAAAATTTATAGCTGTACTAAATTATCCAAGAATGAAGATTATAGTTAAGCAAGCTCAATAGAAGGAATGATCTATGGTGTGCTGTAACAGTATTGATATAACTATAGAATATCGAAAAGGTCTTTCCTCGAGCATCAGCATAAAGTCTCATTAATTGGATCTATCTGACACTTTATTTAATTTACTTAGGGCACAATTTATTTGTCATGTCTTGACCTTTTAATATCCTCAGAAGGAGTCTTCATAGATTGCAACACATATCTTTCCTTTCTCTTCCTTACCCCATTCTTTACCTCAGCTCTGCTTGATTTGCCACGGACTTCATACTGAACAAATAATAATCCTGGAGCATTTCAGCACATCTGACTAGAAGGAGAAAGAAAGGCCATTGAATCACATTATATAAATCATCTTCTAACCCTCCAGGTTTCTTGGGCTTTCATCATCCCTGATAGTTGGCCAAGCTAATGGGAACCTAATAATGATTAAAGATCACAGTCTCCCCCTCTTGTGAATAAAAAGTATTCAATGCTGGGCAAAACAGGAAGAAATGGCTAGAAATATTTGAGCCTGATAATTTGCTTTTAAAATGGCTTTTTTGTGATGCTTCAGATATTTGCAGCAACTACAGTAACTGTGAACATTCTGCTAAATTGTTATCTTACATGCTATTTTTACTAAATTCCAATTCTCTATTTTTATCATTTTTTATCATTAATTTTTAGAAATCATAATGTTAGCCTGGAATGCCTTTTGTCACTAATGAAATATTGCTCGGTTTTTTTTGGATTTGGGTGGATACTTTAGTGTAGGCATCGCAATATGTGAGTAAACCATCTCTTCCATTCTAATCTCCTATGGGAGAGGTTCTATGTGTGCAAAACCTCTCCACTACATAAAATCATTCTGTAGCCATGAAGATCAGTTGTTTCAGAGTTGCATTCAGGGTAACTTAGAGAAAGGACGGGGTGTCCATGTTGAGACCTCTGTGAGATAACATTATCTGAAAAAAATCTTTGGGATACAGGTAGTCTTTGACGTACGACTGGTCACTTAGCAACCATTCAAAGTCATGATGGATGTCCTCAGGGTGACCTATGTCCCAGATTTGAAGTTCTGAGGACTTTCTTTCCCATCCCCCTGCATGATCACATGAGCACATTTTGGTTGTCTGCACTTTACAGCTGTTTGCAGTGCCCCACAGTCATGTTACAATGATTTACAATGTTTTTTTGCTGGAAACCTATGTTGACTTCCAGTTTCTAGCAAAAGACACTCATTGCAGACAATAGATTTATTTAACCTCTATGTTCACTTAACAATCATAGAGGGGTTACTTAACTACCACTACAAAAAAGGTCATAAAATCAGAACACCATGATGACCATCATGACTCATTATCATAATTATAGCTCAATTATGGTTATAAGTCAAGATCTATCTGTAGTCAAGCACAAATCACACCGATTATGTTAGTTTAATGCTTAAACAAGAGCTAAGCATTTCTATCCCAATGTAATGGCCATACTTGCCATGTTACATTAAAGTTACAATTCATCAGCAACTTTTGGAGCAAATTTGCCAACCACCCACAACACTTGGGTGCAATATGGGATCACAGTTAGCCATGTGCAATGATTAATAGTCTCACTTAATATAGCAGAACATATTTCTTAGAAAACATGCATAAGATTCTTCCATTACATGTTTACTGAATTATATTCCTGAAAAGATCACAATTATAGGTTATTTATTGGCATGCTTTGACTAATTCTTTCTAGATCTGCCTGCCTGCTTTACCACTACAGTAAAGGTAAATGTTCCCTTGCACATATATGCTAGTCGTTCCCGACTCTAGTGGGCGGTGCTCATCTCCATTTCAAAGCCAAAGAGCCAGCGCTGTCCAAAGACATCTCATTGGTCATGTGGCTGACATGATTAAATGCCGAAGGTGCACGAAACGCATGATTAAATGCCGAAGGTGTACTTTTCCACCATAGGTGGTTCCTATTTCTGTACTTGATTTTTTACATGCTTTCAACCTGCTAGGTTGACTGAAGCTGGGGCAAGTAATGGGAGCTCACTCCATTACACAGTGCTAGGGATTCAAACTGATGACCTTTCTGATCGACAAGCTCAGCATCTGAGCCACTACATCTCCATACCACTATAGTACCAGATACCAAACAGCTAATTCAGCTTGAAAATAGCAAACATATAAGATAAATAATGCACTGAAAAAGTAAACCATGCTGAAACAAATGGCATAAGAAAAAAATTAATTGCAGGGATCAGCAATAAAATCGACAGAAAATATGGTGAGATAAAGCTGTTGGTATAAGAGGTATTTGAAAAATGAAGATAATTAATGTAAAGCAAATATAACCTTTTCTTCTCCCTAAAAAAACCCAACCCCTACATCTCTTAAATTACAGATTTTGGCAGCACATTTATAATTATCATAAATTTGGGGTTTTCTATGAAAGATGAAACAAAAGTTTTTTTCAAATATCTAAGTCCTTCCATCTCAAGCCAAAGCCTTGCCTTAGGTTCTGAAGTAATATCTTTTGCACTTCAAGAGACACAGTGACTTTTGTGATTCTTAGGAATCCTAGCTTTTAAAAGCTGGGTTTTAATTGCCTTAAATTGCAAAGAAAGCTGTCAAATGCTGCTGGCAAAAAGAAGTACAAAATAATTCATTAAAAATAGCAAGGGGGATTTGTCTGCCCCTGTGATCAACTTAATGTCTGTACAACCAGTAAAATACCACAGAAATTAAGTTTAAAGATTTACATTAATAAAAGGGTGAAGCTAATGTTATCTCTCAGAGCGAATGATAGTGGTCTTGTTTTTTTGTTATAAGAAGGCTCCAGAAATCAAGATCTCTAGGGATTTTTTAAAATAAAAACATGCAGAAGAGATTCAACCTTATGAAATCAAACAGGGAGGAGAGTATTAATGGAGAGGAAAGTGATGGTGAATGCAACAAGCATTTAGAGTAGGCTTCTCAAACTTGGCAATTTCCAGATACGTGGACTTGTCAGATCCCAAAATTCCACAGCCAGCGTGACCACTCGTGTGAATTTTGGGAAGTCCATGCACCTGGAAGTTATGAAACACCAATCTAGTTTGGGGGAAACTAGAAGAATGGAGGCAAAAGAATGATATAGGGAGTGGAGTGGGAACCGATTAACGAGGACAAGGGATAATGACCCTATGGCAGTGATGGTGAACCTTTTCGGCACTGAGTGCCCAAACCAGAACGCATGTATCTGTGCACACATTTGTGAACGCTGAAGTGCCGGAAACCCAAAGATCAGTTGACTGGTGTGCACATGTCTGTTTTGGGGGCCATTTTCAGGTCATTTTTCACCCTGTAAAACAGCCTGCAGGCCCAAAATAGGCTCCCAAAAGAGCCTGATTTTTAAACTATGGTGTTTCCCTGAAAATACAACATGTCTGCCCAATAAGCCCAATTGGGCTTTTCAAAGCATGCACCACAATAAGCCCTCCCCTTGAAACTCACCCCCCCCTCGTTTTAAGTGCAAAACGAGCCTGCCACAAAAACAGTGGCAGCCCAGCAATGTGATCACACACACCCCCGCTTGTTCCCTCTCTCGCAAAAAAATCCCACCCACCCCACCCCAATTGTAAAGGCAGCCTGCCTGCTTCCCTGCCCTGCCTTCCTTTAGCGAGGGTGGGTAGGAGAGAAGTGACGCGCGCCTCTTCCCTGTCCAGTTCAGCTGCGTTCCTCGCCCTTTCATTCAGGGATTCCCCTTGCAAAAAAAACCCTCATGAGTTTTTTTGTAAAAAAAAAAAAAAAAAAGCCAACCTCGCGAGTTCAACTCATTAGGTTTTGTTTTTTTACAAGGTTAATCCCAGGGATTCCCCTTGTAAAAAGCCCCGAGGGTGAATGTCAGGCGTGGAGCTGGACGGAGGCACTAATGTCCTCTGCTCCATGGCTGGGCTGCGGAAAGTGGGCGGCAGTGGTGGGTCCAGCACTCCATCTGAGCAGCGGGGCTGTCTGGTGTGCAACTTCCACCAGGTGCCTTTCTCCAGCTGTGGCGCCTGCAGTCATCTGGGCGAGAAGGAAGCCGAGCTGGCCTTGGCGCTGCAGGAAGTGCTGGAGCCGGTCGTGCACTTGGCGCACTACCCACGGGTGCAGCTGGAGGTGAGCGCGCTGCTCCTGCAGGATGGCAGCTGTTCCTTGGCTGCCACCTTTTGCATCACTGGGCTGGTGCTGGCCAACGCTGGGATCGAGCTCTACGACCTGGTGGCAGCTTGCACGCTCAGCCAGCAGGCCAGGCCATCAAGACCACCAAGCCCAGTGCTCAGGAGGCTCTGGCACAGAAGCAGCTAAAGGCACTGACAGCCATTGAGGCCCAGGTGGAGTGCTTAGGCCCAGCTGTTGGCCTGCCTGCGGTCGCCGCTGCCCAGCAGGCCAGAGACCTGGTTGAGGGAAGGTAGGAGCACCACGGTGAGGTGGGCAGCAGCAGCGCGCTCCTTGGGCTTGGTGGTCTTGATGGCCTGGCCTGTTGGCTGAGCGCGCAAGCCGCCACCAGGTCGTAGAGCTCAATCCCGACATTGGCCAGCACCAACCCAGTGATGCAAAGGGTGGCGGCCAAGGAACAGCCGCCATCCTGCAGGAGCAGCGCGCTCACCTCCAGCTGCACCCGTGAGTAGTGCGCCAAGCACATGGCCGGCTCCAGAGCTTCCTGCAGCACCAAAGCCAGCTCAGGTTCCTTCTTGCCCGGGCGGCTGCAGGTGCAGAAAAGACACCCAGCGGAAGTCGCACACCAGATGGCCCCACTGCTTGGATGGAGCGCCGGACCCACCGCCACCCGCTTTGCTCAACCCAGCCATGGTTAGAGGACTTTAGTGCCTCTGTCCAGCTCCACATAGGCTGAAATTTGGCTCGACTCAGCAGCCCCATGTCGGCGAATAGCAGCTGCAGGGCCAAGGGGTCCTGGCTGGCTTGGCCTGCCTCACCGCTCGCCTTCTGGCCAGAGGAACGGGACAGAACTTGAAAGTTAAAAGGTGCGCCTCGCCTCTCGCCCCAGAAACTAATAAGCCCCCCCCCCTCTAATAAGCCCAAAGGCATAATTTGTGCATTAAAAAAGTATAAGACCTGTCTTATTTTCAGGGAAACATGGTAGTAGAGCAGCTGGTGATGGCATGCATGGCCACTGAGAGGACTCTGCGTGTCACTTCTGGCACACATACCACAAACCATCACAGCCCTATGGGGACTGGTATTTAATAAAAAGAATAATCCAAGCCAAGTCACAATGCCTGAAATTGCTGGGAGTTATAGTCCAGCCACATTTGAACATCCAAGTTTCCCATCTCAGCCTACGGAACATTCCTGCTCCTATTCACATTGCCTGAGAAATTGGGCAGTTGCTGAGAAATCAAAAGCTGGATTGATAAAGGAAGTAGGGTTATTTACCAAGAGAATGAAGCATTACTGTTTCTGATTGTCACAGTTTGATGATATAATGGCTGTGCCGAGGGATCCCAGCAACAGAGGACCTGCTGTTGTAACCAAGCCATTACCCACTGAAGCAAACACAGTTTCTTCTAGCAGTGGCTAGAATCATATGACTGGAAGGGATCTCAGAGGTCTTCTAGGCCAGCCCCCTGCTCAAGGCAAGAACCTTAAACATCCCATTCAAATGGTTGTCCAGTCACTTTTGAAATCATACATATATCCTAAAATCAAGCCTAAGTAGATGATGGGACAGGGTCTCTAAAGCCTTTTAAAGAGATTATATATTGGATTTGCTTACAATTAAGAGTTGAGATATGGAAATAAGTTTTACATATATTTAATTAATGTGACTCTTTTAGAGGTGTGCTTGGACTTTTACTGACACCTGAACTAGAAAAAAATATTATTTATTTATTCACTCTTGCCTAGAGTGAAGAGTTGAATTATGGGGTGAATAGTTTTATATTTTTTAACTAAGAAGAGATCAAGAAATTGTGAAACTTATTGTATGATGAGGGTGGGAAGTTAGTTGCTTAGGATTTTCTTTTCTTTTTCTTTCTCTTTTTTTCTTTCTTTTTAGCTTTTTGTATCTTTATTCTATTTAGTTTGTATTATCTTTTATTATTGTAGTTAAAATGATATAATTAGATAGATAGATAGATAGATAGATAGATAGATAGATAGATAGATAGATAGATAGATAGATAGATAGATGGATGGATGGATGGATGGATGGATGGATGGATGGATGGATGGATGGATGGATGGATGGATGGATGGATGGGTGGGTGGGTAGGTAGGCAGGCAGGCAGGCAGGCAGGCAGGCAGGCAGGCAGGCAGGCAGGCAGGCAGGCAGGCAGGCAGGCAGGCAGGCAGGCAGATAAAATAGATAAGATAAGATAAGATTAAGATAAGATAAGATAAGATAAGATAAGATAAGATAAGATAAGATAAGATAAGATAAGATAAGATAAGATAAGATAAGATAAGATAAGATAAGATAAGATAAGATAAGATAAGATAAGATAAGATGATATGTGTGAAATCGTTTTCAAATTTCCATTGACTCTTACACAAATACTAGATCAGTGATGGCGGACCTTTTTTGCCTCGGGTGCCAAAAGCACATGAGCGTATGCTATTGCGCATACTTGCGTGCCCACCCCATAATTTAATGCCCCCCTGTGCCATGCTTCCTGCGCATGCGCATGCGACCTACCCACTGCCCCGCGTATGTGCACACAGCTTTCTTGGAGCCTGGGGAGGATGAAAACGGCCCAACACACAAACCGGAAATTCGGGGAATGGACTTCTGGGTTACCCATTTTTCTCCCTCTGGAAGCTTCAGGAGGCTTATCAGGGAAGCCTCCAGAGTGCCCTCATAAATGGTTCCACGTGCCACCGGTGGCACGCATGCCATAGGTTCGCCATCAGGGTACTAGATGCTAAATGGAATGTCCCAGAAAAAGTATATTCTTCTAACAATGACTCAGCAGCAGATCTCCATACAGTTATTTTCTAGATGTTAGTTGGCTGAATGCTAGTAATGTCTTGTAGGTACAGTACTGTAGCAACAGAAATTAGAATTTATCACAGGGATGGTATAATTATTGAGCTATGTATAATGCTGTGATACATTTAAAACTATCCCCTTTTTAGATCACATGTTGCAAAAGACAATTGCTTGTAACATTTACCTAGTAAATGTTATGAGTGGGAGAGACAAAATGTGTTACACCATGCAAGTTTAAATATTATTATCATCATTTTTAAACTTCTTTACTAGTTTTTCCTATAAAAATGAATTTTTAACGGACTAGTAATTACGAAGCCATATCTAAGCAGCAATTTCCTACTATTATTTATCTCACGTCTTTCAATCCAGAAGGTGTTTATTTCAACACTCCAAGATCCCTTTAACATTAGAGTGGTGACAGTTCTGGCATCCATGCTGTGTTTTGGGGATCAGTCTTCTGTAGCAAACCTGGCGAATTTTCTGCTCGGTTGCAGTTTCAAAGTAAATTCTGTAAAGACAATATTCTAGCATTTCTCCCAGGGGCAGATGGCTTTTGTAAGAGAACATTTAGCTCATTAAAGCACAGATTTATTATGATATCATGAGGTCAGGATGATAAGATAATCAGACAAATATAGGAAATAAGATTGGCTTTTGGACAAATCAGTTAGACAAAGGGGGTCTAAGGATTGTGTCTGCTATATTACTTTTTCTTAGATGTCTTCAAATGCTCTTGCTGCGTAGTACTTCTACTAGCCTTAGTAGCTGAATCAGCATTCTTTGTGCTAAGTGCTTAATGTCTTTGGGAAGGGAGTAAGATATTTGCCGAACCTAATGCCAGAGGTGGGTTCCTGCCAGTTCGCATTGGTTCACATAAGTTCAGACCAGTTCAGCTTAGTAGGTAGTAACTTGCCCTGCCACACCCCTGAACTAGTTCTCTTGGCAGCGCCTTGATTTTTGCTTCTGAGAATGTGCAGAAGCATTTTTTTACTACTGCGCATGCGCATGTCCCTGAGCAAGCCGGCAGTAGCAGCAGCCAGAACCCACCCCTGCCTAATGCCATTTTTTCTCCTTCAGTTTCCACTGGTAGAAACTTTCACTTCAACTTAACTCTTGGTTCTTCAGATCAGCACATAACCTGTTGTGTCTTGGCTTCAATTTGTGTTAAGTTCCATCTTTAAAGCAATGGAGCAGCTCCACTTCCCCCCCACCTATCTTATACATGTCCTTTTCCCTTTCATGAATTCAGAGGGAGGTTTACTCCCAGTTATGATGCCTTACTCTTGGAAGCAGTGAGTAATGTTTAAAGAACTCGGTATATGCCAACAGGGGTAACAGGAATGATACATATGGAATGAGATAACACTGTTTTAGAGGCTTTATGAAATAAAACAAGTAATATTTGGAATTGCCCTTATTTTGACATGTCACTGTCCAAAATACATAGTATAGATCAGTGATGGCGAACCTATGGCACGTGTGCCACAGGTAGCACACGGAGCCATTTGTCAGGGCACAGAAGGCGATGCTCTGTTAGCTGGACAGCACGCATGCTCATGCTGGCCAGCTGAATGTGCCCTTTTTTGCATGCTTTTTTCACCCTCCCTAGGTTCCAGACTTTATAGGAGCCTGGGGAGGGTGAAAAGAGCCTTCTCCGCCCCACCCCCTGCCCCCCAGAGGCCCTCCGGAGGTTTCATGAACTTCCCTAAAGCCTCCAAGCACACAAAATGATGCACCGCCGAAACCAGAAGTGACGTCCGATTTGCTTGGAGCATCATTTTGAGCAGTCCGGAGGCTTCAGGGAAGCTTCCTGAAGGTCGCTGAAGCCTCCGGATCACTCAAAATGACACTCCAAGCAAATCGGACGTCGCTTCTGGTTTCGGTGGTGTGTCATTTTGAGTGTTCCGGGGGCTTCAGGGAAGCCTCCTGAAGGTCACTGAAGCCTCCAGAGGGCCTCCAGGGGACGGGGCGGGGAAGGCTCTTTTTGCCCTCCCCAGGATCCTATAAAGCCTCTAGGGCCTGGGCCGAGCGAAAAGAGCATGCAAAAAATGGGGGGGTCACATCTGTAGTGCACGAATGCGCACTGGGAGGGCCAACATTGCATTATGGGTGCAGCACACCCGCGTACGACCCCCTCTGCGCTCTCCCCACTTATGGCACATGAGCCAAAAAAGGTTCACCATTGCTGGTATAGGTAGATGGAGTGAGAATAGGGTGTGACGGACAGAGGGAAGATGCATTGCTGCAAGCCCTTCAAAATAAATCATGCTAGGAAACCAATGACACATAGGTCACTATTACTTTTATTTTAAAGATACAGTAACAGAATCTTGCAAGTATGAATGTGTTTCACCCACCCTCCTTTTTTTATAAAGTAAAAACCAGAAAAGCAATATTGTTTTTCTGCGCTTGCGCAAACTATGGCGGGCTAGCCCTGGAGCTCCGTGTTGGGTCATGGAGGTTTACTGGCCTTTTATGTGCCCCAGCCCTCCAGTTTTAGTCAGGAGGGCATGGGATTGAAGAGGAATCCACCCAGGTACCCCTGGGTGAGGTTTGTGGATGCGGGGGTGTACGGACGGCGTGGTGGAAACCCCGGAGCGCCCGAGCGGAGGTCGGCGTTTCGGCGTCTGTTTGAGGGCGCGGAACGCTGACTCCGCCGTATATCCCCCGGCGAGGGCGAGATTGGGACTACCCATGGAGTGGAGGCCGGCGGTGGGAGCGCCAGGAGGCCGCCAGGAGGCCGGCAGCGAGGACGGCTGAGGTTGGAGAAGAACGGAGAAGAACGAGTGGCGGTGAGAGCGCCGCGTAAATGGTGGTGAGAGTGCCGAGAAAGAGAGGAGGTGAACGCCGGGAGAGGGCGTTGAGTGGAATGGGATTGCCGGACGCCGCGCCGGCCGATGCCATGGGCTGGCCTACTGTTGCAAATGTTGGCGTGAATCCTGGCTTGCAGGCGGCGGCGGAGGCGGAGGCAGAGGCGGAGGTGAGAGCTCCGGCTCAGCTACGGAGGTGAGAGCTCCGGCCCAGCCCCAGCCCAGAGGCTAGTGTCCCCGGTGATTTGATGGCGGGGCCACTGACCAAGCGGTCTGTCGCCGGGCAGGCCAGTGATGGCCAGAGGACGCTGACAGAAGATTTTCAGTGAACTCAAGACTTTAAGACCCAGTCACAGATGCAACTCATAAGAACTAAGAACTAAGATCTTTGAAATCCTCCCCACCATGGTTTGTTAGACTTTTACATCAACGTCCCTTAGAGACCTTTGTAATCCCTCAGAAAGAAAGACCTATGGACAGAAACACCTGAACTGCCATCCCTAACTATTCCTCTTGATGCACTTTATTCCATCTATTTTATGCACTTTATTCCATCTATTTATTATCTACTCATGAATTTTATCATCTACTCATGAAATTGTGTGTTTTAAATTAAGGCCATTGATAATTTTTTACAATTTTACCAATGACCCTCTTATGAAATTTACTCCTACATTGTATCTATATATAATTATTTATTCACTTATTTAATTATTTATCTATATTATGTATTCCAAGCTAGACCTGCTACGACTGCGAGAGTCCCCGCTCTCGCAGGTTTGGCCCTCCGCTCTAACGAGGGCCCACCTTGATGAAGGATTTATTAATCTGGAGAGGTGGAAAAAGCGTAGGCTTAGGGGCTTTTTAATTTTTAAATTAATAACTATTTTAGGGGGTACCAGGGAGGAGGGAGGGTGTAGGCAGGTTGAGGCGGGTGAGGGAAGAGAGGGCCAGGCCAGCGGGCGACGGAGGGTAGCGGAAGGTTCCGTTAGGAGGGGGGAGATTCAAGTCGTTCCGACAGAGGGCATTTCCATCCAAAAGGTCGTGGGGAGAGGCAGGTCCGAGGGGAGACATGTGTCATCCTCCCGGTTGGGGACACGAGGCCGCTGGCTACAGACGGTCAAGTGCCTCAACCCCTGCAGGCTAGGTGGCCAGGGTGTACAGAGCCAGGGCCTACGGCTGATGTTCTGCAACGCCAGGTCTGTTGCCAACAAAGCCCCCCTCATTCACGACCTCGTGTCGGAGGGGGAGCCGGACCTGGTGGGAATTGCAGAGACCTGGTTGGGCCACGAGGGTGGACTCCCCCTCGTTGAAATGTGCCCGCCAGGTTACCACGCTTTTCATCAGCCTCGGGCCCTGGGTAGGGGTGGTGGGGTAGCGGTCATTGTAAAGGAAGGTCTTGAGCCGAGAGAGACCATTGTGCCACAGACTACCGGTTGTGAGTCCCTCTGTGTGAAGTGGGGCCTAGGGAGGCAGTTGGGCTTGCTGGTTGTATACCTGGCTCCCCGCTATGTAGCAGCAGCCCTGCCCGAGCTCCTCGAGGTGATCGCTACGGTGGCAGTGGAGACCCCCAGACTTTTAGTCATGGGGGACTTTAATCTGCCATCGTTGGGCGAATCATCCGAGGTAGCTCGGGAGTTCATGGCTTCCATGACGGCCATGGACCTGACCCAACTAATTCAAGGCCCCACTCACGAGGGTGGACATACACCGGATCTTATCTTTGTCTCAGGCCAATGGACGAGTGATCTGGGTATAGGGGACATAGTCATCACACCCTTGTCATGGACAGACCACTCACTTCTCCGGCTCGACTTTCCGACCGCTGCTCCCCTCCGCGGGGAGGCGGGACCTGAATTACCAATCTGGTTCCGCCCCAGGCGCCTGATGGACCCGGATGGGTTCCAAACGGCGCTTGGGCCAGTTCCTGTACCCCTGACCCGCGCCCCGATGGAGGACCTCGTGGCCGCATGGAATAGTGCGACCACGGGAGCCTTGGATCGGGTCGCGCCCTTGCGGCCTCTCTTGCGGCGGCGGAACACCCTGGCTCCTTGGTTTACCGAGGAGCTGGGGGTGATGAAACGCCGCAAGAGATGCCTAGAGAGTAGATGGAGGTCTTCTCGTTCTGAATCTGACCGGACACAGGTAAGAGCCCATTTACGGACTTACATTGTGGCGCTGAGAGTAGCCAAACGTCATCATTGCGCTACTCTCATAGCATCCGCAGAAAACCGCCCTGCCGCCCTGTTTAGGGTGACCCGCTCCCTCCTTCAACAGAGGGTGCGGGAAGCCCCGCTACAGGGTAGAGCAGAGGAATTTGTGATTTTTCTGCAGGAGAAAATCGCTCAGATACAGAACGAGCTAGCCCCCATTCGTGGCCCAGTGGGATGCCACGAGAGAGATCTTGTTTGGGAGGAGTTTGACTCCGTTACTTCCGAGGATATGGACAGGTTACGTGGGCGACTGCGAGCCACCACATGTTTATTGGACCCGTGTCCCTCCTGGCTTGTACTGGCATCCTGGGAGGTGACACGAGGCTGGCTCCAGGAGGTGGTCAACGCTTCCTTGAGTGAGGGTGCCTTGCCTGCTTCCCTAAAAGAAGCGATGGTGAGGCCCCTCCTTAAGAAGCCCTCCTTGGATCCAGCTTCTTTGAACAACTACCGTCCCGTCTCCAACCTTCCCTTTTTGGCGAAGGTTGTTGAGAGTGTGGTGGCACAACAGTTTCCCCATCACCTGGAGGAAGTAGACTATCTAGATCCGCGCCAGTCCGGCTTCCGGCCCGGGCATAGCACCGAGACGGCATTGGTCGCGTTGGTTGATGATCTCTGGAGGGCCAGAGATGGGGGTTGTTCCTCCATCCTGGTCCTATTAGACCTCTCGGCGGCTTTCGATACCATCGACCATGGTATCCTATTGCATCGGCTGGGGGGGTTGGGGGTGGGAGGCACCGTTTTACGGTGGTTCTCCTCCTACCTCTCTGGCCGATCGCAATTTGTGTTGACAGGGGGGCAGAGATCGACCGCGAGACCCCTCACATGTGGGGTGCCTCAGGGGTCGGTCCTCTCGCCCCTCCTGTTCAACACATACATGAAGCCGCTGGGTGAGATCATCCGTGGTTTTGGGGTAGAATACCATCTGTACGCTGATGACACCCAGCTGTACATTTCTACCCCAAACCACCCCAACGATGCCGTAGCGGTGATGTGCCAGTGCCTGGAAGCTGTACGGATCTGGATGGGAAGTAACGGACTCAGGCTCAACCCGACCAAGACCGAGTGGCTGTGGTTTCCGGCTGCCCGATTCAACCAGCTTACTCCATCGCTGGCCATAGGGGGCGAACATCTTGCCCCTGTGGATGGGGCGCGCAATTTGGGTGTCCTCCTGGATGCCCGGCTGTCCATGGAAAATCAGGTGACAGCCGTGGCCAGGAGGGCGTTTTACCAGGTTCGCCTGGTTCGCCAATTGGGCCCACTATTGGATCGGGACGTCCTTCGCACAGTCACTCATGCTCTCGTGACATCCCGACTGGACTATTGTAACTCTCTCTACATGGGGCTGCCCCTGAGGTGCACCCGGAGGCTTCAGCTAGTCCAGAATGCAGCCGCGCGAGCAATTATGGGGACCGCAAGGTCTACCCATGTAACACCGCTCTTGCGCGAGCTGCACTGGCTGCCTGTCGTCTTCCGGGTGCGCTTCAAGGTGCTAGTCATCATCTTTAAAGCGCTCCATGGCTCGGGACCTAGCTATCTGCAGGATCGGATCCTGCCTCACACGTCCTCACGGCCGATTCGCTCCCACAGAGAGGGGCTTCTCCGGGTGCCGTCCACTAGACTATGTCAGCGGGCGACACCCAGGGGAAGGGCGCTCTCTGTGGCGGGCCCGGCCCTCTGGAACGACCTTCCCCCCGACATTAGGACAACTACGGACCTCCGCTCCTTCCGTCTTAAATTGAAAACTTACTTTTTCCGTCTGGCCGGCCTGGGATAGCCTCCTTGCCTTGGGATTTTATAGAATAGGTTTTAGTTAATTGGGATTTTAGCACAGGGTTTATTTAATTGGCTTTTAAATTTTGTTGTTTATTTATTGTTGTTATATATTGCTTTTATGCTACCTGTGCACCGCCCCGAGTCCCCGTGGGGAGAGGGGGCGGTATAGAAACAATAAAATTATTATTATTAAAAATTATTATTAAAGTGGGGCTTGTCTGAGATGTTTACATTAATACTCATCTGGATACATGACATAACATAAAATGTCTGCAAGGAAACAAGTTCAGAGAGTACAAAGGACTCTTCATTTCATCCCTGAACTACAAATATTCTCCTTTATTGGTGCTCAATATCATACTCATGTCCAAGACTCAAGCCCCTTTTATCTAACCATTATGTTGCTAATAAGTCTTCCTTCTGTCCCTCAAGGTCATTCATTGTGCCTCTTTCAATTGCCAAGGCAATGGTCTGATAAGTTAAATCTGAATACAGACCAAGAAAATACCTCAGACATCACCCTTTCCAATTCTCATGAAGATAAAAGAGGGAAGATGGGAAATAGTTGCAGATTTGCAAGATACTTCTACTACAGAAAGTACCTTTAAAAGTAGGTTTAGCTCTATAGGCTATATGTCTGTTTCTTAGTTGGGTCTACCTTATATGGCTGATAGTAACTATCTAGAGTTAATAAATGTTGTGATAAAACAAAGCACCAGTGCTTTTTTTTTTTAAAGAACTACAGTCAGAAGATTATTCGTTTTAATGGTTTCTGATTAAAGGTTTATTTATTTGATTTTTAATTCCACCATTATTGTTTTTATAAATAACTCAACGTGGTGAACATGGATTGTGGTGAACAATGAGATTGGTTGGGCTGAGAGTGACTGAACCAAGGTTAGCCAGCCAGTTTTTTGTACCTAAGGAAGGACTACAACTCATAGTATCCTGGTTTCCAGTCCAGCACTTTAACCATTGCGCCAAAGAAGCTCTCTTCTTGCTGAGTACTGTCTCCAAGATGTCCATAGCTACTTTATACGATTCAAAACATTTGCACAATCCAGAAGTATTAACTCATTATGAAGTCTCCCAGATAAAGATGGAATCCTACCAGTGGCAAAAAAAAATACTATCTCTTTGATTAATTGATGTCATAGATCAGGGCTGTCAATGCATCATGGGCTGCCCACACCCATGCCCGGTTTAGCGAAGGGTGGGGGGGAGTCCTGATACATCATGTGATGCCACCGTGATGATGTGAGTTTGACACCCTTGTCATAAATAGAGGTTTGTAGATGTAAGCCATTTTAACATATCCCTCCAAAACTAGTATTATATCTATTAACAGGGCAAATCAAGGTAGCAAATGATGCCTCAGAAATAGCAGTGTACTGATAACAAAGGTGTTATTTTCAATAAGATTCTCGGTTAGGGTCCAAATTGGAAGCTTACCACCATGAGAAGCCTAGAAAGTGGAGAACGGTAGCAATTTAACATAATTATCACAAGGAAATGATACATATTTGGGGAGAGAGCAAGACAAGGCACTAAGATACTGACAAGGAAATTACTGATTACCAGACAACTTTTGGTTTGTAGCTCTTGGCACTCATTGATTGGGTGGTGGTAGTTTCCAAGCTCTAGACTTGCAAATATATAAACATGTCCTTAATCATAGCATCTTGATGTCCACGTTAATCTGAAAGTAATCAAAACAATGCAAATCAAAAGTATGTTTTGAATTGGATTTAGGAGAATAGGGAGGCGGAAAGGCTTGCTGTCTGAAAAAGCCCTAGGACAGTATGTCTGGGAGGAAATTTTTACTGGATTTAATTACTGATACATCTGGACTGTAGGAACTATTCATGCACAATTAATTTCAAAGTTATCTTGCAAATGGGTCCAAAGAGAAACAAAATGCTCTGATTGATTTACATTCAGTTGCCTTTTGGCCTCACTCATTTCAGTCAACATTTCAGGTAACTTTATATGGTCTCTTTTTCCCTATTGGAGAATTGTTTATTACCAGCATTCTTTTTACCACACTTCCTCTCATTTCTGTATGATTTCTTAACATTCCATCTACTTAGCTTTCATGGTAGATTACGATTAGCGGCTAAAATTGTGTTAGTGTCATACCAAAAATAAACACAAAGAGCCAAAAACCCATAGATAATTTAAACCTAAGAAATATTTCCTCTCAGCAAATGTTTCCTTTGAAATAAAATCACCCAAGGAGAAATAATAATAGTTTCCTTTCCCAAATGTCAAAATCTAACCTATATGAAGTTGAAAATCAGTTAATCATTACTACAGAATTCACTAGAGACTCTCTATTTCAAAAGTCTCCTACAACAATGGTATCATTTAAGGGTTATTATTTCTTGTGTGACTTCTGTTCTAAAACTATCAGAAAATTTCTTCTCCTCTTCGTCCTCTTCATCCTCATCATCACCCTCCTTCTTCTCTGGAACTCAGAATGTATGAAGGACTCATCTAATGAACAGACTTAATGCTGCTATTTTTTGCAAGAAAAAGTTGGACAGCCCTTGTGTTCCAAGCCGCTCTTAACCTGAATCTGGTATAGTGATCTGTCACTGATCCCATATAAGACAATTGAACATACAGTATATTGGGGCTCTGCAATATCAGCCCAATTCTATTAGCATTAGAGATCTGAGATTTCAAAGCGAGGGGATGGTTCAGTTTCAATTTCTTGTTTTGATACCCAGTGGCCATATGATTCAATTTGAGCCACTGTAAGATTAAGATTTAATTTGGAAAAAAAGAAAAAAATATTTCCCCATAAGCTTTAATGAGGAAAGCTCTCACTTTTTAATAGAATGGGATAAAAAGTGAAGCTATGTTGATCAGTGGTGGGATTCAAATTTTGTTACTATTGGTTCTGTGGTTTTTGGTTTTTGGCTTGATGGTTGTAACTTGGCTTGGTGGATGTGGCTTGATGGGCATGTCAGGGGAAGGTTATTGTAAAATCTCCATTCCCTCCCAATCAGCTGGAACTCAGGAGGCAGAGAATAGATGGGGGTGGGATCAGTCAGAGGTGGCATTTACTGGTTCTCTGAACTACTCAAAATTTCCAATACTGGTTCTCCAGAACTGGTCAGAATCAGCTGAATATCACCTCTGATGTTGATCTTTTAGAGAATTTTATCCTGCAAGTTCAGCTAGTCATCTTTAAACAAGCTACCTACTCTCCCCCTCCCCCCAGAAATCAGCATTTGACTCTATATTGTGAGTAAAAAACCATGTCAAAAATTAAAAACCAAGATGACTGACAGTCACTTGCTACTGTTTATTGGCACTCTGCATGTTAGTACATTTCTAAATACACTTCTCAGAGGGATTTATGAACTGCTGTTCCCCGTTTCAAAGGTGTGAGACAAGGTTGCATCCTTGTCTGACTTTATATAAATGGCACAATGGATTATTTACATAATGTGAACTTCCACTCTTTTAAATTGCTTTTTAAAAAACCCTACCTTTCCTACTGAGTATGCAGATAATGCAATAATTCTTTCTAAAATCTCTCCAAAAATTAGAAAAGCTTTTAAGACCCTCCTTCAGTATAGCAAAGAGCATCAGCTGGAAATAAATTATCAAAATAAATAAATAGATAAATAAAAGTATGGTTTTTGGCAAGAAATTGAGAATACTTTCTTAGCAGACAGTAACTTAATTTCAAAAGCTACTAAGCTTTCCAAAATTGGGAGGTGATCATTCATGCTTCTGCATTGTGGAAAGCCTATGGAAATTTTGTGGTACACATGATACTTTTAAGACAGAAGGAGAATATATATCCCTGTTGCTTTTAAACATTTTGAAGCTGTCTTTAGCATAATTGCTTTATGGAAATTTCTTGGACATTTGTTTTTATTTTTGTCCCTCTGTAGCTTACAAAATTTAGTTCTTCAGACCTAATTTTCAGGTAACTTGTTTTCAAAAGCTTAATTTAGGGCAGATGTGATGAAGGTGAAGGCTAGACTATGGTTATCCATGCCTACTTACTGACTAAGACTATTCTTTTCCAATAGAACTGGGCTCTGTAATTGCCATAAGCTAAATGAATAAATGGCCTCTATAATGACAGCTTCAGGATACCAACTCTAGCTGAAGAAACTATCATTACCTGGCTTATCTTCATTCTCCACTTACAAATGGAACATAAGCAGTTTAGAGCCCATATGAAGCATCATATGATGGTTAGAATGGGCTGTTTGACCTTTCAGGGTTCCAAAGTTTCTTATTGATCAGTGCCACCTGAAGAATACTTTATCCAGATAATACCCAGGCATTAAAGTTTACAAGTCAGTTTGGTTTTTTGGACCAGGCTAGAAACTGGGAGGCTGTGAATTCTAGTCCTGCCTTAGGCACAAAGCCATCTGGATGACCATGGGCCAGTTACCTTTTCTGAGTCCTAGAAAGTAGCTAATGACAAACTACTTAAGAGAAAACGTCAGGGATTTGTCACCAGGATTCTAAACTCACTTGAAGGCATATACACATACAAACAAAAACATAGCAAAAGGGGATTGACTTTGCCCATTGCATCCTTTCGTCTGTATCATGAACAAAATGCTGCAGGACTCCCTTGCCCCTGTAATAAGGGGCAGGTTAAAACTACTGAACATCTTAAAGCGAAGAAGATGTGCAATAGTTTTAACCTGCCCAATTTTTACATTATTATCTTCTATAACAATTTCCATAGCACATTTATCCACAGTTTTTATAGCTACCAAAACTGTACAAATCAATTTTATACTCATTTATTACTTCAAGATAATGATAATTTTATAATATTCAGAGTAGGCAAGTTCTCTGCCATAGCATATTAAATTTAATAAAATCTGACAGATAATAAGCATTAATTAGGCCAGAAACATTTTATGCTTATCTTTTGTTATTTAATTTTATAGCTATTCAAAGTTACTGACTAATAGCTATCTTATTATTTTAATTTATTATCCTCCTTTAATTTAGATTCAATTTTGGTTTAATAGCATTTTATAGATTTTGCATTGATAAATACACTTATTTGCAGAGCTTAGTATTTTAGATTCCAGCTTTATAGTTCCAGCTTTATATTGGCTCAAAGAGAATTTGGGTGGCTTTTTTTTTTCTTTTAAAAAGTGTTTCTCTTCACTTTTTCTTAAAAGCGTTTTCACTTATTTGAAGCAGAAACAAAAATAGCTGCCATTATTATATTTTCATCCTGCTGAATTGAGAAAAATTAAAGAATATTGAAACGTATCCAAATTTTCCCTTGCCTCAATCATATATCAACAATACAAACTAGCAATAAGCTTTAGGGATGGGCAAAATCATAATGCTACTAAAAACAAGGCTTATGTCAACTCACAAAGCTTCCCTAACCTGCTCCCGAGTTGCCATAGACAAGGGGGGATGAGAAATCGCAGCTCACAGTTGCACCAAGGAATTTATTCTCCAGTCATAACAAGATGTATTTGGGCTGACCAAGTCAAGGCCATCTCTGTGGATACCAGCAAAGCCTGAAAGGGAGTGTCTTCTGCTACCTACAAAATTATCTCGTTGGGGAATGTGACCGGCTGACACACTTTGGGGGAGAGAAAAACAGGGTCAGAGGCAAGGCGTGAATGGGGTGAAGACAGAGTTGGCTTCACCTAGGTCAGTGCTTCTCAATTATTTTCTGTCATGCCCCCCCTAGGAAGAAGAAAACATTTCGTGCCCCCCGCGCGACTGTAAATAGTATCATTTGTCTATAAAATTGTTATAAGTACACCTCTGCATAACACTGTATCCTTATTAACGTATAAGGGAATAAAAAAAGAAAGAAATGTGGATCAATTTACAACAAAGAATAGCTTTATTAACTGTAGCAGAAAAGATTTAAAGTACATTAGAAATTTAAAAAAAATTAAATCCTTTGCCGAGGTCAAACGCGCCCCCCTTTACGGAGCCTCGCGCCCCCCCTGGGGGGCCCGCCCCACTATTTGAGAAGCACTGACCTAGGTAATGCTGACATGGTGCTCCTAATAAAAGACTGGATTTTATTGCCAGATGGCTTGAGACTCTTGATTGCATTAGGGTACCGGTCAGAACGCTGACAGCTTATTTAAATATAACTCAGCACAGAATAATTATAAATCTCTAGAATGCCACCTTCACAAGATCAAAAGACATTGAACCAAGTTTGAAGGTCCAAGTGGCTGTAATTGCCTGGAAAAAAAGCAGTATTATTGACATACCATATTACCATATTTTTCAGAGTATAAGCCGCACAAAGGTTTCGAAGAGGCAATTTTTTTTAAAGAAGTTTTTGTACTCTGCAAATCTCCCAAAAACGAAAATGGGCCTGTATTTGTTGTTTTTGTTGTTGTTGTTTTCAAAAAAAAGGTATGGATAGCCTTTAGAAGGCTTATAGAGTGCTTCTGGGGGCTGGGGGGGGGGAAATTCTGCCCTCCACAGCCCCCAGGAACTCTCTGAAAACCTCCTAAAAGTTATGCATGGCATTTTGGTGAGGGGGGGCGGGGTTTTGGGAGGCAAAAAAATCTGTATTCAGTGTATAAGACACGCCCAGATTTTCAGCCTCTTTTTTTGAGAGAAAAAGGTGCATCTTATACTCCGAAAAATATGGTATGTTAGTTTTACAGCTTAATAGTGTTTATTAGGGGACTTCTGGGAAAGAAATGACAGATTAAAGATAGCTCTATGATCACAAACACTGGCATGAAGAGCCAATGGGTTCTTTATAATTTCTCTCCAAAGAAGGAGAAAATTTAAGATTGCCCACAAGTGCTTCGGATACCTGCTCCTTTCAAGGACACCACAAGATAGCAGTCTCTGCTGGACACAAGGGAATAACCATCGTGTTCAAATCACACTTAGCACCTTTGAAAGGACACCAAGTTTGCATACTTCCTTTTCTAATCACTTTATGAAATTGCTTATTAATTATGGAAGAGCATGTTTTTCAGTACTGGGTGAAAAAGATCAGGTCCATGTGTGAAGGGCCAATTAAACAGATTTATTGCTACTAATGTCTGAGCATCAGAATATTCTCAACTAATGGTTAGCAGCAGCTAGGAGTTAGATAAGATTCCAGAGATAAATTTTAAGAGTTTAAAATAATAGGAATAAAATGAAATAACCTTTTAGAATATTATAAATGGTCTAAGATGCAGATAAACTTGAAATGAGAGTTTGGAATTAAATGTAAAGAAGCCCTCTCATGTGAATGTTTTGTTTTGAATTTGTTTTTAAATAACTTTAAAAATTGGACATTAGAGGAAACTGCAGCAAGGATATCCTATTCACAAATATACAAAAACACAAAGGATCATGAAAATGACAGAACCTGCAGAATTGTCTAAAGTTCTCAACCTTCAACACAAGCCCCCTTTAAATACCTTTTCTGGCCACAGACCACAGATCATAACATTTTTTTCATGCCTTTGCAGGACCCCATATTATGGCATTGGGCCCTCCGCCCACCAAGGGTCCATGGATCATAGGTTGAGAACTACTGGTCAAAACTGACTTGTTTGATTAGGAGAGGAACATAAAGGACTAGAAAACTTTATGGACTTTTTGCTGAAAATGGAATCAAATGGTCTGGTGATTTATTTATTTATTTATTTATTATTTTATTTGTTGAATTTATATAACTGCACCCTCTCCCCAAAGGGACCCGGGGTGGTGCACAAGAAATTAAAACACACAATATCACAAATATAAATAATTAATACCAGATTAAATAAATTATCCCTGTGCTAAAAATTAAAAATGTTAAAACATGACCCCATCTAAAACCCAATTAAAACAATTTATGGTACAGACTGTAGGCTAGGTAAATAGCTTAGGCCAAACCGGCCTGATTGAACAAGAGTGTCTTTAATTTCTGGCGGAAGGTGCGGAGGTCCGTAGTTGTTCTAAGGTCGGGGGGTAGGTCATTCCAGAGGGTTGGGCCCACCACAGAGAAGGCCCTTCCCCTGGGCGTCGCCCGCTGGCATTGCCTAGTGGACGGCACCCGGAGAAGTCCCTCTCTGTGGGAGCGGATCGGCCGAAGGGATGTATGGGGTAGGATGCGATCTCGCAGGTAGCTAGGTCCCGTGCCATGGAGCGCTTTAAAGATGGTGATCAACACCTTGAAGCGCACCCGAAAGACCACAGGTAACCAGTGCAGCTCACGCAGGAGCGGTGTTACATGGGAATACCTGGATGTTCCCAAGATCACCCGCGGGGCCGCATTCTGGACCAGCTGTAGTCTTTGGGTGCACCCCAAGGGGAGCCCCATGTAGAGAGCATTGCAGTAGTCCAGCCGGGATGTCACAAGCCCATGAGTGACTGTGCGAAGGGTGTCCCGGTCCAATAAGGGACGCAACTGCCGCACCAGGCGTACCTGGTGGAATGCCCCCCTGGCCACGGCTGTCACGTGATCTTTCATAGACAGCCAGGTATCCAGGAGGACGCCTAGGTTGCATGCCCGATCCACGGGGGCCAGATGTTCGCCCCCTATGGCCAGTGATGGAATCAACTGGTTGGACCGGGACGCTGGAAACCACAGCCACTCGGTCTTGGATGGGTTGAGTTTGAGTCTGTTGCTTCCCATCCAGATCCGTACGCCTTCCAGACATCGGGACATCACTTCAACGGCATCGTTGGGGTGGTTTGGGGTAGAAAAGTACAGCTGCGTATCGTCAGTGTAGATATGATATTCTACCCCAAAACCACGGATGATCTCACCCAGCGGCTTCATGTATGTGTTGAACAGGAGCGGCAAGAGGACCGACCCCTGAGGCACCCCACAAGTGAGGGGTCTCGAGGTCGACCTCTGCCCTCCTGCCAACACAAATTGCGATCGACCAGAGAGGTAGGACGAGAACCACCGTAAAACGGTGCCCCTCACCCCCAACCCCTCCAGCCAGTGCAATAGGATACCATGGTCGATGGTATCAAAAGCCGCCGAGAGATCTAAAAGGACCAGGACGGAGGAACAACCCCCATCTCTGGCCCTCCAGAGATCATCCACCAACGCGACCAATGCCATCTCAGTGCTGTGCCCGGGCCGGAAGCCGGACTGGCGCGGGTCCAGATAATAAAATTTCTGAATTTACCGCTTAAAAAGGTTGCTTTGGAGAATGGATCTAGGCTATGTTATTTGGAAGAGCAAAAATGGCATTAATTATGTTTGTGATTGCTGCAAAGAAGAAAGGAAGTTACTTCTTTAAATATTTTTTTCTGGATCATTCACTTTTTCTGCTATTTTTATTTCTTTCTTATCTTTCTTCATATATTTTTCACTGTCTTGTTTTTTTTCCTAGC
The DNA here is from genome assembly GCA_039707465.1 of Rhabdophis nuchalis. Lineage (NCBI taxonomy): Eukaryota > Metazoa > Chordata > Lepidosauria > Squamata > Natricidae > Rhabdophis > Rhabdophis nuchalis. The sequence continues at coordinate 292,988,690 of CM077643.1, read as the reverse complement.
TTTAACTTTAAAAACAATAACGTTTTTTTATTGATTAAATAAATAAATGCATAAATACAAAAATAGCATATATAAAAAGAGAAGCAGATTTCTGGCACTGGGATATTTAATTTATTTTATTTGTTACATTTATTTGTTGCCTATCTCATTTTGAAGCGACTCTTGGTGGCTTACAGCATTAAGACCTTAAAATAATCTAAAATAAATATTCAGGTAGGAATAAATGAGTAAATAAGAATGAATTCAACCATCTAGATTAGCAATGGCGAACCTTTTTTGGCTTGCGTGCTATAAGTGAGGGGAGGGCAGGGGGGGTCATGCGCGGGTGTACCACACCCATAATGCAATGTGTGACCCTTCCAGTGCACATGCACGCACTACAGGCATGACCCCCCCATTTTTTGCATGCTCTTTCTGCTCCCCCCAGGCTCCAGAGACTTTATAGGAGCTTGGGGAGGGCAAATACAGCCTCCCCACCCCACCCCCGGAGGCCCTCCAGAGGCTTCAGCGACCTTCAGGAGGCTTCCCTGAAGCCTCCGAGCATTCAAAATCATGCACCGCTGCAACTGGAAGTGACATCCAATTTGCTTGGAGCATTCTTTTGAGTGGTCCAGAGGCCTCAGAGACCTTCAGGAGGCTTCCCTGAAGCCTCCGGATGGCTCAAAATGACGCTCCAAGCAAATTGGATGTCACTTCCGGTTTCGGCGGCGCATCATTTTGAGTCCTCCGGAAGCTTCAGGGAAGCCTCCTGAAAGTCGCTGAAGCCTCCGGAGGGCCTCTGGAGCGCGTCCGGAGGGCCTGGGAAGCCTCTGGAGCACTCAAAATGACGCACCGCCGAAACCGGAAGTGATGTCTGATTTGCTTGTAGCATCATTTTGAGAGGTCCGGAGGCTTCAAAGATCTTCAGGAGGCTTCCCTGAAGCCTCTGGACCACTCAAAATGATGCTCCAAGCAAATCGGACGTCACTTCTGCTTTTGGTGGGGCATCATTTTGTGTGCTCAGAGGCTTCAGGGAAGTTCATGAAGCCTGCAGAGGGCCTCTGGGGGGGTTCTTTTTGCCCTCCCCAGACTCCTATAAAGCCTCTGGAGCCTGGGGAGGGTGAAAAAAGCATGCAAAAAAGGGCAAATTCAGCTGGCCAGCGCGCACATGTGCTCTGGCCAGCTGACAGGGCATCACCTCGCGTGCCCTGACAAATGGCTCCGCATGCCACCTGTGGAACGAGTGCCATAGGTTCACCATCACAGATCTAGATTCTCTCTCACCTCTGGTTGTAGTTATATTAAGATTTTGGGTTTGGAAACACAGCAAATATCTGATGAGAAATGTTGAGATCAGCCTTTCACAAAGAAGGGGGGGGGGGATAAGAATAAATTAGGACTGTGAAAGTTGTTATCTTGGACAGAATACCATGCCTCCTAGAATTGCGTGAAGCTTCCCAAACCTTTCAAAAATGCAAACAGTTGAAAAACTGTCATATTTCAGCTCTGCTTAATTTTTCCTCTCTTTCTGTTCAGTGAAACTTCAGTGGGAAAGCTCCAACTTGTATCTTGATCGCATTTTGCCATGTGATAAAATAAAACAAAAAATGAGAACATTAACTATTGTTTTCCAGATGCAGTGAACTGGGCAATTATGAAGATTTTATATCCGTTTCAGCAAAAGCCAGAGATTTTACACATGGAAAAAGAACTGCTCTGCATTACAGTTTAATATGAATAGGATCACATAACAAATGTGCTTGAATATTTTTGTGGGAAAGAGGGGCTACGATGAGAGCAAGCTTGGAGACTTTCTACCTCCTGCAATGCTCATTAGATTTCCTTCTGCATTTTGCACTTGCTGAATAACCATTCCATTCTGGGCCCTAGGGCAAACTGATAGAGATCTGACCATCTAGAAATGTAGAATGCAGATACAGAGACAGAGGAGAAAAATTGCTATATCCCTCCTTGTTCACATGTGCGTATACTCTAACTATATTAGCATTATTTCTTCCAGTAAACAAATATGAAATCAAAGTTGGTTTCTGGGAATGCTATAATTAGGTCTACTGCAAAATGAGAGCCTGAAGCAATACACTAGACCCCACCATATTTGAACCTCCCAAGCATTTTCTAATAATCAGCCAAAGAAAACAAGAATTTTATAAAGCACTACATTGTAGCCAGTATTAAATATTATCTCCTCCGTCCATAATGGCAAATAGAATTCCCAAGGTATAATAGTAGAGCCTTTCCTTTCCTTCCTTCCTTCTTCCCTTTCTCCTTCCCTCCCTCTCTCCTTCCCTCCCTCTCTCCTTCCCTCTTTCTTTCTTTCCTTCTTCCTTTCTCCCTCTCTTTCTTTCTTTCTTCCTTTCTTCCTCCCTCCCATCACCCCCTCTATTCCTCCCTCTCTCTATTTCCTTCCTTATTTCTTTCCTTCCTTCCTTCCTTCCTTATCCTCTCCTATTTAATTATATCTTTGTTTTGTCATTCATCAGGGATTAGTCAGCAGCTACTATAGTTTCTAATGTTCCAGCATATTTTCATCTATCTGAGGCCCTCAAAGCAGCACACCTAAATCGATAGAGTAAACTCCACTGGCAGAAATTAGGAAATAGCAAGTGCTATTCCTAAAATCAAGTTGCTATATATAAATCATCAGAGGAACAAATGGCAGGACACACCCAAATGGAAAAAATTATTAGACTTTTTTTTTCTTTTGGCATATGCATATAGCTTATTGATGAAAGTGGTTTTATTTGTTGGGGTGGGTGTTTTATTTTGGTTCTAGTGGGTTTTGTGTGTGTGTGTGTGTGTGTGTGTGTGTTTACTTTGGGGTTGTTGTTTTTTTTTGAAAGCCTGTTGATCATTGAGCTTTGGTGGTACAGTGTTTAGAATGCAGTACTGCGGGCTACTTCTGCTATTCAGCAATTCAATTCTCACCGGCTCAAGGTTGACTCAACTTTCCATCCTTCTGAAGCTGGTAAAATTGCGACCTGGATTGTTGGGAACAATATGCTGACTCTGTAAACCACTTAGAGAGGATTGTAAAGCACTGTGGAGTGGTATATTTTTATTTTTATTTTATTTTATTACATTTATACCCCGTCCTTCTCCAAATGGACCCAGTCTATAAGTCTAAGACCTATTGCTATTGAAAATTGAAAGTGTCATGCAAAAACATGTCAAAGAACTAACAAAAAAGAGAAAAACTGTACCACTGCATAATGGACAGACCATTGTTTGGAGGAAAGGATGCTATTGTAATGCTACTGTAATATTGTAATGTTATAATAATCAGACAAAAGACAAAGATCACACAGGGTGAATGGAGTGGGAAGATTTTTTGTTGTTACTGGGGTATATTTATTAAGGTCTTCATAATGTCTAGCTTAACGTTTCATAAGGTCTAGCTTAACGTTTAGATCTTATTGTGATATAGCTCCAGCCAATTCGTAAATGGACGTTGGGTTTGTATTGGGAATTTTAGCACAGGCTTCTAATTTAATTCTTTTTAACGATATTTATTGTATTGTCTATTATTTATTGGTTTTAATTTCCTGTGCACCGCCCTGGGTCCATCTCGATGGAGAAGGCGCGGTATATAAATCGAAATAAATGAAATGAAAATGAAATGAATACCAGCAAAGAAAACCTGAGAAAAAAAGCACCAGATGTTGCACCTTCAAAAATGAAATAAAAGCAGGCACTATCTTTTTTTTTTTTTTGAAAAAGTATTTTATTGGTTTTCAAAAATTTTACAAGGGAAAAAGGTATAGGGTACAGGTAACATTTTGGTAGCTTCCCTGCCATTGGTGGCGGCTTTCCCCAAACTTCATAAGTTTACAATTTTAAAGGTAAAGGATAAACATATAAAAAGATAACATTGTACAGTCTATATATTCAATCATCTTTTTTTTTTTGCCATTTTATCTTGTATCAACAATTACAATAGTATTTCAAATAAACTCATTTTTGCGATCTGACTCTTTTTGCAATTGACTCCTCTTCCCTGTCCCCAGGCGGGGCCGTCGCTTCCTCCGTTCCCCCGTCTTCACCTCCCAGCTGGGAGGAATGTTTTTTAATAAAAGCCTCCTAAGCAGGCACTATCTTTATATCATTTTTGAGCAATACTTCTCAGGCTAAGAGGAATACTTCAAGTCCTGTAGCCTTGTTTAGCATTTATCTTCACAGCATTGCACTAAGCATTATTACCTTAAAAATGTTATTAATTTGTTTTTTTAAAAATTCAGTAATCAACACCATTCACAATGGGACCCCACACAATATACTCAGTGAACTTACCTTTGCCTGACAAGGGTCAGTGATGATCACACTAATCCAGCAACCTTTTTCTTGCAGAGGCCAGCTAAGTATGTCTTATATAATCTTCCATAACATAGTGCTCTCAAGATGCATTAAGATGGTAGCAATGTTTTCTGGGAACTAAAGGGGTCATGGTCCCAACACATCTAGAAATGAATACTGGCTTTGATCATAAGCAGAGTAAGAAGAAAAAAAGCTAGTTATTATTTGCCTCTGTGTAATGAAAGACATGCAGTTTTCCCACTGGCAACAGAAAGCTACACGTTCATAAACTGGTTATTTGGGGTAACATTTTTGCAATTCCCCTGAAATAGAAAGTCAGATCTGCTCGCTGACAGAAGACCAAGCAACATTACAAAAAAAAAAAATCATGTTAACTAATAAACATCTGACAGGAGAGAGTGTAACTTAATCTCAATTCCATATGAAATTGTCTTCTAAGGATGTTCAGTATTCATTATGAACTACAATATACTCTTCCAGAATCTTGCAAAGAAAATTACATGACCTAAGTATTGTAATAAAATTCTTCATATATAGTATGTCAGTAACTTGCATGAATGAGATAATATCTAGAAAATGGCAACATGGTCCAGTGGTTTAGGAAATCAGGTTTTTGAATATCTGTTTAGAATGAAAAAATAATTGGTTAAAAATAAGCATATTGTTTGATTTACTGTGTGTTTAACACTTCTGTTGCTATTATTTTAATTACAGAGTACAGAGAATTCTTCAACAAGGAGATTGACTTATTCAGATCCTAATATAATCCTTTAGATAATATAGACAAATTTATATGCTTGCAGTCTGACATGACGGACCAAAGGCTCAGAATGATTAATTATTTGATTTCTTTGGGTCTCATTGCAAATAATGTTCAAAAGAAAAAGTCTGAAAGTCTGACCAGTCCTGCATAGGACATAGTGACTGTCTCATTAAGAAAAAGAGATTTAACTTTACCTTAAGAAAATATAACTCTGCAGAAAATGCCAAGAAGGATTTGTAATTTAGGAAAAATAGAATATTTCCATGAAATTCTGATGCCAAAAATATAATACTTCAATTATGTTATTATTCAACTAGCTGTACCCGGCCACGCGTTGCTGTGGCCCAGTCTGGTTAAGTGGCCAACCAATCTGTGTGAAGATCTACACTTGTACACACAAACACGTACACACAACCACCGTATAAGCCCTACCTACCTACCTACTGTATTTCTCCCTCTCTCCCTCTACCTACCTACCTACATATCTACTGTATTTCTCCTTCTCTCTCTCTATCCTTCTACCTACCTACCTACCTACCTACCTACCTACCTACCTACCTACCTACCTACTGTATTTCTCTCTCTCCCTGTATCCCACTACTTTACCAGCAGAAGCTCCTCTTGGCGCAAGAGTCCTGGAGGAGGAGGGTGGTGGCAGCAGCCTCAGTTCCTTGTATGGACTTGGACCGGCGTTATCATTTGTGGGGTCACCAACACCGACGCCACCAACGATAACACCACCCCATGCCCATGCCTCCTCAGCAACCTTTCTCGCCACCAGCAGTTTCTGAGGAGGCGACTGTTGCACCGATGATGGAGAAGCGTGGGGGAGGGGCAGCGACACATACCGCTCCACATGCACATGACCCGGGAGAAGCGGCCGGATGGGAGGGGGGGCTGCAAAAGGGAGAGGGCTGAGTGAGCAAGTGAGGGAAACACGCAAAAGGGCCGCACCGTATTTACATTTCCGTGGCATGGACCTGGCACAGGTGTGACATCTATACAATCTCTCTCTCTCTCTCTAATATATATATATATGTGTTTTCTGAGGTTTTCGCGGGTGTTTGTATGTAGGTCTTTGGTTTTTCGGGTTTTCTCCCGCGTAGAATTGGAAGTATCTTTACGACGTTTCGATGAAATCTCATTCATCATCTTCAGGCTGGTGCTTCCGGCTTGGTGCTTCCAGGAGCAATGTGAGATCTCAGCCGGTTCCTCTTTTTAACTGCCAGTGGGGGTGTGACCTGATTGGGTGGGAGCTTGGCTGCATTCTAATTGGGTGGAGGTGTGTTCTGATTGGTAGGGGGGTTGGCTGTGCTCTGATTGGATGGGAGTTTGGCTGTGCTCTGATTGGATGGGGGCGTGTTCTGTTTGGGTGGGGGCCTGGTTGTGCTTGTGTTAGTCTGAGTTGCAGAGGAATTTGACCTGGTGAGCTGCATTGCTGTTGTTTGGCTTCGCGTTCGTGGTCGTACCACATCTCCGTGGTGGGCATCAGTTTGCTTCATGTATGGATTGGAGGGGTTTAAAGTGGCTAATAATGCAGCTTTGGTCTGGCTTCTGGTTTGTGGTCGGGCTTCTGATTTGGGGTCATCATCGGTGTGGGTTTGGGTTTGCTTTTTGTGTGGATGTGTGATAGTGACATCCTGTGTGGTTTTCGTGAGTGTGGGTCTGGTATCATTCTTTGTGTTAGGGACTCGTTTGTCAGTGAGGGCAGGTTTCCAAATGGCTGGTAGGCGGGAGGTATCATCTCGTTTATTCATGCTGTGTGGCCGCTTTTCTATCTCAATAGCTTCTCTGATTATTCTGTTGTTATAGTGTTCAATTTTGGCAATAGTTCTGGTCTTTTTAAAGTCTATATCATGTCCTGTGGCTTTGAAGTGTTGGACCAGGGAAGAAGTTGGTTCCTCCTTTCTGACTGAGTTTTTGTGTTCTTCAATGCGTGCCTTTATTCTTCTGTTGGTTTGTCCGATGTATGTGGTGGGGCAGGTGGGGCATGGGATTTCATATACTCCTTGATTTTCTAACTCTATTTTCTCTTTGGGGTTTCCTAGGATGGTGGATATTTTTCGGTTTGTGTAGAATGCTGTCTTGATGTTGTGTTTGTGGAGGATCTTGCTGATTCTGTCTGTGGTGCCTTTTATGTATGGGAGGAGGGCTTTGCCGTTTTCTTGTTCACTGTCTTGGACTTTAGTGGGGTTTTCTTTTTGGATTAGGTTAGTGATCTTGTTTCTTTGGAATCCGTTGGATGTTAGTACGTTGGTGAGAGTGTGTAGTTCGGTTTTTAGGTGTTGTTCGTCAGCTAAGCGTTTTGTTCTGGAGATGAGTGTCTTGGCTACAGAGTTGATCTGTGCTGGGTGGTGGTGTGAGAGTGCATGCAAATAGCGGTTTGTGTGTGTTTTCTTCTGGTAGATGGTGTGTCCTAGGGATCCGTTGGATTTCTTATAGACTAAGACATCCAGGAAGGGGAGTTGAGAACACGCCCCCATCCAATCAGAGCACAGCCAAACTCCCATCCAATCAGAACACAGCCAAACCCCCTACCAATCAGAACACACCTCCACCCAATCAGAATGCAGCCAAGCTCCCACCCAATCAGGTCACACCCCCACTGGCAGTTAAAAAGAGGAACCGGCTGAGATCTCACATTGCTCCTGGAAGCACCAAGCCGGAAGCACCAGCCTGAAGATGATGAATGAGATTTCATCGAAACGTCGTGAAGATACTTCCAATTCTACGCGGGAGAAAACCCGAAAAACCAAAGACCTACATATATATATATATATATATATATATATATATAATTGGTGCCATATTTGATAGAAATTTGAAAGCAATCGGTGCAGTACTTTCTGAGATTATGTATTTTGAACAAATGAACGGTTACATTTTTATTTATATAGATGTGTTAATGAAATACAGGAAATTATCTTATAATATGTAAAAGTGTAGCGTTTTGCTTTTCTCTTATTTACCATTTTACTTAATAAGAGGTTTCAATTGTGTGTGTAGTTACAATTTGATTGAGTCATAAGAGAGAGACCTTAGTGCAAGGGTGTGAAACTCGTGATGACACTTTGTTGTCACATAATATATCACAATTTTCCCCCTTCACTAAAATGGGAGTGATCATGGCCAGCGCGTGAAACCCATGGGCTGGGAGTTTCACACCTCTGCCTTAGAGAGATCAACCCCTAGGGAAAGACATACACCAAGTAATATGGACTAAGTCATATTGCATGATTAAACTGAAAAAATGGGTGATTATTAAGCCAGTATGCATGAATCAATTCCATTCCTAATACAAAGAAAGATGTGGACACAAAGATTTGTCTCTATGGAATTCATAAAACAATTAAGTTCTCCTCCAGACCTAATTCATTAAAGCTACATGAAATGTCACATTAATGGATTCCAGTTTCAACAAAATTGCATTAAAAGTCTTACAACAACTGGAGAAAGCTTTTCTTTTTGACACTTCTGGATGACAACACGAAGAGACACAGCACCCATTTGCCACGCAGAGGTAGAACAAATGTATAACAGAAAGTAGAATAAATAGCTTTCGTTTCTGAATGTGTTCCGTATTTCTATACTCTATTGCAGGACATGTTTGACAATTTACATTTGCTATGCCAGAAGTGGAATTTTTCAAGGTGAATTAGGAGAAAACTGGGGGGATTCATATTTCAGACTGTTCCTTGTGAAAGCATAAAATTAACTGTGTCCATTTCCACCAATGCTATCTGCAACGTTACTGGTTTTTCCTATCCAGCTGACAAAATACTTTCCATGAAACACTTTTCTGCAACATGCAATGCACCCACTTAAATTGGTTTTGTTTGTTTTCTACATACGGTAAATTCAAATTTAAAATAATTCAATAAATTCTTTAAAATGTTAATTAAAAAAAAACATCTAAAACATGGGACAATAATATCCATATGAAAAAGGCATAAAAGAGCCAGTAAATGTGACATATTTAACTATGTAAAATTTCTCCAGAGAATTTTAATTACAGTAGTAAAATCTAATACCAACTAAACTTAGAAACAGAGAAGAGACAGAATGAATAAAAGTACAAAAAAGCAGAAAAGAGGAAACAGAAAATAATATTAAAAAAGGAAAGAAATATATAAAAAAGCGTCCTTCAACCTTCATCAGAAGAAATATGAAGAAATATTAATAACTCTTTAATTCCTAAACTGCTAAATATAAAACCCTTCATCCCATATCCTATTCTTTACCTATAATAAAAACCATAAAATTCTGGTATCAGAGGCACAGAGAGGAACCTGCCCCACTGTATATCGAGGGGGGCTGTGTGGAGAGGGTTTCCTCTTTTAAATTCTTAGGAGTGCTTATTAGCCAAGATCTCACCTGGAAAAACAACACGTCTCTGGTGATTGGAAAAGCTCAACAGAGACTTCATTTCCTTAGAGACCTGCGGAAAAATCAGGTGGAACAACGGCTGATGACCTCTTTCTATCTGTCCATCATAGAAAGTGTCCTCACATATTGTATCACAGTGTGGTATGCTGGTTTAACAGTTGCGGAGAGGAAGGCACTACAGAGAGTGATCAATTCGGCACAAGAAACCATCGGTTGCCCTCTGACATCACTGGATAACATCGCCAGATCTCGCTGCTTTAGCAGAGCAAGGAAGATTCTCAAAGATGATTCACACCCTGGTTGGTATCTCTTTGCCCTTCTACCATCAGGCAGAAGATATCAAAGTATAGCCAGCCGAACGAACAGGTTTAAAGGTAGCTTCTATCCTTGGGCTGTGAGACTTTTAAATTCAACCACAATCACTCCATACACATGCTAGTCTTTTTTTCTTTTTTCTTTTCTCTCTTCTTTGTTTCTGTTATAATTTTCCACCAGTGAAGTTAAAACCAATTTCATTGTAATTTTTACAATGACAATAAAGATTATTATTATTATTATTATTATTATCAACAAAAATTTATAAAAGATTTTTTTTAGAGTATTTTAAAATTCCACATTTGTTATTTGTATAAATAACTCAAGGCAAATACACCTAATGCTTCCTCATCCTTTATTTTCTCCGCAACAACAATCTTGTGAAGTCAGTTGGGTTGAGAGAGAGTGACTAGGCCAGGGGTTTGCAAAGTTGGCTCTTTTAAGACTGGTGGCTGGGGAATTCTGGGAGTTGAAGTCCACCAGTCTTTTTTTTTTTTTTAATTGAAAAAGTTTTATTGGTTTTACATTTTTTAACAGGATAGGGTAATGGTTACAAAGAAATTTTGAGAGCATTCACGTTAGAGTCGTCGGACCTTCCGAGACCTCAAAATACACAATAAAAAAAGTTATCATAGAAAACATTTTCCATACCACTACAAGATGAAAGCAAGTACATTTACTTAAATTCTCCATTCCATGCTGTCAGACATTTACAAAAAGTCCAGATAGAAATGTTATGCAAAATTGTTCAAGAAAAATCAAGGCAAAGTTATTTTTTTGATCTAAGTCTTTTGGCTATTGTATCTTCTTTCTCTCCCCCCTGGCCCCCCGTAGGCGGGGCCGTGGCCCCCTCCGTCCCCCCTGGATCTTCCCCCAGGACAGAGGAATATTTTTTAAGAAAGGCTTCCGCCTCAACAACTGTTTTAATCCTCACTCTTCCTCCTTCCCAGAACACCAGCATCCCTTCAGGTGTTATCCACTTGAACCAAATCCCGTGATCAAACAAGGTTTTAGACAAGAAGGAAAATTTCCTTCTTAAATCTCTAATTTTTCTAGGGATCTGCTTCAAGATAGTGACCGTTTTTCGTTGATAAGTTAAAGGTTTCTCTCTCTGCGCTTTCAGGATCTCCTCTCTGGTTGACCTTCTAACAAATTTCACATGTATCTCTCTAGGCACTTCATTTATCCTGGCATATGCTGAGTTAATTCTGTAGGCTAGGTCAATGTCCCCCCTGATCTCATCCTTAGGTTTTTGTAAATAGTCTGCTAAAATTGTGCTCATAAGATCAGGGAGGCATTCACCAGATTCCTCAGAAACATTTTGAAATCTCAAAAAGTATGTCATTCTTTCCATATCCATCCTAGACACATGCCCATTTATTTCCACAACCTCATTAGTAACATTTTTAATTTCCCCCTTAGCCCCCTCCAACCCCCCTTCCAGTTCTTTATTCTTCTGTGTGTTATCCAGCACTTGTCTTCTTGTATCCAACAACTCCTTCTTGAAGATAATATTTTCAGCCCTCTGGGCCTTTATTTCTGATATCAAAGTTAGCATAGAGGTTTCAAGAGAAGCCATCCTTTGTTCCAAATTTACAAGTGCTGCTTCTTGTGCCATGGTTAAAAGTTAGAGTCACTGCCACCAAGATGGCGTTTTCCGGGTGGGGCTGGTGGGGCAAACCAGGAGCTCAGTTCAGTTCAGGGCTGTGAAGTTGCAAACAATTCAGAAACCAAAAGAGACACAGTTTCCCAGGTCAGCAAATGGTAATAACGAAGGTATTCCAGAGAAGAAGTCACAAATCCTTCAAAAGAATTTTTTTTTTCAAAAATCCAGAGAGAGTCCTGCTTTCAAAGAGACGCTGGAAATTTTCCTTAGTTGAAATAGTCAGGCAGGGACAAAGAGAAGCCACTTCCACCGCCCCTCTCAGAGCCAGAGGGAGAGAGTAGCAAAATAAGCATTTTTTTAAAACCAGCCAGACCTAGAAACAATGTTGCAAAGAATCGCATTCCACTTTCCCTTGTTAAAGACCGTCCGGAGTGAAAGTTTCCACTTTCTCTTTGCAGAGAAGCCATTTTAACGTGCCGCTTAAATCCGAGGGTTTTTTTTTTAGAAATAAACACCCCCCTCCCAGTCCGTTCAGCCTGGCTGGCAGCAAGGAAAAAAAAAAGGTGTTCTTTTAAACTCACTCTCTCTCGCAGCTGAAGCCTCGGCGATCCGCCCGATCTCTCCGTTCAGCCCTCTCCATTAAAGCGAATGGCACCGACAGCCGTTGGAGAAGGAAAAAACCCCCGCTAGCATGTTCCTCTCCACCTAGGTCGCAGAGAGGAGCGCCCTCCCCACCGCCGTGACGAGGACCGCTCCCTCTGAGCCGACCCTACGGGAAACCTCCGGTAACCGGAGAGTTTCGCCCCCGTGGGGGGGCAGAAAAGGCAACAAAGCGGCGAGCGAGCCCTAGGCTCGCCCGTCTCCGCTGGAGCCGGATACCGGAAGTGAAGTCCACCAGTCTTAAAAGAGCCAACTTTGCAGACCCCTGGACTAGGCCATAGCCACCCAATTGGGTTTTACATGCCTAGAGTAGAACTAAAACTCCCAGTTTGTAGTCTGGTTCCTTAACCACTAGACCAAATTGACTCTGTCTTACTGTAACTGTGAACAAATAAACCACTTTGATATGCCTGCCTTTTTACTTCTAATAGTCTTTCTAATTTATAATTCAATCAATTTTGGAATGTGTGGCAAGCAGATTTTTGCAAGCCAGATATAGTAGTCCAAATCTATCTGTGCATTTGAAAAATAGGTGCATATATGATAGGAAGTTGTGCATTTAAACTCAGGGTGAAATTTTATTTTAAACTTTTTAAATACCATAAAAAGACCCAGATAGACCAGTACGTTGCCTTCATTGTAATATAGATAGCACATTCCTAATTTTGAACACATGCTGTGGTTGGAATATTGTGGTGTTCTAGTTCTTGATTAACTCTTCCTCATTTTCTGTTTCCATCTTACTTACTTATGGAAAATTATACTTTCCGCAGGTTCATTTACTGTATGGCTTAAACGAAATAAGAGCTCTGCAGAATTTTGCAAACGTTACAAAAACCATTAAAGAAAGTTGAAATAGCACCATCCATTTTTTAAAATAAAAAATAAAAAAGCTATCAGGAGATAATATTTATGTTTATATTGGTGAAACATGACCTAGCAGGCCTTAAACATCTGAACTTTATTTAAGCTTGCGATGAAAAAATGCAGATGTACATTCATTTGGGCAATATAGAACAAGTAAAACATATGGTTAGAATAGGTCATAAACTTGAAACCGAACCTGAACAGCTTCATAATTCATTTTCGCACTGCAGGCATTCCCTTTTGAAATCCATGGGGCTTCTTTTTCTCTTTATTTTCTTAAAGTCAATTTAATTTTGATGAAAGACCTTTCATTGACAGCTCCAACAACTGAGGAGCCTGGATGAATTCAGCTTCACAATCACAATTCTGAAAGGTTGCGCTGCAGCTTATGGAACTGAGATTTTATCTATACACAGTATACATATATATACTCACAGCTAAAGGACCCCAAAATCTTAATTTTACAGCTTCCTTGAGGTACAGCCCAGTCAATTTTGTAGATGAATGAAATACAATATAGCGGCAAATCGATCCCTTTTTTTGAGATTATAAGTGCCAACATTTAGTGTTAGTTCTTAACTAATATTGTCCAAAAGCTAACTTTGGTCTAAGAAAAATCGCCCAAGCCAACATCTAAGTTTGATTTAGGCACTGGATAGTTGCAGTGTCATCCAATTTATACTAAGTTCCTGATTTGGTTAAAAATATATCATCAGCTATTCATGAGAGTTCAATTTTTTATTTGCAAAGTTGGCAACACTAATCTTCATGGACAGCCATGCAGTAGTGCTTGTTATTTTTAGTTGAGGATAGGTTTATCTGTTATAATAAATTATGTATGTAACATAAGCATTGCAGTTGGAAAATACAGAAAAGATGCTAAAACACTCCTTATATGCAACACCCTTTTGTTATACGGTGGCTCTGCCATAATACTATTGCTGTTACTAATCGCCACCTTTCTTGTATTCAGAAATGTTTAATCATATAAGGAAATTTCTCTTAGATTTGAAAGATGCTAAGAGCAAGAGAAAATAATGCTTTGGATGCAAACACTTCCATCTTCCAATAAAAAACATTTTCATGCATGGGTGAAAGTATGTTTATTTAAAGAAAGAAATGTTTGGATTCAATCCAAATTCTGTCTTCTGTTGTTTATATATACGCTTGTCTGACACAACCATACAAAAAAAAAAATCTGAAAAGTGCAAGCTGGGTCAATATGTAGCTATCAGCCCATACTTTGAGAAAAATGCAGATTCCTATACATCTTAAGATGAAGATGGAAGAGAGGGAGATGTGATCTGTTGTTAATTAATCCACCACAGTAGAGGTGGTTGATCGATTAACAACAAATCCCATCTCTCTCTTTTCCTCCATCTGTAATTGGGTCATAGTGCACGTGTGTGTGTGCGTGTGTGTGTGTGCGTGTATCACTCTCAGTGTGTGTCTGTGTGTGCATGTGTATTTGTAGCATTCCGATATCCATCTCATCATTTTTTTTACATTTTTTTTAAATTTTTAATTAAACAAAAGAAAAAGAAAAAAATCATCCTTCATTACATCCTGTAGAAAGCATGTCGATTGGTTACATATAGCTCTCGGTTACATTTCTTCCACCATCATTATTCATATTAAATTACACACTTTAAATCAAAAATTCATTGTATATCCATCTCATCATTATACTAATTACCGCAACAAGGATTTAAAAAAAAAAACTTCATGAAAGTCCAGGAGCTACAATGGATTTGGAGACTCAAGGAGCTGAAATGGAAATGTTTTGTCTCTTCGGTTACATCAGATGGCATTGTTTTGTGGAGGAGACCCAAAGCATGTCCTCTCATTTGGAGCATGTGGGATGGGCAGATACTATTGGGTAGAGGAAGGTCCCACAAAGCATTCATTCCTCTGCCATGTAGGACTTTACCGGTGGTAACCTGCTTGAACTTTGAATCATAACCAGAAGCCTATAGGAAGCAATATAGCATGCAAAGTTATGGTGTTACTTGGATGTATAGGTAGTCCTCACAACTGAGCGCAAAATTTACGTTGTAAGGGAGAAATTTGTTAAGTGAGTTTTGTCCCATTTCACGACTTTTCTTGCCACATTTATTAAGTGAACCACAGAAGTTGTTAAATTAGTAAGATGGTTGTTAAGTGAATCTGAATTCCCCATTGACTTTGCTTGATAAAAGCATGCAGAAGGGGATCACATGACCCCCAGGACACAGCAATGGTTATAAATATGAGTCGGTTGCCAAGCGTCCAAATTTTATTCACGAGGCCATGGGAACACTACAATGGTCACAAGTGTGAAAATGGTCATAAGTCACTTTTTTCAATGCCGTTGTAACTGTGAACAGTCACTAAACAAACTGTTGTAAGTCAATGACTACCTGTACCAAGGTATACTCATAACTCTGCTGTTGCATTTTGAACTGAATTCCGAATTATAGCCGCTGGATGTCTTGTTATTGTTCAAAATACAAGACAAGGGGACCAACTTCCCAAAATGGCAGCTGCAGACTGGCAAAAGTACCAATAGCAGCTCCCCAGTTGAGCTATAGAGGAAGGGGCTTGGACCTCTCCATTGCCAACTTCCTTCTTTTCCTTCCCAATAACTCAGGCCAGTAAACCATCCTGACTACCCTCACTACTGCCAGGAGATGCTCCATAGACATACCATATTCCACAGTACCTGTCCACTTCCTCTTCCCTTGCCCTTTCTTCTTTGTATCCTGGCAGCACTTTGAGGGGGAGGTGGTATTTGTATCACTTTGGAAGGGATTTCTAGCTTGGCCTGGCCTGACCAAGCCTATCTTGGATTCCTTTTCTTCCCTGCCAAAGCTCCATCCACACCATTTCTGAAGCTCAACCTAATATATTGTGTCTATTACAGGCTACCATACCTAGAAAGGTGCAAAAAAAAAAATAGCATTGAAGGTGATGAGAGTTGCCTGGAAACCCAGTCTTACAAGGAAAAACTAAAAGAAGAAAGGGGCCATTTTTAGACTGCAGGATATAAAATAGTGCAGGGATATCACAGAAACGCGGTGGCTCAGTGGCTAAGACGCTGGGCCTGTTGATCAGAAAGATCAGCAATTTGGCGGTTCGAATCCCTAGCACTACGTAATGGAGTGACATTACTTGTCCCAGATTCTGCCAACCTAGCAGTTCAAAAGCATGTAGAAATGCATGTAGAAAAATAGGGACCACCCTTGGTGGGAAGGTAACAGCATTCCGTGCTCCTTCGGTGTTTAGTCATGCTGGCCACATGACCATGGAGATGTCTTCAGACAGTGCTGGCTCTTTGGCTTTGAAACAGAGATGAGCACTGCGCCCTAGAGTTGGGAACTACTAGCACATATGTGCGTGGAGAACCTTTAACTTTATCAAAGAAAATTGAATCAAGGTCTATTCTGAATCAGAGAACACAAAGTAATGGTACAAAGTTATGGGAAGGTAAATTCCAGCTAAATATTAGAAATAAATCTGCAAGCATAGTTTAGCGGTGAAATCAAAAGCACAGTTTAACAGTCTGCCTCTCTTCACTGAATAGGTTCAAATGATGGCAAAGCAAGCATGTCATTATTTGGATTCCTGAACTGAAAAGACATTTGAACCAGTGGTGAAATTCATTTTTTTTACTATCGTTTCTGTGGGCGTGGCTTGGGAAATGTTACTAAAAAATCCTGATTCCCACCCAACTCCAGGGGAAGGATATTGCAAAATCCCCATTCCCACCCCACTCTGGGGCCAGCCAGTGATGGTATTTGCTGATTCTCCGAACTACTCAACTATTCCGCTACCAGTTTTCCAGAATCCTTCAGAACCTGCTGAATTTCACCCCTGGTTTGAACTCAATGCTTTAAATTGGTCTAGCTATCTGCGGGATCATATCCTACCCCACACATCCCTTCGGCCGATCCACTCCCACAGAGAGGGACTTCTCTGGGTGCCGTCCACTAGGCAGTGCCAGCGGGCAATGCCCAGGGGAAGGGCCTTCTCTGTGGTGAGCCCAACCCTCTGGAACGACCTACCCCCCGAACTTAGAACTATCACGGACCTCCGCTCCTTCTGCCAAAACTTGAAGATGTACTTCTTCCATCTTTCCGGCCTGGCCTAATCCACACCATCAAGCTAGCAGACTGAAGCTTAAATTGTTTTAATTTGGCTTTTAAGGGGTAACAGTTTTAGGATTTTTAGCACAGTGTTATTAGTATTTAATCTGTTTTTAGTATTTATCTATTGTTATATTTTATATTTCTATTTTAATTTCCTGTGCACCGCCCCGAGTCCCTTTGGGGAGAGTGGCGCAGTTTATAAATTCAATAAATAAATAAATAAATAAATAAATACATACATACATACATACATACATACATACATAAATAAATAAATAAATAAGCGAGCCTTCCTAACTATGATTTTGTGAGATGACTTGTTTCCTTAGAGGAAAGGAGTTCTGCCAGAGAAGGAGGGAAAGGATTGTGGCCTTTCTATAGAGCATTGAGAACTCTGACTCCAGTCTATAATTCCTCAGCACATCAATATTACTCTGCCAAAATTTCAATAGCCCATTTTTTTGAGTCTTTTTTTCCAGAATGGTTCCAAATGGGAAAGGCAACCCCATTCTCATTTTCATTCTCACCCACAACGTCTCCAAAGTGACAAATATTTGTCCATAAATATCAGTACCACCTCTTCCCTTCCAACTGCTTGCAAGTAATCAAGGGAACAAGTTGAAATCTCTGATTCATGGAAAGTTACTACTTCTGCTGTAAACCAGAGGAATTGGAGATTTTTTTAAAAAAGTGAAGATTTCCTGAGTTGCTTAATATAAACTAAAAAAATGAGGCAAATGAAGAGGCATAATGTATCACACAGAGAGAGATTGTGTCCAGATTATTTGTATGCTATTGAGTCTGCTGCTTTAGTGCTAAAGTTATTTCTCCAGTTACTAATCAATAGATTCACAGCAGCCTTTTTTTCTCTCTTGAAAGATGCATAACCTGAACTTGGGTTGAACAATCCTTCAAACAACGAAGCCTATTAGGATTAAAGATTAGAGATAGAGGTTCACCAGGATAGTGATACAACTGAAATGGAAGGAGGTGTAAAGTCTAAAAATTCTTCTGAGTGGTGACAAACAGTGGTGGGTCAGCCAAACTGGTAGTAGCAGCTGCAGGAGGTTCCACCCGCCCGCCCAGATGCTTCTGTGCATACACAGAAGTATTGCAAGTGCAAGCACACACGGAGTGTGCCCAATCTGGTAGTAAAGAAATTAACAATCCACCTCTGGTGACAAGGAACCAACTTTTTAGGCCAGTCAAGAAAGGATAGATCCAAAATTGCTTAAGGGAAATGTTTATGATAATATTTGTACTCCATATTTATATCTAGTCAGATGGCAGCCTATTTGATGAGCTCGTCTGATCCAGATCGCATCAATAGTTGCATGGGAGATTACTATGGAAAAAAACAGAATTTTTAGGAGTTGGAAAACTGTAAGTATTTTAAAAAGAGAAAGCAAAATATTTTTGCACTGTTGCCAGAACAAACTACAAATGTCATGAAATCATCCAGCTCGAAGCATGACTTTACTCTTTCATTCTACCTATCTAGCACAGAAGAGCTGAGCTTAAGACCATGCAGTTACTATTAACATGATGAAAGAATTAAATCAATGAAACATTTCAATGTTGTGGCTGGTTGGCTGGTTGGCTGGTTGGCTGGTTGGCTGGTTGGCTGGTTGGCTGGTTGGCTGGTTGGCTGGTTGGCTGGTTGGCTGGTTGGTTGACTGCCTGCCTGCCCTTCCTGCCCTGCCTGCCTGCCTGCCTGCCTGCCTGCCTGCCTGCCTGCCTGCCTGCCTGCCTGCCTGCCTGCCTGCCTGCCTGCCTGCCTGCCTGCCTGCCTGCCTGCCTGCCTGCCTGCCTGCCTTGGAGAAATGCAGTATTTTACTTATTTTCAACCTGATTCAAGCAGATCAATTTCCTCTGTTGCTTTCTTTACCTCTTCCACTGGTGGCACTCTGCCAGTTAAAAATTGCATGGTTACCACGGTAGTACTCCATTTTTGACAATTTCCATAACCCTATTCCTTTGCTCTCCAGAGGCATCTGAGCATTTAGGAATTTTAGCCCTGCCAAATGGGCTTCATCCAGGAAAAGCATTATCCTTTTAAAACTTGGAACACAATTCAGTATTGCTTTCTCTTTAAAACTGAATTAAAATGTAATGATATTACAACAGACCATTCCCACTGATGATAATGTACAGATTTTTCCAGTTCCATATCCATAATGGTACTCTGCTGTAAACTGTTAAATTCCCTAGAGGTTTTTTTGCCTCCAAGTAGCACTACCCAAAACCACTTCATGTGTACCATCCTACATCATTCTTTCATTGGAGAAAGACCAGTTGGCTAAATCAAGTCCTTATTCACATTTCTTTGCAAAGCAATTCCTGCTGCTTCTTTTTCTGCCTTATCCCAATTGTAGCATCTGCTGTCTGGAAGGAGTCAAATCTAGTTTGCCTTTCAGTTTGTGCGCATGAGGCAGTACGTGAAATTAAGGTATCGCAGTGAGAGGTCATAAGCACTTTCAGTGAAAATATCAAGGGAGCAGAAGAGAATCAAGTCAGTTTTGCTCCAGGGAGCTCGTAAGTTATAGTCATGGCCAGTGGAGCAAAAGGTTAGGAAGCCAAAAGTCTCATCAAAACAGCGTTGCAGGAGCCACGTCTGCAGATGTTTCATAATAAAGGCACATGCCGAGGTCAGATATTCAGCAAACGCTTGCCATTCGTATCAAGAGAAGGCAAAGGACTGGAGCAGGAGGTGAGATGCACAAACGAATAAAGCTTGGGAAAAACAGACTGTGATTTATGGTATGGAAATAGCAATGTTCTCCTTGACATTGGACAGGGTAAACCATCAGGAAGTTGGAATTTCGTATGGCTTTATTTGCACAAAGTTCCACGTCCAGGTTGCTTTGCAGAGGCTCACAAACAAAATTAAATTCCTTGTTCCCAAACAGCCCATAGCCTTATTTTATAAGAGAAGATTAATAATAAAATGTCAGGGAATAATAGACAGAAACAGGGAGGAGGACACGTAAAAGCCCATCCGTAGCAAGCTGTGAAATGACCTGCAGGATATTGAGATTCTCCATTGATGAGAGGTAAGGATTAGGGCAAATGCAGGCTAGAAATAGGTTCTCCTTAAATGCAAATCATGATCACCATTCTTTACTTTACTTTTACTTTTATTAAATTTGTATTCTGCCCTTCTCTCTTTCGGGACTCAGGGCGGTGAACAGGCATAATAAAACAGTAAAACATCCGACACAAAAATACATTAAAATACATTAAAACTATTAAATTTAAGGGCCCGTTCTAAAAACCAGATAACCATATAAAAACAGTTAATAAAATCAACTAAAATCAATTAAAAATTACAATCGGTTAAAAGAAAACTACACCAGGCCGCACGAAATAGGTGCGTTTTCAGGGCCCGACGGAAGAGGCACAGGTCGGTGATTGTACGAAGGTCGGGGGGCAGATCGTTCCAGTTATACAATTACATTGTATAACTAGCAAACAAAGTCAATCCTATTTGCTTCATATTGGATTCTGGCAAGACAAAATCTGTGGGTGTTTTGGGATGGGGGAGGGGTAAGGCTTGTATGGTTAACTGGATGGAGTTTGAGTACATTTAACCTGAAGAAGTGGACAGGAACCTTTGCTGCTTCTAGTTCGGTCACTTGTGTCTTAGATCCATGTCCCTCCTGTCTTGCTAAGGGTGTGCAGGAAGGGATGTGTGTCTGGGCAGTAGTTAATTCCTGTTTGAGAGTGGGAGTAGTTCTGCCACTTAAGGAGGCAGTGGTATGCCCTCTCCTCAAGGGATCATCACTCAATCCAACTAATTTGGATAGATACTGTGTGGTGAGAGTGGCTTTCAGAGGATCTTGGATGAAACAGATTATCTGGACCCCTTTTTGAACAGGGTTTGGGACTGAGACAGCATTGATTACATTTATGGATGACCTCTAACAGGAACGAGATGGATGTAATGCATCTTTTCCTGGCTCTTCTTTACCTCTCAGTCCCATTTGATACCATTGATCATGAAATCCTTCTGGATGGACTTTGAGAGTTGGGGGCTGGTTGTCCTCCTTCCATCAAGGTCAGCTCCAGTCAGTGTTGACGGATGATTGACCTACTTTGTGGGTACTTCAGGGCTTTGTGGGTACTTCAGGGTAGGACTCCTTTCCTACCAAATATCTATATGAAGTGCTGAGGAAGGTGTTCCATTGGTTTGGGGTGAGGTATCATCAATATGCAAATAACTCCCAGCTTTATCTCTCCCTCTCAGGCCCTCTGGGTGATACTCTGGATGTCCTGTCACAGTGTCTGGAGGCTGTTCTTTTAATTTTAATGTTTTCATCTCTTTATATGGTGCTGCCCACTTGATGGTGAGATGGGCAACACATAAATTAAATAAATAGATAAAACAATATTGAATAAAATAAAGGTCATTCTCTTGAAAATATGTTAGAATAAAAAGCAATAATAAATTGCAGAAGAGAACAAAAATTTTGCACTTGTAAGAAATGTTAGAAAATGTCACTGCATATGTATCTCTAAGATATACATTTAAATGCATTTTAAATTGCATTGCTAGTATTGTAAAAGAATAATACCAAGCACTGAATTAGTCAATTTAAAATTTCATGTTTCAGACAAGCAGCAAGTACCCTAAATCCAACCAGACATACATTATACATAAATAAATAAACATGTACATGACTTATAATAATTTCATATGAAAAATTCAAATAGAAAAATTAAAAATATACTGCATACATATACACCAGTGGTGGGTTTGTACCGGTTTTACTACCAGTTCGCTCATGTGTGCATGCATGCTTTCATGCACGTATGACACTTTTGCACATGTGCAGAAGTGTCCAGGAGGATGGGCGGAGCCTCCCCCTGCCGCCACTACCAGTTCAGCCGAACCAGGTTGAACTGGCAGGAACCCACCTCTGATAAACACTCTATATTACAAAATTTGAATTGGAAGATTTGAGGGTTAAGATTTTTTCCCCACAAATTCATTCCAGCTGCTTTCTGCATTCATGGAGCCTAATTTCTGAAAAGCCTTTAGGAAAGGGTGGTGAAATCATATCAAGTTGGAGGAAAAACAAATGACCCAATTATCTCAAACAAGACTTGAGGACACCATCTGGCTCTGTTTAGTGATACCATAGTGTATGGGCCTTATATAAACAGCATAAAACTGACTTCTACTTTACTGGATAATTGTGTGACAATGTGACCTCCCAACTTCTCCCAAGTGCTTGCATAAGTTTAATCACTGTTATCATTAGCATCAGGTCATAGCCAACATTCCCAGCTGAGATCCAAGAAATGACCATGCTGTTCAAACTCTTGTAGTCTGGTATCTCCAAAGTCCAAAGACAGTTTAAATGCATGCAAAACATGTAATCAAGAAGATAATCATTTGCCAGGATAATCCCATGCACCCAGTAGGAAAGCAGATCTTCAGGAAAAGTACTAATGATCTATTAAAACTCTGCAGAATATATATTTTTTCTGTTGCATATTTTTTAAAGAAGTGCATAGTTATGGGATTTGCATGCAGGAAGCCTCAAGCGATCCCATGTAATATGCTTAACATATGAAGAAATGTAAAATGCTCCCAAAAAGTCCATATAGTTTCTGTGGAATCAGGCAATGATTTTCCAGCATGTCATACAGAAACCTTTGTTGGTCCTTCTTTGAAGAGCTTGGGATTATTTTTTCTGCATGCAGAACTCATGATCTATTATAAAGTTGCAATTCTTCCCCCAAACATGTTAAGGACTGAAGTATTCTTTCACCTTGAAATCCCCAGCCATAACCTGTTTTATTTATTAACTGATTTCTTGTATTACATCATGATCTGCTGCTTCTGTATTTACATAGACGTATATTATATTTTGTTGTTGTAATCTAGAAGGAAACTCATCCATTTTATTTTCATTGAGTAATTTAAAAAACTCAAAGCAGCACATACATGATGCTTTTAATCTGTGTCATGCAAGCCTGCAAATTAGTGCAGACCAGTGGTGGGATTCCAAATCTTTTATTTATTTATTTATTTATTTATTTGTTCGTACTTTTATACCGCCCTCTCTCCCAAATGGGACTCAGGGCGGTTCACAGGAATAAGAAAATAAAAATATAAATATACAAACACCAAATAAGTTTAAAATTAAATTGTGACACATCAGTTAAAGAAAAAAAAGGATTACTCAGATTTTTTAGGACAAGTAAGAAAAACAAGTTTCAGGCAGAGAAATCCTCATGAAGAAGCCTAGATCTGGGTAGTGGAGAATTTTTAAAACCCATGTTGTATCGTAAACAAAACCTTGATGAAACAATGATCCAGAGGCGTAGCGTGGGGGGTGCAGGGGGGGCCGGCCGCACCGGGCGCAACATCTGGGGGGGCGCGCTCCAGAGACCCGACTCGGAAGCTCTCCTCCGCGGGTCTCTGGAGTTGGCGGTGGCGGCGGCGCCTGGGCGCTCCTGGGCCGGCGAGAGTCGGGGAGCGAACAGCGGCCAGTAGGGGCCAAACCCTCCCAGGCCATCCCCCGGCTGAGGCCAGCGCCGGCTCCTCGCACCCGCCAGCGCCACCCGAGGGGGCCAGGCGAGACTTAAAGGCGCAGGTCTTTCGAAGCAACGGCCGTGCGGAGACCCTGGAAGACTCCTCCGTTCCCAGCCAGCCAGAGGAGCGGCAACCTGGGCCCCGCGGCGGCCCGGGAAGACCCTCTTGCCCCGGCTTTCGGGCCGTCGCCCTCCGTAGAAAGGAGCGTCGGGTGTCCCAGGCCCGCACCACGCAAAGGGCGCCCGCTTCTCCCCAAGGCGAGGCAACGAGTGTCGGACCCGGATGGCCGAGCCCTGTGGGCTCGACACCACAAGAAGAGCTGCCTCCCCCGAGTGCTAAAATCCACGGGTTAGGGGGCGCAAATTACTTGCCTTGCCCCGGGTGCTGACAACCCACGCTACGCCACTGCAATGATCGCAGATTCTTCACGAAGTTTATGTTCTGTAACGATGGCACCATCATTATCTCTTGGGAATATACAAGGGGCAACTGCAAGAATTGAAATGAAGAAGCGGAGAGTACCACCCCTACCAGTAATTCCATCCTTTTCTGTTGGGAAAGCTGAGAGAGAAGAAAAAAAATGCCAAGTGCGATTCCTCAAAGTTCATTGCAACAAGAAATAAAAAAGAAAAATAGACGTGCTCCTCTTCCACCATCTCCTAAAATGCCAAACAGATTTGAAGAAATGGATAATAAAAGACAAAGTACAATTGATCCTTTTCAACTGTCATTTGTCGGCCATTTTGTTTCAACTGTCATTTGTCGGCCTTTTTGTTTGCCTGGAAAGATTCCTGTTGTGGCTGTCACTGCTGTCTGTATCCCACCTGGTGCAGGTGTTGGCACGGCGCTCAAACCAATTTCATTGTAATTTTATTACAATATTATTACAATGACAATAAAGATTATTATTATTATTATTAAATAAATTTGGCCTGTGCTAAAACTTAATTTAAAAACCCAGCTAAAAGACTGAAGTATTCCTATTGGTTCCTATAAGTTTTCCTATTGGTTCTATGAGATGACGCTTCATGAGCACATGCAGTACTCAAAGACCACCCTCGGTGTCAGCGCTGGTGAACTGAGCTGTTTTTTAGCTCAACTGAGGCACAGCAATCTGCTCTACCACATGAATCAGCTGAGCTTAAAAAACAAGGGAATATAGGACAGGGAATGATGGGGACGAGAGGACAGAGCCAACCAGAGCTGGCATTTGCTAGTTCTCTGCACTACTCAAAATTTCCACTACCGGTTTGCTTGAACCAGACCGAACCGGCTGAATATCACCTCTGGTGCAGACAAAGAAACAATGTCATATAGGTCACTACTACTTTTACTGTAGCAGCTTTGGTAACAGAATCTTGCAAGTCTGAACATGTTTCCCATCTCTCCTTTTATCGTCATACAAACCAGGGAGGGCCTTGTCTGAGATATTTTCCCATGTTATTTTTTCAAGATGTGCTTAGGCCCCTCTTATCTAACCATTGCCTTGTAGCAGCTCTACCTTCTCTCGGCCAGGGCCCTTTGTGTGTCATTATTATTATTATTATTATTATTATTATTATTATTATTATTATTTATTGGACTTCTAGACCACCCCCTCTCCCCGAAGGGACTCGGGGAGGAGAACAGCATGCTTCTAGCCCAGGGGTGGGCAAACTTTGCAACTTTAAATCTGAAGGAACCCAGAAGAGCTTTGCTGGCTGGAAAATTCTGGGAGCTGAAGTCCTTCAGACTTAAAGTTGCAAAGTTTGCCCACCCCTGTTCTAGCCTAAGACAAGGTAGTCTTGAATTTCAGATTCTTCTCAATTCTTCCATGTCCAAAATAACTGACACCCTTGGTAAAGGGGACAAAAAAATCATGATTTTAAGTAGGCATTGGCTAAATGACAGATTAAGATCTTCAATGCTTCCAATTGAGAACAGACGAAGTTAACACTCATTACCTCTTGCAGTTTCCCATGAAGTTATTCTAAAATATGTTTTCGATGTCAGATCAAATCAGCTTCTTTTTAAAACGAGTCCACAGCTGCTCTCCAATTCAACAGCTAGTGCTGGAGAGAAAGAAAAATCCTTTTAGTAATTTCCAGTACTTGCTAGCAGCAACATGACAGCAATCAGGAGATTTCTGCTAATAAAAAAAAAGAACATTGCACAGCTAGAGTAAGAGATGCTAATACACTGTAGTCTAGGCGAGTTATACAGTAGTTTGCCATAAAATATCGGGGAGATTGTATAACTGCAATCAACTCACCAAAGATCAAATTTTGCTATGAAAAGGCCATATAGGTGTGGCACGTGTGTCTGTAATGTCAATACAGATTCTCAATACTTTGTTAATAATGTTGGAAGAAGGGATTTTTGCCAGACCTGCAACCCAACCAGCCAGGATTAAGCCAAAGACACTCTTCAGGTTAGCCAAGTGATCTGCCATAAAATCAAATACACTATTCCTAAATAAACATGCATAGAACTGAGCCAATTATGCTGTTTTGGCATCGCTCATGGAGCCTGATGAGCCAAATAAAAGGCATGGAAGAAAAATTCTGTAAATAAAGAAGATTGCTCTTAAAAATCAATCCTGGAGCTGAAAGATTAAATTAAACCCAACAAGTGTTCAGTCTTATGGAAAAACAGTATGCAACAAACTATGTAAAAGTGCCCAAAATCATATTATGGGTGCCAGAACTGCAGGCTGATGTATTTCTTTAGAATCCAGACATCCATTACCACCTACAACACTATTTCATTGGACAGATTTTTAAAACCTGAAATTTGAAATCTTCAGAACTGCAACATTACAATAAACAGACTTTAACTCAGCCATCAAGGCACGCTATTTGAATAGTTTTATTTTCTCTGAATTTATCTATTTTTCTCTGAATTAATTTCCTTTGTGTAAGGTGTTGGCTGTACTTCTATCATATGTGGTTTTTATGATGGGAGCCTTCTAAATGTAATTTCTGTTATAGGCTTCCATCATACCATTAGAAAATTAGTCACTGATTGAAGGTTGGGAAGTTCTCTGGTATTCCCAAGTTTTTCCAAATATTGCAGAGGGTTAATCATCATTACACTTGAGGGAAGAAATCAGAGGTTACCACCCTATTTGGAATTGCTATTGTTAATGGATGTAGAGGTGGCTCCTGTCCTAAGAGTCTGCTTTACCTACACATGAGGAACATAATAGTAGCAAATGATTCAATCTGTTCCCAGTTTGATTACTATGAGTCTCCTGCTATGCAAGAGAGTCTTCAGAGAATGTGTATTGCAAGCAAAAGATTTCAACCAGGGTGCTTTCTAAAGTGTGTTCCGTAGACCTAGTAAGATCTTCTATCCATAACACCTCTTTTAGATTTATTTCCAGTCTCAGTTCAAAGGGCTGTTCATAATGTAAATATGTTCTTCATAGTGCAACGCTCCAAATGGGATAGGCCAGTAATGGTTAACCTTTCCGACCCCAAGTGCTGAAACTGGAGCGCACGCTGGAGCACTGGAACCCAGAAGAGAGCAGCTGGCCCCTGCGCATGAGCTGCACTTCTGGGTTCCATTGCATGCATGTGCACCAGACAGCTGGTCTGGTGCATATGCATGCTAGACCAGATGTCCATTTCACATCTGTGCAATGGAACCCAGAAGAGCAGCTGGCGACGGCACACATGCCCACAGAGAGGGCTCTGCATCGGTGGTGGGTTTCCATTTGTTTTACTACCAGTTCACTTGTGCACGTGCAAGCACTCGCACATGTGCAATGCTTCTGCAACGCATGCACAGAAGCACCTGGGAGGGTGGGTGGAGCCTCTCACAGCTGCCACTACCAGTTCACCTGATCCAGGCCAAACCGGGAGCAACCCACCTCTTTATTTATTTATTTTTTATTTTATTTAAATTTATATCCCGCCCTTCTCCACAGAGGACCCAGGGCGGCGTACAGGAAATTTAAAAACATACCAATACAAAGATCAATATATAATTTAAAATAAATATTAAACAGTCCTATCCTGTACTAAAACCAAATTTAAAATACCCAATTTAAAAACTTCCTAAAAGTCCCCACGGGAGGTTAGGCTAGGCCGGCTTGTTGGAACAAATATGTCTTTAGACATTGGCGGAAGAGGCGGAGGTTGGTGATGGTACGTAATTCGGGGGGTAGGTCGTTCCAAAGGCTCTTCCCCTGGGTGTCGCCAATCGGCATTGTCCGGCCAACGGCACCCTGAGAAGGCCCTCTCTGTGGGAGCGTATCGGTCTAAGGGATGTATGGGGCAGGAGGTGGTCTCGCATATAACTAGGCCCCGAGCCATGGAGCGCTTTAAAGATGGTTTAGGTTTGCCATCACAGCGGTAGGCTGTCCCTTTTCCTCTAACTTTAGAAGATAGTATAGATTATAATCTTTTTCTGAAATGGCATTGCAAACATCACAGAGATTCAGTGGATAACCATAAAAGTAGGATGGGCACTATGTAGGTATAAACTTTGAACTGAAACGCTTCCGAATCATATGAGGCAGGCAGTAGAAGTACTAGTTCCTTGATAGGTTCAAGTAAGGTTTGTCAACCACGGCAACCTTAAGATATGTGGGTTTCAGTTTTCAGAACTCTGGCATAGTAGTTGGGGAATTCTGGGAGCTGAAGTCCACATATCTTAAAGTTGCTAAGTTTGAGAAATACCAGGTTAAAGGATTGATTCTGGTCTCATGATACTATTTTTTTAAATTTTATTTTAATGTTTAAAGCTCAGTTGTAGTATTTTATTTTTGTATATAGATGCTTGAAGAATTTCATTAGTGCCCAGGAGTGGTTTATGATTATTACCTGAAAGTATATCACTGAACATCAGACTTGATTATATCTGCTGTACAACTGTTAAAATAACTGGAATTTAAATTAATCATGGAGAGTTGCATTGCTATTAACTGCTACACCTGATGATTACCACAGCACTGCTATTACTATTACTTAGGGATTAATGGAAGTATGTTTCTCATTTTCAGTTTTTGGGATCAGGAACTGGAAGGCAAAACCCAGATCGTGTCATTTTTATGGGTCTCTCATAGCAATCTTATTGGTCATAGAGGCAGGGGTGAAATGCTACCAGTTCAGACCAGTTCGTCCAAACCGATAGTAAAAAATTCTACCGGTTTGGGTGAACAGGCATTTCTGATGATCAGCTGGGCGATGATCAGCTGTGTCATGCAATTTCTATTAGCTACAATCATCAGATTTCCTGCTTTCTAGCTAATCTAAATTGTGTGGTACAGTGGATCCCCCCCCCCCGCCTTATTTATTTATTTATTTTATTAAATTTATACCCTGCCCTTCTCCTACAAAAGGACCCAGGGCGGCACACAGGCAAATCAAAAACACAACATACATAAATAAACCGATTATTAAAATCCAATTAAATTAAATTACCCCGTGCTAAAACATTTTAAAATTCTCTAATTAAAATTTATAACTAAAAAGTCCAAATCGGACTTGCTGTTCTACTTGCTGTTGCTGTTACTTGCCTTGCTGTTCTACTTACCTTTTTAGACTTGGAAGGCTTCAAAGTGTTTCTTTTTAGCACTGCGCAGGCATGACTCGCCAAACCGGTAGCAGACTGCAAAGGATTACACTGCTGCATACAGGGGTTATGGTGCTAGCTAGATTATCAGATAGAACTTTGAGTTGTTATATAAAATGTCCTGCTGGATCAGCAAATAGTCCAAAACTGTAGCCAAGTGAGTGCAATGAGAAGCTCATAAACCAGGGCTGAAAGACGATAAATTCCTTCTACTGTTCTCTTCATTAAATAGTCAGCATCAAATAGAATCACTTCATGATTCTACCACTATTACTACTGATTAGCATTGGTCTAGTGCAGGCATGTCCAATGTATGCTGCCCCATGATATATAATGAAAAATATTAAAAAATAAAGGATGTTTGTTATTTACATACGTTAAGTATTGTTGGAAGTAAAGAGTTCAGGGTTCGTTCCCAGCTGGGAAGAGAATTTCATGAAAACAGCTGCCTGGAAGTTATGAGCTTTAATAATAATAATAATAATAATAATAATAATAATAATAATAATAATAATAATAATAATAATAATAATAATAATAATAATAATAATAATAATTATTATTATTATTATTATTATTATTATTATTATTATTATTATTATTATTATTATTATTATTATTATTTATTACATTTATAAACCGCCCCCCTCTCCCCGAAGGGACTCGGAGTGGTGTACAGGAAAATTAAAAAACTATCTAAAAACATACAAGACATACAAAGTTAAAAACGAATTAAATTATCCTGTACAAGAATTTAAAACATTAAAATTATAACCCATTAAAACCAAATCAATAATTTGTAAAAAACAGACTGGGGCAAGAAGCGTCGATTAGGCCAAACCAGCCTGATGGAATAAATAAGTTTTTACTTTTTGGCGGAAGGTGCGGAAGTCCGTGGTCGTTCTAATATCCGGGGGTAGGTCGTTCCAGAGGGTCGGGCCCATCACAGAGAAGGCCCTTCCCCTGGGCGTCGCCCGCTGACATTGCTTAGTGGACGGCACCCGGAGAAGTCCCTCTCTGTGTGAGCGAATCAGCCGAAGGGATGTATGGGCCAGGATACAATCCCGCAAATAACTAGGTCCTGTGCCATGGAGCGCTTTAAAGATGATAATCAACACCTTGAAACGCACCCGAAAGGCCACAGGCAGCCAGTGCAGCTCGTGCAGGAGTGGTGTTACATGGGAGTATCTAGTAACTCCCATAACTGCCCACGCGGCTGCGTTCTGGACCAGCTGTAGCCTCCGAGTGCATCTCAAGGGGACTCCCATGTAGAGAGCATTGCAGTAGTCCAGACGAGACGTCACAAGCGCATGAGTGACGGTGCGCAGGGCGCCCCGGTCCAATAGGGGACGCAACTGGCGCACCAGGCAGACCTGGTAGAATGCCCCCTGGCCACGGCTGTCACATGATCTTCTATTGACAGCCGGGAATCCAGGAGGACGCCTAAGTTGCGTGCCCGCTCCACGGGTGATGCCGTCAACTGGTTGAACCTGGGAGCCGGTAGCCACAGCCACTCAGTCTTGGATGGGTTGAGCTTGAGTCTGTTCCTTCCCATCCAGATTCGCACGGCTTCCAGACACCGGAACATCACTTCGACGGCATCGTTGGGGTGATTTGGGGTAGAAATGTACAGATGGGTGTCATCTGTGTACAGATGGTAATGTACCCCAAACTCACGTATGATCTCGCCCAGCGGCTTCATATATGTATTGAACAGGAGAGGCGAGAGGACCGACCCCTGAGGCACCCCACAAGTGAGAGGCCCCGAGGCCGACCTCTGCCCCCCTGCCAATACAAATTGCAACCGACCAGAGAGGTAAGAGGAGAACCACTGCAAAATGGTGCCCCTCACCCCCAACCCCTCCAGTCGATGCAATAGGATACCATGGTCGATGGTATCAAAAGCCGCCGAGAGGTCTAATAGGACCAGGATGGAGGAGCAACCCCCATCTCTGACCCTCCAGAGATCATCCACCAACGCGACCAATGCCGTCTCGTTGCTGTGACCGGGTCGGAAGCCGGACTGGCGCGGGTCCAGACAATCAATTTCCTCCAGATGACGTGGAAACTGTTGTGCCACCACACTCTCTACAACCTTTGCCAAAAAGCAAAGGTTGGAGACGGGACGATAATTAGCGAACAATGCTGGGTCCAGTGAAGGCTTCTTGAGGAGGGGTCTCATCACCGCCTCTTTCAAGATGGCCGGCAAGAACCCCTCACTCAAAGAAGCGTTGACCACCTCCTGGAGCCAGCCTCGTGAAACCTCCCAGGATGCCAGTACAAGCCAGGAGGGACATGGGTCCAATAAACATGTGGTGGCCCTCAGTCTCCTACGCAACCTGTCCATATCATTGGAAGTAACAGAGTCAAACTCCTCCCAGAATGGTACCTCAAGACCCGCTTCCGACGTCTCCTTCGGACCACTTTCGGTGGAGGCCAACTCGCTCCGAATCTGAGCAATTTTGTCCTGCAGATACTCTCCAAATTCCTCTGCTTGTCCCTGCAGAGGGGCTTCCCCTGGTGAAGGAGGGAGCTGGTCACCCCAAACAGGGTGGCAGGGCGATTATCTGCGGACGCGATAATAGTGGCACAATACCGACGTTTGGCCACTCTTATCGCCACAATGTAAGTCCTCAAATGGGCTCTTACCTGTGTTCGGTCAGATTCAGAGCGTGTGGATCTCCATCTCCTCTCTAGGTGTCTCTTGTGGCGCTTCATCACCCTCAGCTCCTCGGAGAACCAGGGAGCCAGGGTGGTTCGCTGCCGCAAGAGAGGCCGCAAAGGAAAGGAAAGACAGGAAGGACAAGACACAGCTCTGAAGTTCCTGGGTCTGCAGGACCCCCTTCATGCATTGGTTTTCCACCTTTATACAGTTTTCCTCCTTTGAGGCCTTGGTGTAAGTTTCTGATTAACAAAGATTTATTTATTTGGGATGATTGCTCTGATGATGATTCTGTTCATCTGGTGTCTGGTCCTTGGGGTTAATCCTGTCAGAGAAGGCAAGGAAGGGTGTTTCCTGTGAGTAGGTGTCAGCTTTAGGTGAATGGTTATGATGTTTGTCTTGCCTTAGATTAGATTTTATGTCTAGTGGTTATCGCCAGAGTCAGGGTTTTCCTGTGCTTTGGTTGTTCCTAATCCTTTATACTATGTTTCCTTTTGTGATTTTATTCAACCCCTTTTGACTACGTGTATGATTTTCTCCTGGCTATGGCTCCTGCCCTTATATATTTATTAATTTCTACTGTAAAATGGGTTTTCCAGTACCTTCCTACAGTATATTAAACATTTTACAATCAGCCCAAAAACAATTCCTCTTCACTCAGCATGATCCAAGCAACCCCAAAGATTGAACATCCATGGTCTAGTGCAGGGGTGTCCAACTTCCAACTTTAAGATTTATGGACTTCAACTCCCACAAATCCCCAGCCAGCCATGGTCTAGTTAGTATATGATTTCCTTGTAATCCACAATCTTAAAGTTGCCAAGGTTGAGAAACACTGCTTTAACTTATCAGGAACTGTGTACTTTTACTGCTTGCCTGATATAATTTGGAAGAACATTAATAAACAGTAGCATAATCCTTCATTAATCTGACCCATCTTCTTTTAAAACCATTCCAAGCAAACTGCCATTGCCACAACTGCTGACAATGATTTTTTTGGGGGGGTTAATGCACGTCTCTTTTTATATTTACGTTATATTACACTACAGCTTACATTAAAGTTCCTCCTATGTTAAGGAATGTCTGTGTAGATTCAATGATAATCTTGCTTTATTGAGATTTATGAGCTGTACATTTTAATATGGAGACAGAGAGGTTTGGCCTTGGCCATTCAATTGTGTTTCCACATGTTAGGCAAAGCATTGAAGACTTTTTTCTCTCTCTGTTCATGATTCTCCAGGGCTGTGTAACCCAATCACTCCACGGCTCTCAGTCCCATGAACTAAAAAAAAAAAAGAGGACAAGGCTTGCAAAAACCTTGCAATGCAAAGCATCAGGGACAGCTATAAAACAAGATAATAAATCAGCTTATAAAACCATAAAAGGTAAGCTGTTTTCAAATCAATCAGATAGAAATATTGAACTGTGACATTACATGTCAGCTTTGCCCATTCAAGTGTCCCTAAGGATACATACCAGAGCATGCCACAAAGAGAGTCTAATTCGTGCTGAAGTAATAGGCTTTTTAAATTCCTTCACATCCCTTCCCAAATTCCCAATTCAATTAGAAGGCCTATGAAAAGAAGTGGATGAAGGACAGATTTCCCACAAGAAGCCATGGGGTTGGGGATTTTTGAAGTATGATGCCAAAGAAAATGAGACAAGTGCCTTTATTGGGCCTGTGTAAATCCTCAAAGTCACAAAGTAGTCAAAAGTGGGTTTTACCATCAAATGCTTTATATAGGTCTACTATTTCCATACGGAAAAGGGCAGGATATGATGTCTGTCTGTGGATGCAATCCTTATTCCCCTCTCAATGAGGCTCATCCCAAAATTAGAAAAAAGGCACACATGACCGAGAAACAATTTAGATCCTTGTTTGAAGGGATGCCTTATGCCTTATGTATACAGTAACCTTTTTTTTTTAATAAAGGATAGCCCTTTATTTCGGAAAGCTTTACATTTATTTACTTTTCAAAAACTTATTTTTTTCTTTTATTTTGGTCATTTAACTTGTACCAAACAAATGGTACTGCCCAATACAGAGTCTTTCACATACATGTGAAAAATATGGAAATTGAATTGTCTTTTTAAAATAAATTTACATATGCTGGTTGGTTTTTGATATTTTATTAGAACACGCATTCTTGGTTTTGCTCTTGACTTTTCCTTTGTAAATCAAAGTTATAAACATTTTTATAAATGTTTTATTAACATTTTTATAAAACACTTTGTAATGCTATAAAACGTTCAAATTTAGTTTGGTGTAATGATTAAGGTGCTGGCCTAGAAACCAGGAGACTGTGAGTTCTAGTCCTGTTTTAGTTATAAAGCCAGCTGTGTGATCTTATGCCAATCATATCTCTCAGCTCAGGATCATTCTGGTTGTTGTGGGGAAAATATGAGGAGGAAGGAGTATCAGGTATGCTCACCATGTTGGGTTACTTATCAAGTAATAAATGGGGGATGAAAAATGTAATAAATATGTGTAATTATGTTGAATATTGTATCCTATGAAAAATTATTTCATAGGATACAAGAGCCTTGGTGGCGCAGTGGTTAGAATGCAGTACTGCAGACTACCTCTGCAATTTCACAGTTCGAATCTCAACAGGCTCAAAGTTAACTCAGCCTTCCATCCTTCCGAGGTCAGTAAAATGAGGACTCAAAATTGTTGGGGGGAAATATGCTGACTCTGTAGACAAGGAAGCAAGCGGTGACAAGTGGCAAGCAGGCAGGCGTGGGCGACCCATAACCGGCTGACCAGGCGGGCGGGGGTGGGACCAGCCAGAGGTGGTATTTGCTGGTTCAGTGATAAGTTAAAATTTCCACTACTGGTTTACCTGAACTGGTCCAAACTGGCTGAATATCACATCTGGGTTAAATGCACCCCTTGTCACTTACCTTCTTCCTTTTTGTCCACTTTATTGCTGAGATTTAATTTAGAAGCTCTTGTCTCTTTTGCTTGTTTTTCTGTCAACCACAGGATACATTTAGTACCATGCCATAACAAAAGCTGTACAAAACCTAACAGTGGAAAAGGCAACATTTTAATTTCCCAAGCTATCATATTAATACTTGGTTTTTCTCTGCAGTAGCGAATTTAGTGATTGAGCTTCTTACTGCACTCTTTAAATTTATTATCTTCTTGTCCTGGGATTCTTTCTCCTTTGGCCCAAAACATCAAACATATAGCACAGGCTGTAAGTTAAATAAGATTCTCCATTATCCTATGGAAACTAATTTATTCCCATCACACCACCCGTACCTGAGTGCTAAAAATCTATTTTTGAGGGTGTTTGAATCCATCCTCTGCTATGTCATCTACACATTCTTTTTGTTGGGGCGGGGGGTGGAGGAGGAAGATTTCATATTACAACACTTTAAACAGGGCCAGAAAAAAAATAAGAAAAATTAGTCTTAATAGCTTTCTCAATTTTCTACTAAGAACATGGACACACACAAAATAAGCACATCTGTAAATACAACAAATTGATATTTGCATACCAGTTCTGCTAACATTCACAGCTCTTTCTTGGAGCTGTGGAAGAGATGAATTAATGCAGAATAGCCTCGTGATGTTGCTCCATGCCATCTAGATAACAATGATGGGACAATATTTCACGTGGTAAATAGACAAAATAGACTTGAGTGCAATGACCTAGTTGTGCTCTTCTGCAAAAAAAAAAAAAAAGTGACAAGGGAATGGTTTGATACCACAAGAGACACGTTAAGTGGATTTGAAAAAGGAACAACTTCTACAGTACTCTAAATTGTAATCCCAAACCAGTTATTAGTTAATAGAGGGCCAACTCTTCTTTCAAATCTTTCTACCAACTTTTTTATTTCTAGAAGAAACTCCCACATGAACTGTTCAGTCAATGGCTTTTGAGGCACAAAAAAAGAATTACTACTCCTACCCAGTGCCTCATATTAAATAAATGATTTTTTTTTTAAGTAGAATTAACAACCAAGCAAGATCTCTGTGAAAATAAGTTTTTTTAAAAATTAAACACCTAACTCGCACCTCCCGTCAAATGGGAGCAGGTGTTGGGAACAAAGTATTCTCTCTGCAAAAGCTTTAGTAAACAGAATAAATTCCTGGATTATTATGCCTATTAAATCAAATTTCAGTGTGGTTTCAAGTTCCTCTCCTTGTCCATCATTTGCATTCTGTTCATTGGGGGAGGGGTTTGTTTGTTTTTAGTTCAGCGGGCGACGCCCAGGGGAAGGGCCTTCTCTGAGGTGGGCCCGACCCTCTGGAACGACCTACCCCCCGAACTGAGAACAACCACAGACCTCCGCTCCTTCCGCCAAAAGCTAAAAACTTACTTTTTTCATCTGGCTGGCCTGGCCTAATCTATCCTTCCTAGGCTGTAATATAAATTTAAATTGTTTTAATAGGGATTGCTGGGAATTAGTGTAAAGGGTTTTTAAGGTTTTAAGATTTTAAACTTTTAGCGCAGGTAAATTATTTAATTCTATTTTAAATATTGTATTGTTGTATTTATATATGTTTTTAAAGTCCTGTGCACCACCCCGAGTCCCTTTGGGGAGAGGGTGCGGTCTACAAATCAAATAAATTGAATAAATTGAATTGAATTTTAATCCCACTTTTATTCTTTTTCTAAATAACCCAAGACAACACAAAACCTTCCTCCCCATATTCTCCCTACAAGCACAACCCTGTGAGCAGTGGTAAAATTCATTCAATTCATTTTTTTTACCACCAGTTCTGTGGGCATGGCTTGGTGAGCATGGCACAAGAAGAATACTGCACGATCTCCATTCCCACCCCACTCTGTGACCAATTAGAGGTGGAGTTTGCTGGTTCTCTGAACTACTAAAAAATTCCGCTACCAGTTCTCCAGAACCTGTCGGAACCTGCTGAATTTCATCCCTGCCTGTGAAATGAGTTGGGCTGGGAGAAAGTGGTTGGCCCAACATCACCCAGCCAGCTTACACACCTAAGACAAGACTAGAACTACTAGTTTCTTGCCTGGTGTCTCAACCGCTATACTATATCTTTTCTTAAGACGACATTTAGTGATTTGCACATTTCCATATAATTCAGATTGGTTCTGCTACTGCATCTTTAATCAGATCACACTGTTCAGTTGTATAACATCAATGTTTACCAGATCATCTATTTTCAGATCTTCCTTTTGTCCATTGTGTTATAATCAAAAATATACAAAAAGCAGAACCATGCTTTCTGCTTGACCCATGACCAATCTACCTACCTAGCTTGGAAAAAAGGAAACAAATAACATCATTCTCTACTCACTCCTATTTGATTGCAAAAAGACCACCCAACCATATTCTGAAGCTCTGTGCTTTAAAGCTGTTAATCTCCTTCCTAAATTGCTATGAGTGTAAGGTGTGTAGCACTTTCTTCCGATGTAGTAAAATCCCCAGCTTCTGACAGACAGTGCCTATCAGATCTTCTCTCCCTTTCTAAATGGTCACTATCCTGAATATACATTTTACTCTGGGCTGTCAGGGTCCTATGGCTGGCAGCTGCCTTTTTTCTGTATGTGGTTTTATAAATACTGGAATACTGCATCCAATTTTGGTCACCACATTGCAAAAAAAATGTTGAGACTTTGGAAAAAGTACAAAGAAGAGCACAGGGGTGTCAAACTCATGGCCCACAGGCCAGATGCATCACACCCTGGCCACATCCACCCTCGGTTTAATGAAGGGGGAAAAGTCATAATACTTCACTATGATGGCAACATGATGCTGTGAGTTTGACACCCCTGAAATAAGATGATTAAGGGCCTGGGGACAAAAATATGTGAAGAACAGTTGCATGAATTGGATATTGCTAGTTTAGAGGGGGGAAGACTAGGGGTGACATGGTAGCCGTATTCCAGTATTGAGGGACTGCCACAAAGAAGAGGGGGCCAACTTATTAATCAAAGCATCAGAAGGCAAGACAAGGAACTAATCAAAGTCAGAAGCAACCTGGAATTAAGGAGAAACTTCCTAACACTGATGACAATTAACCAATGGAACAACTTGCCTTTAGTAGTTGTGGGTGCTTCATCACTGGAGATTTTTAAGAAAAGGTTGGACAGTCACTTCTCTGAAATGGTATAGAGACTCCTGCTTGAACAGGCAGTTGGACTAGAAGACCTACAAGGTCCCTTCCAGCTCTATTCTGATTGATTGTCTTCACATAGCTCTAGCCAAACAAATATGTCCCAAGTGATTTTATTTTTATTTTGTTATGATTTAGAGAACTTTTTCAGTTCTGGGAATGCAATGTTGATAATGTTACAGTTAAAATGGGTCAAATAAAAAATAGTATTCCCATAAACCTAAAGATGAGATCAGGGGGGACATTGACCTAGTCTACAGAATAAATTCAGCATATGCCAGGATAAATGAAGTACCCAGAGAGATACACATTAAATTTGTTAGAAGGTCAACCAGAGAGGGAATTTTGAAGGCACAGAGAGGGGGCCCATTAATTTACCAACAAAAGGAAGTCGTCATCTTGAAGCAGATCCCAAAAAAGATTAGAGAGATGAGAAGGAGGTATTCCTTCTTATCCAAAAAATTGTTTGACCACGGGATTTGGTTTAAGTGGGCGATGCCGGAAGGGATGCTGGTGTTCTGGGAAGGAGGGAGAGTTAGGATTAAAACAGTTGTTGAGGCGGAAGCCTTTATTAAGAAACACTCCTCAGTCCTGGGGGAAGATTCAGGAGGGGCAGGGGGGGCACGGCCCTGCCCGCTGGGGGCCAGGAAGGAGAAAAAGAAGATCCAATTGCCAAGAGACTTAGATCAAAAAAATGACTTTGCTTGTTGTTGTTTTTATTAATATACTATAACCTTGTTATCTGGATGTTTGTATATGACTGCCAGCATAGAACTGAGAATTTAGGATGTATGCACTTGTTTTCATCTCGTAGTATCTTTGAAGAATGTCTTTTTTAATGTTTTATTGTGAAACCCTGGAAGGGCCAATGACTCCGACGCGAAAGTTCTCAAAATGTTTCTGTATCCCTTACCTTTCCCTTTTGGAAAAATTGTAAAAACCCAATAAAACTTTTTCAATTTAAAAAAAAAATAGTATTCCATTACATACAGCTTTTCATTCAGGGGTGAAATTCAGCAGGTTCTGACAGGTTCTGGAGAACCAGTAACGGAAATTTTGAGTAGTTCAGAGAACGGGCAAATATCATCTCTGGCTGGCTCCAGAGTGGGGTGGGAATGGAGATTTTGCAATATCAATAATACAATAATACAATAATAATACAATAGCAGAGTTGGAAGGGACCTTGTAGGTCTTCTAGTCCAACCCCCTGCGTGGGCAGGAACTTTATACCATTTCAGACAAATGGCTATCTAACATCTTCTTAAAGACTTCCAGGGTTGGGGCATTCACAACTTCTGGAGGCAAGCTGTTCCAGAGGTTAATTGTTCTTACTGTCAGGAAATTTCTCCTTAGTTCTAAGTTGCTTCTCTCCTTGATTAGTTTCCACCCATTGCTTCTTGTCCTGCCCCCAGGTACCTTGGAGAATAGTTTGACTCCCTCTTCTTTGTGGCACCCTCTGAGATATCGGAACACTGCTATCATGTCTCCCCTGGTCCTTCTCTTCATCAAACTAGACATACCCAGTTCCTGCAACCATTCTTCATATGTTTTAGCCTCCAGTCCCCTAATCATCTTGGTTGCTTTTCTCTGCACTCTTTCCAGAGTCTCCACGTCTTTTCTACATCGTGGCGACCAAAACTGTATGCAGTATTCCAAGTGTGGCCGTACCAAGGCACTATACAGTGGCATTAATACTTCACGTGATCTAGATTCTATCCCTCTGTTTATGCAGCCTAGAACTGTGTTGGCTTTTTTGGCAGCTGCTGCACACTGCTGGCCCATATTTAAATGGTTGTCCACTAGGATTCCAAGATCCTTATTTATTTATTTATTTATTTTTCGGATTTATATACCACCCTATTCTCCCTGGTGGGACCCAGGAGTGGAGTGGGAATGGAGATTTTGCAGTATCCTTCCCCTGGAGTGGGGAGGGAATGAGGAATTTGCAGTATCCTTTCCATGGAGGGCGGGGAATGGAGATTCCGCAGTATCCTTCCACTGGAGTGGGGAGGAAATGGGGAATTTGTAGTATCCTTCCCCTGGAGTGGGGTAAGAATGGAGATTTTGCAGTATCCTTCCCCTGTCATCCCATCAAGCCACTTCCACAGAACTGGTAGTAAAAAAAATTTGAATTTCCCCACTGTCTTCACAATATTATTCCTGTCCATTCCATCAGGTCAGACAGGATTATAGGAAGTGTATTCGCTGAAAACACTACTATTCAAGCATGACTTTATTACCAGATATAAAGCTATAAAATACAGCCTTAAAAAGCACAGCAATAGATTCTTCCAGCTTTACTTTTTCTCCAGTCCAAAAGAAAGCCAAATTATAGTTTTGCTAGTGCAGTCCCCTACATGCCTATGCAGATCAGACTCCAATTGAGCTCAGTGAAACTTATTCACCAATGAATAGGGCAGGAGGATCTTTCTGCTTGCTAATCATTGTCTGGAAGGGGCAATCAGCCTTTATTTGGCCCATGCTTGATTAGTTCTTGCTGCATCGCATGCTATTTTTAGTAACCAACTGCAAAGCCATAATTTGAAGATATCTATCTTCTTTCCCTCATTCTTTTTCAATGACCATCTTTTGCAGCCATTCAGTGCCAATGAAAAGACCACTGCTGTAAGTTTTCTGATCTTTATTGTCAAAGAAGTATCCTTCAAAAGCTCATTTAATTTTTCTTCCTTTTTTCTTAATCTCTTCTTTCCAGTATGTGCCATTTTTATCTATTTTTAAACTCAGAGGAAAAGGTTTTGCTATCTTCACTTTTTAACATCAGCTATGGGATAATTAAACTTGCTGGTTGAGATTGTCTTCTTAATATTGAACGATAATCTAGATTTTTCTTTCCATTTTTTGTTTTATAAAAAGTGGGGCTAAGTTTTCTTTTCTTTCAGCCATTAAAGTGATGTTCTGTATGTATCTCAGATTTGATGTTGCAATGGTTCACCTTTCTGTCTTTCCGAATCCTGCCATGATTTTAATGCATTCAAAATATATCAGATGTAGAAATTATATGCCTGCCTGGGCTGCAAAAATCTACACCACAATTAGACAACAACAGCAGCAAAGAGAGCGAGAATATTCCTCCTTTTTGCAGTTCAGCTTTGGTAGTTCTAATTCTTGTTTTACTCCCTTCACTATTCTCAATCAAAGTCAAATTGTAGAATAGCTTCCCGTTCATTATTAAAATTCCTCAGGAATAATTAGGTAAGTGTTCCACCATTCCACCATTCCCATTAGCTATTATACATTCCACATTTGGAAATGATGCAACAAACACCTTGCCACAGTCAATAAACTAATAATAATTATATTATTTTGGTCCCTCTGTTACCTCATATTCTTTGCTGTCCAATCTCATTTCCTTCTGCCTGTTCTGAAACCTATCTGCTTTTTTGCAAAATTGTAAGTTAAACTTTCCTTGGATGAAGGTGTTGTGCAATGATTTGATATTTTTTGTATTATTTTAGATGTTCCTCTTCCAGAACACACTGATCTTATCTAATCTCTACAGTTTTCTCCCATATTTTCTGGCATAGATTTGTTAGCATTATTTCTGGGAGAAATAATATCTCCATCAACACTTTTCCCCCTCATATACAGAGCTGGCCTAGGAACAGAAGACCTAAAGAGGTCTCAAAACAAACTATATATGAATTGTTCAGACAAGAAAATATTATTGAGAGTGGGGATCAAACAGGAGCAATGCTGCTTGATGAATCATATACATCTTGTAAACAACAGTTGCATCCAGAAGTCATTTCATATTTTAGTTCTGCGGAGTTAATCATGGTTCAAGTCATAAATAAGTGGATAAATATTTTATTGCATATATCTTGGTCATCTCGGAAAGGGATAATCAAGGCACATGTTCAGCAAGTACTGAAGACAGATTGCACCAGTATATTAATGGTTATGACAGTGTTGCTGATTGAAAATTTAATCTTAGAAAATGAAAATGGATGGGGAAAAATGCTTCTCTCAAAGATCAAAGCACTTTAATGCCAGAAAGCCTCCGTAAGTATTCAGGAAAATAAAAATTAAAAAAGGAAACAGAAAGTTAATTAACATGAAATGACAGCACTTGTGGTACTAGATTGGAAATGTAGCTTGTTTCATACCGCTGATGAAAGGGTATGTTTTATACAAACCAATCAGTGCAAATTAATGAAGGGCAATTCAATTTCACAGAACAGAGTGCTTGGATGATGCAGATAGAATGAACACCATCAGTTGAAGCATCAATATACTGAAGATGATTTAGCAGGATAAAACATTATATCAGTGCATCAAGTGTTCTACTCCTAAATACACAAGGTAGCTATGTTCATTTGGCATGAAGATTTGGGTCAGACCCTCAGAAGAAGAAAAAACACCTTGATTTCCAAAGGAATTCACTTAAAAGTTCAAAAGAAATATTTAGATAGTCAAGGATAGGAATAAAGAACACTGTACTTGTTTGGTGTTTAGGAATTTAGGTTTTATTTGGAAGGAATTTATGTCCATGTGTGCTTGGGGTAATAATTTCATCAGGTTAAATCCCAGAGAAATTATCTCCAAAAGTGATGTGCCAATTGTGTGTTCTCTACTATAACTATCTGTTTGTGCAAATGAAGGGGGGGGGGGGTTGCCTGTCTTTCCACCCTAACCAAAGCTCAGAATGGCTAACAAACGTTTAGAACAAAAATAGAATCAACATTTTAAAAGATAAAGAAAAGTTAGCACTGCTATTGATACTGAAATCGTTTACTTTAAAAATGGATAAAACTTTATAGACTTTCTAAGGGCTGAGCGAATAGGAGCCAATTCAATTCTCAAAGAACGGTGTCTGGAAGCATAGTTCATTTTCATTTTCCTGAAGAAAGATTAGGCAGATTCAAATGTATTCCATTTCATTTTTGAACTCCAGATGAAGCTGCAATCCTGATCTGCTTCACAAGACTTTACACTGCTGCAGATTCCCAATAGGATTGCCCCAAATATTTTCTCTCTCTTGGTCAATGGCTGCCTGGTTTACTGAAGCCCTATAGAACCAGGAGATGGTAGAAAAGACACCTAGTTGGTCTGGAGCAGATTAAAGCATGTGGTGGAGTTACTGTTTGTATATTGCAGGTTTCATATGTCTCAAGTTTTATCTTTTGATGTGGTAGTGCTATTCTTAAAGGAACAGGTTCATCACTTGGAGTCCACCCTGGACACATGACTATTGCTAGAGTGGTGTGAGTGGTA
The DNA here is from genome assembly GCA_039707465.1 of Rhabdophis nuchalis. Classification (NCBI taxonomy): domain Eukaryota; kingdom Metazoa; phylum Chordata; class Lepidosauria; order Squamata; family Natricidae; genus Rhabdophis; species Rhabdophis nuchalis. The sequence continues at coordinate 292,945,549 of CM077643.1, read as the reverse complement.
GCATGTCATGTGATTGTCTCTGAAAACCACCCAGAATGCAGAAACCAGTCACCAAAAGGAACATTTTACATTTTGCACTGATTTCTCTTTGGCTTCTGAGTACACATCCAAAGGCTGGTTTTGATCTTGAAAGCCCCAAATGGCTTGGCTCCAAGGTGTTTCCAAAACTGTCTTCACCAACCAGTGTCAACCTATTTGATTCAGGAGCTTAGGGAAAATTTTCACAGGTCCCCCATTTTCAAAAGTCCAAAAGGATGGAGCCCCATAGATACTGTTTCTCTGTTACTGAAATATCCATCTTTCTCAGTTATAATAAATCCCCATTTTATAAACATTTCATCAACTGGTCAAATAGAATTATTGAAATTATTACCATCTATTCCATTAGATATTATTATTATTATTGTTAATGTTGCTTTTATGTATTTTGTTCAATTTCTAAAAGTTTTACCTTTATTTTATAAATATTATATTTTGGACATACTAATGCACTGAACCCTTCATGTAGCTCTAATGGTCTGCAACCTTCATCCTGAAAAAGCACCTTTGGGACAACCATGACCTGGATGACTGAGAATCTGTACAGACTTTTAGCTATACAGTTTGGGATGAACACCCTGTGAGAGTAGGAATGGATTTCCAGAGGAAAAATTGCAGACTACAGGAACCAGGAGGACCACTCAGGTGATCCTGAGGACACAGATAAACCCCCAAGTGATTCAATGACCCTCTAAAAGATTACCAGCTGTCTGCAAGGAATGCAAATTCTTCCATTCCCCACTCCCCTGTCAGAGCTGAAGAAGCTTCTTGGATGAGAAGCTAAATATCTTCAAAAGAAAAAAAACAAGGAAGTCTAGTTGCCTCCTGAAAAAGTACCTCTGGAACAACCTTCCTCATTTTCTGCTTAAAACTGTATGTATGTATGTATGTATGTATGTATGTATGTATGTATGTATGTATGTATGCCCAAATATGGGAGGGAGCACACTGCTCCCCTTTTCTGCCTTTTGGCTCACTCTAGGAGCCATCCAAGCAGAAACTATTTCTTTATGTTGCCTTTGTTACATTTGTGTTGCATTTGTTCTGATAAACAAATAAATAAGGGAGACTAGTATAGATCTAATTCAAGCTATTGAGCTCTCATCAGCTAGCCATATCCTTACTGGGATTTGAACTGGGGCTGGATTATATTGGCTAACACATCTGCCTAATATGTAATACAGCCCAGGTTCAAATCCCAGTAAGGGTATGGCTAGCTGATAAGAGCTAAATAGCTTGAAATAGATCTATACTAGTCTCCCTTATTTATTTATTTATCAGCATAAATGCAGTGTGTGGGGGGGGGGGTGTTACATTTTTGTGCTGCTAAATAAAGGCAGACTAGTATAGATCTATTTCAAGCTATTTAGCTCTCATCAGCTAGCCATACCCTTACTGGGATTATGGACCTGGGAAGTATTACACTTTAGGCAGTTGCAATTGCCACTGTGCCACAGGTTCTCCTCCTTAATCAGCTGAGCCAGGGAAATAAGTATATATTGTGTCACAACACAATATATACATACATATACATACATATACATACATATACAAATACACACACGCACATATTGTGTGTGTGTGTTGTGTTATGTCAAAGCACCTGGTATGCCCAAATATGGGAGGGAACATACTGCTTCCCTTTTCCTTCCAGGCAGAAAAACCATGTTTGTGTTGCATTTTTGCTGATAAATAAATGAAGGGAGACTAGTATGGATCTATTTCAAGCTATTTAGCTCTCATCAGATAGCCATACCCTTACTGGGATTACGGACCTGGGCTGTTTTTACATATTAGGCAGCTAGATTAACCTCTAAGCCATAAGCTCTCCTCCCTTACCAACTGAGCCAAATAGCTAAATAGCTTGAAATACGTAGATGGGCTCAATTTTTCGTGCTCCAAAATAGGGCATTGTGGGTTATTCATTTATTTATTTTATGTATAAAATTTGTAAGGCCATCTAAAATCATAGCAACTCTGTGTGACATGCAGTACTAAAAGTATCATCTCAACGTTCAGCATCCCCATCTGTTGGGCCTAGTCACCTCTGAAATGATCAGAGCTGCACTGCAATTAAAATATAATTTTTGTTCTTTTCACTAACCAGCTAGTCGTCATGTATATGTGGTCTGCCTGAGAAGTTGTTGCTCCTGGCAAAGGAAACTCAACGTGACTTACTAAGACATTTGCCCGGGAATGAGGCATATGTGAAGAGATAAATATCTGAATGAGGAAATAAACAAAAGGTTCGCTCCAATGAGAGCAAAATATAATCCAGGATCCCTATCAATCTCTACTGGCAGGCACTCTCAAAAAAATGATTGCTGTGGTTGGTGTAGTTCAACAGTCAACCAAAGAGATCCATTTAACAGAAAGCAAACTAGTAAGTTTCTTTCTACCCTCTCCATCCTCCCAAATTGTTCTCGGTTTATATTTGACATTTTTTAGCCCTTGCCTGGTGGCACATTTCCAAATAGAAGACAGGGCTGCAGCTTCCTGCCAAGTTTTTCACAAGAACCTGTGTGTGAGAGAACGCATGTGAAAGGGAGAATCCTGCAGAATTAATTAAAATAACATTTGTGGTTGGTGTTTTCCTTTGCAGTATCTTACTTTCTAATGAACTTTCAAAATAAAATAATATTTTAAAATTCTCCTTAAAGAACTTCATCACAACTCTGTAACAATGATTTGAAAACTCCTTTTTCTGGAAGCATAGATGTGAAGTAGGAAGATTGGTTTGATTGATTATGTGATATCAAGTAAGTGAGTGTAAGTGATTATGTGATATCTCAGAGGGTGCCACAAAGAAGAGGGAATCAAACTAATTCTCCAAGGCACCTGGGGGCAGGACAAGAAGCAACGGGTGGAAACTAATCAAGGAGAGAAGCAACTTAGAACTAAGGAGAAATTTCCTGACAGTAAGAACAATTAACCTCTGGAACAGCTTGCCTCCAGAAGTTGTGAATGCCCCAACCCTGGAAGTCTTTAAAAAGATGTTAGATAGCCATTTGTCTGAAATGGTATAAGGTTCCTGCCCACGTAGGGGGTTGGACTAGAAGACCTACAAGGTCCCTTCCAACTCTGCTATTGTATTGTATTGTATTGTATTGTATTGTATTGATTCTTAGTGATCACATAAATAAGATTTTCTTCAGGAAAATCTTCAGGATGATATTTCCAAACAGTAGCATTTTTAACCACTCATCCCAAACACACATGAAATCCAATTTTCTGGAAACTGGTTTAATGGTCACAAATAAAAATGTAATAATTATTATTAAGATTTTACTACACTATCCTAATTTTTTTTAAGTAAATGTAATATTTGGTTACCCAAAAGTTTAGTAATCCCTTGCCTGGAAGGGCTGAATGAAACAAAAGCTTGAAATAGTGAAATATTAAAAACTAATGTAATGTGAACATATAAGTCTAGGGGCCTAAATATCTCCACTCCACTGAATCAGACATTAAAGGTCATGTTTTATAAATGTAGCAATTATGCCTAATTTTATGACACTTTTCAAACTGTTTTGAACAGTTCCAAATTCAAGGGTGAAAATGAGGCACATATGCTTACAAGTTGCAGCCTTATTCACCAAATAGTTTTTGACATTCTGGTAAAATGGCAACAAAATGATGCCAGCCATCAAAAAAAGAAAATTCTGGTCCTTCCATTTAACTGTATTAGTCGACTGAGACACAGTCAATATTTGAAATGGGCTGACTAACCTTTAACCTCAAAATAGGAAAACAACAAATGTCTATTCTCTGTGTGGAGATGGAAACTACAGGCAAATCGAAGTTCTCATTAAAAGCTGCCTTAATTTCATTGGCAGCCATCATCTTCTCAGAGATGGCATCTCAGAGTCTTTTATTTGGAGACTGGCTAGTTGGCTAGCTTTCTTTGTAACTAGACTTTAAAAATAAATAAATAAATAAATAAATAAAAATGGCAGTGGCCCAATCTGGATCACAATCATACAGAAGCATCTCATTCCCACACTAGTGATTTAGTAGGTCTTCTACGGTCATCCAACTATGCTTGTGCCAAAATAACAAGAATGTAGACAAGCTTTATGTCACTTCAACAATAGTTGGGGGATGCTCTGAAGATACTATAAATCATTCCTGAAGAAATAACCCAAAACTCCCACTATTTTTGCCCCATTTCAATCTCCTCCTAGGGGGCTGGAAAACAACCAATCAACAACACTGTGACTGAAAAAGCTTTGTTTTGCAAGACCTCACTGGGCTCCTGTTTTGTCTGTATCTGGCATCCAGAAGAGCAGATTACAGCTAAAGATTCTGTTCCATGAGCACATAGCAAAGCTAATGAATATAGTGGGCTTTTCCCCTCTTACTGGCAGAATTTAACCCGCTCTAGTAAATATTAAAACTCAAATACTGAGCTGTAAACATGTACTTACTTCATCAGTTGAAAGCAGATTTTTCTTTTCTTTTCTTTTTTTGCTTGTTTGTTTTAAAGAATTATGTAGCTACCCATGTTGTAACCACAATTCCGGGGTGGCTCACAAATCAATAAAAACAGCAATTCCCCCAAACAATTACAATAAAAACATATGGCACAACACTCTCCCACATATCAAAATACCATCTTGCTGGTATATTTCAATCACATCCTACCCTACCCAATGTCTGTGGAAAATCATAACTTGACACTTTGTTTTAATATCAAAACTGCACTTCATCTCCACTCCTTCATTTTACCCAGTTCAAGATTTGATTTCGTGAGAGTCATCAAAGAAACGTGTTACTGGTGCCACATATTCTTTATTGCCCTCTTTTCCATAATCCCTAATTGGGGATGCTCCAGTTTTAATTAAGAATTTTTTTCTTCTGCCATCATCAACTGATATTTGAGAGAGAAGGAAAGACAGATTGCTTTTATATTGGTTGATGCAAAAAGGCAATTTCTAGAACTTTAAATATCTCAGTCCTCCACAATATCCCTGTGAAGGATATTGTGGGGTTGACCGGGCTGCCCTCCGCACAGTCACTCAAGCACTCGTGACATCCCGACTTGACTACTGTAACGCTCTCTACATGGGGCTTCCCTTGAGGTGCACTCGAAAGCTACAGCTAGTTCAGAATGCGGCCACGCGGGTGATTAAGGGAGCCTCTAGGCACTCCCACATAACACCTCTCCTGCGCGAGCTGCACTGGCTGCCTGTGGCCTTTCGGGTGCGCTTCAAGGTCTTGACGACCATCTTTAAAGCGCTCCATGGCTCGGGGCCTAGTTATATGCGAGACCGTCTTCTGCCCCATACATCCGACCGATCCACTGCCACAGAGAGGGCCTTCTCAGGGTGCCGTCGGCCGGGCAATGAGGTTGGCGACACCCAGGGGAAGGGCCTTCTCTGTGGCGGGCCCTACCCTCTGGAACGACTTGCCCCCGAACTACGCACCATCAGACCTCCGCCTCTTCTGCCAGCGTCTTAAAACGCACCTTTTCCAACAAGCCGTCCTAGCATAACCTCCCATTTTGACTGTTTTTAGATAGATTTTAATTTGAGGGATTTTATACTATTTTAGCACAGGGTATGGATTTAATAGTTTTTTTACATTTTGTATTTTGTTATATTTGTATTGTTTTAAATTTCCTGTGCGCCGCCCTGGGTCCTCTTTGGAGAAGGTGCGGGGTATAAATTTGAATTTTTAAAAAAAGACACATCTTTTAGTAGTATATTTTTATTAAATGGTTTGTTGGAAAACATTTAATGATAATGGGGTCATTCAGTCAAATACACATATTTCTAACTGTGTAACATAGCTCTATATACACTAACACACATTACCATTTCTGTTTTTAAAAGTTGAATACTGCTAAGATAACTTTTTAATGTACAGATTAAAAAATATTAAGATACAGTCTCACCTCAACACTAAAAATACTTTTTTTGATTAGGCCATTATGGATATTTTGCCCATTCAGTATGTATGTATGTATTTCCAAAATCTAACAAGGAAGCTCATATTTTTATAGCAACCCTTTCACTGTAATTCCGCTGGCTGGCACCAAATATATGTAGACTCGGTACACTTCCAGAGAAGGTGTAGCTCCAAAGAGTGATTCATGACCATGAATATAAATAAAGGTAGCTGGAGCATTGTGAATGTGAAAAAAACTGAACTACTTCTATCAATTTTCCAACAATTAGAGAATAGGCTTTCTAGTTAATACCAGAGTTCTTTAGCAAAGACATAGAATAAATAAACAAATTAAAATTGCTCAAATAGCTTAGTTGGTTGCTTGATTTAGGAGGGGAAAGTATGGGAGGATAAATTAGATTGGTATATTTATTTGAATCACACCATTTCATATTTAGATTGTGTGCTTACAATATGGATGGGTACCCTTCACAAATCAGTGGATCTTAACCAGCTATAATGCTACTGGCAATGTCAATGAAAGATAGTATTCTCACATGACAGCTCCCTTGTTAGTTTCCATAGATAAACAAATGAAATAATAAACTGAGCAGGATGACATACATTTCTCTAGTGTGTAATTTATTTATCTGAGAGTTCTGGAAAAACAGTGAAGATATGGATCATGAATTAAACTCTACTATCTATGAGATATAAGGATGTTCATCTTATGGGCATTTAATTTCCCATTGTTTTCTATCCCTTGGCATCAAGGCTTTGTGTATTTGTTGTTTGCCTTTCTTTCTACTTCTGTTTACTTATGTGAAATATAAGATAGTGAATGTATATTTTAATATTATGTGTGTTTGTGTGTGTGTTAGTTTTTATGAGCATAAAACACACTTATCTAAAAAAAATTACACAACGTAATTCTTGGCTTGCTGTCTAGATGGTCTCTGGTTATGAGCTGAAAGGCAGGAAAGGAAACAGTATGTCTCCTCCCTTAATTGGGGCCTATTAACAGGTTGTTGTGAAACAATTATATATATAATTGATGATGTAATCAGGGAAACTGGTTAGCTCAAGGCATAGAGAAGCCTGCTTCGAATGCTGGAGAGCACCAGTTCAAATCCCTGTAGGGAAGTATGGCCAGCTGACGAGGGCTAAGGAGCCCGAAATGGATCCATCCTGGTCTCTTAATTAATTATTATTAATCATCCCTTAAAGAAATTTAACACACATATATATATATATATATATATATATATATATATATATATATATATATATATATATATATATATATATATATATATATATATATATATATATATATATATATATATATATATATATATATATATATATATATATATATATATATATATATATATATATATATATATATGTAGATTTTGGTTTATTCGGGTCTTTTCCCGTGTAAAATTAAAGGTGTTTTTGCAACGTTTCGATGGGATCACCCCCATCATCATCAGGCTTTGGCTTCTGCCTTTTGCAAATGAACTGCATTTGAAATGGCAGTTTTTCTGTAAGTGGAGGTGGGAGGGGTTGGAATGTTGGCTCTGCTACTTTTAAACCGATTGGTTGGCTGATTTGCCACATCCTGATTGGTAGCTGGAGTTTGTTGAGAGTGATTGATGATGGTGTCAGTGTTTGTGGCCGGGACTTGTTTAGTGGCTGGGACTCGTTTAGTGGCCAGGGTTTGTTTAGTGGCCGGGACTCGTTTAGTGGCCAGAGCTGGTTTCCAGATGTCTGGCAGGCGGGAGGCATCATCGCGTCTGTTCATATTTTGGGGATGTTTTTCTATTTCAATAGCTTCCATAATCATTCTCCTGTTGGAGTGTTCAGTCCTGGAGAGCAATTTGGTTTTTTCAAAGTCAATTTGATGACCTGTTGCTTGGAAGTGCTGGAAGAGGGAGGAAGTATTTACTTGTCTTTTAACAGAATTCTTATGCTCTGAGATACGTGCACTAATTCTCCTATTAGTTTGTCCAATGTATGTGGACGAGCAGACTTTGCATGGTATTTCATAGACTCCTTGGTTTTCTAGCTGGATTTTGTCTTTGGGGTTCCTTAAAATGTTGGCAATTTTTTGGTTAGTATATATATGCACACATAGCTGGCTTCGGGGATTTTCCCGTGTATAAGGCATGGAATTGTTATTGCAACATTTCGGCAAGATCTCACTTGCCATCCTCAGGCTTCGGTATGCGATTGCGAGAGACAGGAAGATAAGTATATATAATTGTTCCACAACACCCTGTTAGGGCCCCAATTAAGGGAGGAGACATACTGTTTCCTTTTTTGCCTTTCGGCTCATCACCAGAGACCATCTAGACAGAAAGCCATGAGTTCCGTTGTGTAATTTTTTTATACGTGTGTTAGGTTTTTGAGCTGATCAATAAATAAGTCAGTAATAAATAAATCTCAATAAATAAAACCTAACATATATATGTGTGTGTGTGTGTGTGTGTGTGTGTTAGTTTTATGAGCTGATCAATAAATAAATTAGGGAGACTAACACACAAATTTTAAAAAATTACACAACGGAACTCATGGCTTTCTGTCTAGATGGTCTCTGGTGATGAGCCGAAAGGCAGAAAAGGAAACAGTATGTCTCCTCCCTTGTGTAGGTATCCTGGTGTTGCCATCCTCGGGTGTTTTCCCGTGTATATAGCATGGAATTTTTTTGCACCGTTTCGACAAGATTTCACTTGTCATCCTCAGGCTTCGGTCTGTAACTGTAACTGCGAAGGCATCGCCCTTCCTTAAATCTTGGGGGGGGGGGGGTGGAGTGCTGACTATTGTTGAGTGGGTTGATTGGCTGTGCAGCTGTATCATGATTGGTAGATTGATGCTGATTGGTCTTATTTGTATGTTTCTCCTTATTTTGAATTTCAACGGCTTGGATGGAGGGTGGGGTTCGTCTGTTGGTCAGTGCTGGTTTCCAGATGTCTGGTAGGCGGAAGGTGTCATCACGTTTGTTCATATTGTTAGGTTGCTTCTCTATTTCAATGGCTTCTCTGATTATTCTCCTGTTCAGCTAAAATGATCTCCAAGGCTGAACAGCTGAACAGGAGAATAATCAGAGAAGCCATTGAAATAGAGAAACAACCTAACAATATGAACAAACGTGACGACACCTCCCGCCTACCAGACATCTCGAAACCAGCACTGACCAACATAATCAAGGTGTTGATTATGATCTTTAAAGCGCTCCATGGCACGGGTCCTAGTTACCTGCAAGACTGCCTCCTACCTCATACATCCCTCCGACCTATCCGCTCCAACAGAGAGGGTCTACTCCGGGTGCCTACGGCCGGGCAATGATATCCTATTGCGTCGTGAGCAAAATTTGTGGCTCACGACCCCTAGGGGGAGGGCCTTTTTTGTGGCGGCCCTGCCCTCTGGAACGATCTACCCCCCAATCTCAGGAACATCACAGACTTCTGCCTCTTCCTCAACAATTAAAAATGCACTTTTTTCATTCAGCTGGCCTGGCTTAACTTCCAAGACTATGTTACTGACTGGTTTAATCTGAATTAGGTTTTAACAATGGGGTTTTAATAATAATAATAATAATAATAATAATAATTTAATACTTATAAACCGCTCCCTCTCCCCATGGGGACTCGGGGCGGTGTACAGGTAGAATAAAAACAATAAATACATACAAACATTTCTTAAAAACAAATTAAACCTAACCTGCGCTAAAATTTCCCATTAAAACTGAACTATACTAAAACTACCCAGTAAAACCCCAAAGACAGAGAGACTATCCTAGGCCGGCCAGACAGAAAAGATGAGTTTTTAATTTAAGACGGAAGGAGCGGAGGTCCGTGGTCGTCCTAATATCGGGGGGAAGGTCATTCCAGAGGGCCGGGCCCGCCACAGAGATAGCCCTTCCCCTGGGTGTTGCCCGCTGACAGTGTCTAGTGGACGGCACCCGGAGAAGTCCCTCTCTGTGGGAGCGAATTGGCCGTGAGGATGTATGAGGCAGGATCCGATCCCGCAGGTAGCTAGGTCCCAAGCCATGGAGCGCTTTAAAGATGATAATTAACACCTTGAAGCGCACCCGAAAGACGACAGGTAGCCAGTGCAGCTCGCGCAAGAGCGGTGTTACATGGGTGAACCTGGCGGTTCCCATAATTGCTCGCGCAGCTGCGTTCTGGACTAGCTGAAGCCTTCGGGTGCACCTCAAGGGGAGCCCCATGTAGAGAGAGTTACAATAGTCCAGTCGGGATGTCACGAGCACATGAGTGACTGTGCGAAGGGCGTCCCGATCCAATAGGGGGCGCAATTGGCGAACCAGGCGAACCTGGTAAAACGCCCTCCTGGCCACGGCTGTCACTTGATCTTCCATGGACAGCTGGGCATCCAGGAGGACACCCAAATTGCGCGCCCCATCCACAGGGGCAAGATGTTCGCCCTCTATGGCCAGCGATGGAGTGAGCTGGTTGAATCGGGCAGCCGGAAACCACAGCCACTCGGTCTTGGTCGGGTTGAGCCCGAGTCCGTTACTTCCCATCCAGATCCGCACGGCTTCCAGGCACTGGCACATCACCGCTACGGCATCGTTGGGGTGGTTTGGGGTAGATATATACAACTGAGTGTCATCAGCGTATAGATGGTACTCTACCCCAAAACCACGGATGATCTCACCCAGCGGCTTCATGTATGTGTTAAACAGGAGAGGCGAGAGGACCGACCCCTGAGGCACCCCACATGTGAGTGGTCTCGAGGTCGACCTCTGCCCCCCTGCCAACACAAATTGCGATCGGCCAGAGAGGTAGGAGGAGAACCACCGTAAAACGGTGCCTCTCACCCCCAACCCCCCCAGCCGACGCAATAGGATACCATGTTCGATGGTATCGAAAGCCGCCGAGAGGTCTAATAGGACGAGGATGGAGGAACAACCCCCATCTCTGGTCCTCCAGAGATCATCAACCAACGCGACCAATGCCGTCTCGGTGCTATGCCCGGGCCGAAAGCCGGACTGGCGCGGATCTAGATAGTCAACTTCCTCCAGGTGATGGGGAAACTGTTGTGCCACCACACTCTCTTTTTTTTTTTTTTTATTGAAATTTTTATACTGTTTTACAATATATCACCCAGTGCTGTACAAAACAAAAGGAAGAGTTGGTTTCAAGTATCATCTATTATCTTTAGGATCTCCAAAATCCACGTTCCCTCGGTACAGGCGTCGAGACGTCCAAAGTTCCAAGTGCATAGTCCACAAATGGCTTCCAAGTCTTCCAAAAGATATCGTTTTTATAAACCCCCTCTCTAAATTTAATATCACACGTCATTTTATCATTTAAGGCTAATTTCCACATTTCACAGTACCATTCTTCTATTTTAATATTTACCTCTATTTTCCAATATCTTGCTATTACAATTCTACCCATTATAATCATAATTCTAATCAGTTCTTTCTCATGTTTTGTTAACTCTGGTTCATTAATTATCAATAACAATATAGTTTCTGGTCTCAATATTATTATTCTTTTCATCATTTCACACATCGTTCTTTCTAATTGCTGCCAAAACTTTTTAATTTTCACACATTTATACCACATATGCTCATAAGTTCCCAATTCCGTATTACATCTCCAACATTTGTCACTCATTTTTTTATCTATCAGTGATAATCTTAGTGGGGTCCAGTACCATTTCCAAACAACCTTAAAATTATGTTCTTTAATCCTTATAGATAAAGTCCTCATAATCCGACTCTTCCAATTCTCGTTCCAATCCAAATCCAATATTTTAATCTTTAGATCTTCCTCCCAATTCCTTTTCATTACCATTTGTGTATTTCCATCAAAGTTTATAATCTTGTATATCTTACTGACGAGTCCTTTTAACCCAGTTTCATCTTTAATAATTTGAGATACTAAACTTTCAAATTTAGTTTTACTTCTATCTATGTTACATATTCCCCTTACTTTCATAGTCCAATTTTCTACCTGTATTTTTTCAAACCAATTTAACTCCAATTTTTGAATTACTTTTTTCTTCCTACTTTCAGTTCCTAACGCTCTTAACCAATCTACTATATTTCCTATATTTTCATCCTCAATTACTTTGTTCCTACTTATATTAGTTTTAATCGGCCAACTTTCAATTGTCTTTCCCAAAAACGTTATATCCGGAATCAATTTTTTAACAAATTTATTCCAAGTTTTACTCAACCCCTTTAACCAATAACTATTAATTGTCTTTTTTGTTTTTGCTCTATCTAAAAACCATATAGACCCAAATCTCTTAATATCTTTTAACTCCAGATCTCCCCAATGACCATCTCCACCTTTAAGTATTTTTATCACAGTTCTAATATTATACGCCCGATAATAATTAAGTAGATTGGGAATTCCCAATCCACCCTCTTTTTGGTTTTGATACCACAATTTCTTCATTAATCTTGGTCTTTTCCCACCATTACAAAATTTATCTAATTTCTTCTGATATTCTTCTATATCTTTCTCTGTCAAATTTAATGGTAGCATCTCAAATAAAAAGTTAAACTTTGGTAATAACATCATTTTACACATTGCAATTCTACCAAACCAAGACAACTTTATCTCTTTATATTTATCTATCTTTTTCTCTACTTCCTTCAACATCACCTCATAATTAATTTTTTTAAAATCTCTAACTTTAAGTGAAAGTGTTATCCCCAAGTATTTCAATGTATTCTTAGCTCTTATCCCAAATTGTTCTTGCATACTCTCCCACTCCTTACCATCTTTATTCATTAATAATTCAGATTTTGACCAATTTACCTTTAAACCTGTCATTTCTTCAAATTCTATCAAATGTTTATTTATCCTCTTTAAATCTCTCTCTATATCTTTCAAAATAATCAAAGTGTCATCCGCATACAAATTTATCTTATATCCCTTGTAACCTTCCAACTCTTCGTCTGTTTCTATCAATTTAATCAAAACTTCCATAACTAACAAAAATAATGTTGGAGACAAGGGACATCCTTGTCTCGTGCCTGCTTCCAATTTAATCTCTTCCGTCATTGTTCCATTCACCTTTACCTTTGCACTACTTTTTTGATACAGTTTTGAAATAACATGTATAAATTTATTACCAAAGCCTAATGCCTCGATAATTACTTTTATAGTATCCCATTGTACAGAATCAAAAGCTTTAAAAATATCTAACGATATTATACCTAATTCATCTCCATTATTCTCTGCTACATCTATAATATTCAATACTCTTCTAATTATATCACTCATATATCTACCTTTAACAAACCCTACTTGGTTATAACTTATATATTTGTCTATAAAACTATTTAATCTATTACTTATAATAGCTGTAAATATTTTAGCATCTTGGTTGATTAAAGAAATAGGTCGATAGGACTCGATCCTCTCAAGATCTTTATCCGGTTTAGGAATTATAGATATTACTGTCTTATTCCATGACATCGGGACTTCTCCACCATGTAAAATTCCATTGAATAATTTTTGCAGTTTTGGTACTATTAGTTCCTTGAAATCTTTATAAAATTCAGCAGGTAATCCATCTTCTCCTGGGGTCTTCCCTAATTTTAACTCTTGTATTATTTCGTTGATTTCCTCCTGTGTTATATCTCTTTCCATCAAGTCTTTGTATGTTTGATCTATTTTCATACCATATTTTCCAAGATGATTCTTCAATTTTTCTAAATCAATTGATTTCTTTAAGTATAATTTTTGAAAAAAATTTCTAGCTACTTCACATTTCTCCAATCTCTTATAACACCTTGTACCTTTTTCATCTATCAGAGAACCAATTTCTCTCTTTTGAGTTTTATTTTTCGCCATCTTTGCCAATAACCTAGAATTTTTATTACTAAATTCAAAAAAATCCCTATTCAAATATCTTAATTTTTTTTTAACCAATTCAATATCTTCTTCTATCAATTTAGTTTTTAATAAGGTCAATTCCTCCAAACATTTTTTATCTTTCGTAAGTGAGAATTGGTTCTCCAATACCTTAATTTGTCTTGTATCCTGATCAATTTTAGCTTTGTATTCTCTATATTTCCTGCTTGACAATTTAATACTTTCTCCTCTAAATATGGCTTTCATGGTATCCCAAACAATTTCAAATTTAACCTCTTCATTATCATTCAATTCCCAACTTTCCTTCCATTTTTTAATTATCCATATTTTATCCTCCTCCCTTTTGTACAATTTTTCATCATATCTCCAACCTCTTTCCTTTTTCTCAAAATTAAAATCTATTTCCATCATAACTTCTGCATGATCAGAATCCTTAAAAATTCCCACATCTATTCTATCTACTTTATTCAGCAAATCTTTAGAAACAAAAATATAATCAATCCTTGAATAAGTATTATGTACCTTAGAACAAAATGTATACACCCTTTCAGGGCCTTTCAACTCTCTCCAAACATCTGCCACATTGTTTTGAAACATCCATTTATTTAAAATTTCCCCTTTATTTGTTTGTCTAAAGCGGGTGGGATTATTACTATCAATTCTATCCCTAATTAGATTGAAATCTCCCGCCACAATTACTTTCCCTTCACTTTCTGTTTCCAAAATCTTAGTAATTTTATCCAAAAATCCCTTTTGTTTTTCATTCGGTAAATATAAATTAACCAATGTCACTTTTTGCTCGTTAATATTCCCTATAATTATTAAATATCTGCCTTCCTCATCTCTAATTACTTGTTTTTTCTCAAAGTATACCCTATTTGATATCAATATCGCAACTCCTCTAGCTTTGGAAGTCCCAAAAGATTTTTCATAAATTTGCATACCTTTAATATTCATTCTATTAAAATCCTCAGATTTTTGGTGAGTTTCCTGCAAAAATAATATATCTGGAGAATCCCTTTTAAATTTAAGTTCCAATCTTTTCCTTTTTATATGATTGCCTGTACCCTTCACGTTCCATGTCATTATTTTTATAAACCGCATTTAAGCGGTAACTTTTTTAATCCTGACCCCTCCTCTTCCTTTATGTGCACACCAAACACCAAACAAAAAAGACATACAAAAACATAAAACTCCACAAACAACATATAACAAACAACATAAACATAAAACTCAAATATCAAACACAACAACCACAACAAATAACAAGCAATCTTCATCCCCCACATCCTCAATCAGATATCGCCTCTATATAAAGAGTGTGGGGGAGTGGGACGTGCCGATGGTCGGATCACCTCTTCGGGCTGTTCTTTAAATTCCACTTTCAAAAAAAGAAGACAAGACTGGCTTCGCCCCGGACTCAGCTTCCTGCTTTTTACTAAGATCCTCCATCTTGTCTGGCGTTCGTTCAGTATCTTCACGAATTTTCTTATACTCAGAAACTGCCGGGGAAATTTCTTTTCTCTTTAAACTCTTGGGATCCTGGCCGCCAATTGCACCTCTTTCTTCCAAAATTGGGGATTCCTCTTGTACTCCACCCGTCTTAAGCATATAATCTTTAATTTCTACCAAATCTTCCTCTTTCTCAATCAGCCCAAGCCCCCGAATTAATCTTAATACATCTGTTTCTGGAGTAATAGTATGCATCCTTCCTTTATAAAAAAATTTAAGTTGCTGTAGTGGCCTCCAATTGTACTTAATATCATTATCTCTCAAGAGCTTTGTAACTGGTTTCAAATGATATCTCCAAGCTCTGTCTTCCCTGGAAATATCCGGAAAAACTTGGATTTCTTTCTCCTCAAACTTAGGAACACCTTCCAGTTCTCTTATTTTTGCCATGACCTCTAGTTTATCTCCAAGGTTTGCAAATCTTACTAAAACATTTCTAATCGCTCCACCTTGCCTCTTATAACCAATTCTAAAAACACTTACTAAATTTGCTGCTGTATATTCAAATCCAAAATCATTCAACCATTTTAGCACCCTCTGCTTCAAATCATCCGATCTATTTTCTGGAATATTACGTATAACAATATTGAATTTTCTAGCGTCTTCCTCCAAAAGACTAATTCTCTTATCTTGTTGCTGGTTTTTATAAAAAATTCCTTCCATCTTACGATCAATTTGTGCATCGTGTGCATGGATTTGTTCAATTTCATCTTTAATAAATTTCACCTCCGCGTTTTGCTTTACAAAACTAACATTCAATTCACTTATCTGTTCTTTAGCTTTTTGAACTTCCAATGTCAAATTCGCCACATGATCCGTCAGTCCGGTTAATTTTTCGCCAATTGTATTTAAAGCTCCGAAGATCCGTTCCAGCTCTGAAGGCTGTTGAGTCGACATTTCAGTTCGAAGACAAACTTAATATTTATATTTCTTTGCCAAGAGGGTCTTTTATGAAGAATAAGGGCAAACAGTGTCCCGAATCAGATAAGGCTAAGCCGGCTTATAATGCACCAAAGGAGCCAAAAAAAAAAAAAGCCTAGGAGAGCTTCCCCAGTTTATTTAACTTTTAAGCCTCCATTTTAAGTGTAATCCAAAAAGCTTGTCCGCTACATTCAGCTCACACAATCCACTTTAAAAGAATTGGAAAGTTCAAAGGAGTTATAATCCACATGCCATCACCAACTTCCTTCTTTCTTAAACTTCAGCTTGTGTTTATAGCCTTGTAGCGAGACAGAAAGCATGCAAATGATCTTTGCCAAAGACAAAGGGTAACCCCCCTTACCTCGGCCGCTCACCCAACCCTCTGCTCCACGGAGAAACAAAACTTTGAAATTCGAGCAGTTCGGGTTGTTCAATCACTTTGAAAAAGCAATTTACAAGTCACACCGACCTTCCAAAACATCTGTAAACATTTCCAGCTCCCAACGGCGCGTTTTAATCACTTTAATCCACATTTGTTAGTAAAAAAAAGCCCTACGAGGTGGAGAAAACGTCCTCACCTCATCCGGCCATAACCAAGCTGCAGAGAGGTCTAATAGGACCAGGATGGAGGAACAACCCCCATCTCTGGCCCTCCAGAGATCATCGACCAACGCGACCAATGCCGTCTCGGTGCTATGCCCGGGCCGAAAGCCGGACTGGCGCAGGTCTAGATAATCAACTTCCTCCAGGTGACGGGGAAACTGTTGTGCCACCACACTCTCAACAACCTTCGCCAAAAAGGGAAGGTTGGAGACTGCACGGTAGTTGTTTAAAAGAGCTGGATCCAAAGAGGGCTTCTTAAGGAGGGGCCTCACCATAGCTTCTTTTAGGGAAGCAGGCAAGGAACCCTCACTTAAGGATGCGTTGACAACCTCTTGGAGCCAGCCTCGTGTCACCTCCCAGGATGCCAGTACAAGCCAGGAGGGACACGGGTCCAATAAACATGTGGTGGCTCGCAGTCGCCCACGTAACCTGTCCATAACTTCGGAAGTAACGGAGTCAAACTCCTCCCAAACAAGATCTGTCTCGTGGCATCTCACTGGGCCATCAATGGAGGGTAGCCCGTTTTGTATCTGAGCAGTTTTCTCCTGCAGAAAAATCACAAATTCCTCTGCTCTACCCTCTAGCGGGGCTTCCCGCACCCTTTGTTGAAGCAGGGAGCGGGTCACCCTAAACAGGGCAGCAGGGCGGTTTTCTGCGGATGCTATGAGAGTAGCACAATGATGGCGTTTGGCCACTCTCAGCGCCACAATGTAAGTCCGTAAATGGGCTCTTACCTGTGTCCGGTCAGATTCAGATCGGGAAGACCTCCATCTTCTCTCTAGGCATCTCTTGCGGCGTTTCATCACCCGCAGCTCCTCGGTAAACCAAGGAGCCAGGGTGGTTCGCCACCGCAAGAGAGGCCGCAAGGGCGCGACCCGATCCAAGGCTCCCATGGCCGCACTATTCCATGCGGCCGTGAGGTCCTCCATCGGGGCACGGGTCAGGGGTACAGGAAATGGCCCAAGCACCGTCTGGAACCCATCCGGGTCCATCAGGCGTCTGGGGCGGTACCAGATTGGAGACTCTGGTTCCGCCTCCCCGCGGAGGGGAGCAGCGGTCGGAAAGTCGAGCCGGAGAAGTGAGTGGTCTGACCATGACAAGGGCGTGATGACTATATCCCCTATACCCAGATCACTCTTCCATTGGCCTGAGACAAAGATGAGATCCGGCGTATGTCCACCCTCGTGAGTGGGGCCTTGGATTAGTTGGGTCAGGTCCATGGCCGTCATGGAAGCCATGAACTCCCGAGCTACCTCTGATGATTCGCCCAACGATGGCAGATTAAAGTCCCCCATGACTAAAAGTCTGGGGGTCTCCACTGCCACCGTAGCGATCACCTCCAGGAGCTCGGGCAGGGCTGCTGCTACATAGCGGGGAGCCAGGTATACAACCAGCAAGCCCAACTGCCTCCCTAGGCCCCACTTCACGCAGAGGGACTCACAGCCGGTAGTCTGTGGCACAATGGTCTCTCTCGGCTCAAGACCTTCCTTAACAATGACCGCTACCCCACCGCCCCTACCAAGGGCCCGGGGCTGATGAAAAGCGCGGTAGCCTGGTGGGCACATTTCAACGAGGGGAAGACCTCCCTCGTGGCCCAACCAGGTCTCTGCAATTCCAGCCAGGTCCGGCTCCCCCTCTGACACAAGGTCACTAATGAGGGGGGCTTTGTTGACAATGGACCTGGCATTGCAGAACATCAGCCGCAGGCCCTGGCTCTGTACTCCCTGACCACCTAGCCTGCGGGGGTTGTGGCACCCGACCGTTTGTAGCCAACGGCTGCGTGCCACCAACCGGGAGGATGGAACTTGTCTCCCCTCGGCCCTGCCTCTCCCCACGACCCTCTGAATTGGTATGCCCTCTTGCGGAACGACTTGTGTGTCCCCCCTCCTATCGGCTCCTTCCGCTTCCCTCCGTCGGCTGCTGGCCTGGCCCTTCCTATTGGTCTGATCTTCCGTCTCCATCTGTCTATACCCACCCCCCTCCCTGGTGCCCCCTGAAAAGATAATTTAGACAATTTACGCACTAAAAACCCCCTGAGGCCGCGCTTCGCCCATCTCTCCGAGTTGATAACTCCATCATCAAGATGGGCCCTAGATAGATCAAAGGGCCAAGCCTGCGAGAGCGGGGACTCCCGCAGAGATAGTAGATTTGCTCTAGAGTACATATGCTTTACAAATAAATAACTAAAACTAATTATCTAAAAATAAGCAATGTGGATGGAATTCATAAATGGGTCTTGGAATAAAATACAAAGATGTTAAAAATCGTTAGCCATGATTAAAACACGTTCATTCAGTTGGTATTAAATGAGATAAAGTGCATAGTGAGGTTTAGTTCGTAATAAATTAAAGTTAGTAAATTAAAGTTAGTTCGCAATGTTCATTTGGGCGTCCATAGTTGTTACCGTCCATAAGTTCTTTAGGACAATCCAGTTCTTTCAGGGCCTTCCAAGGCCTTGGTGGCTTAATTCTCCCGGTCTTAAGAGAGAGACCATAGGGAGAGGATTTTACAGCTGGTCAGCAAGGCCGTCCGCGACCATTTCGGCGCTCCCACCGCCGCCATCTCCTGCGTCGCCGCCTTCACCAGCAGCCTCTGGCGCTCCCACCGCCGTCGACCTGGCTTAAATTGGTTTTAGCACAGGTTTGGGTTAATTTAATAAGTTTTTAGAGTATTTATGACATATTTATTATTTGTACTTGTTTATATGCGTATTTTTATCTTCCCTGTACACCGCCCCGAGTCCCTTCTGGGAGAGTGGTGCGGTATATAAATTTAATAAAATGAAAAAATGAAATGAAAAATTATATGGCAATCCATTTTATCATGGTGATTTTGGGTGGCTAACAGCAGCTTAGAAAAACACAACCAATATCAAAAAGTAAAATACATAACCAGCAGATAAAAACCAATCATAGCACAGTGGCTATCTTAAACCACCTTACAGGCTCTAACTCAGGGCTGTCAAACTCCCAGCCCACAGACCAGATGTGTCACAGTCTGGCCATGCCCACACCCATTTTAACAAAGGGAGGAGGAAGTCCCGATACATCACGTGATGATACCCCTGCTCTAACTGATCCTGAAGCCTCCTGAAAGACTACTAGGGTCATAATCAATGTAATCTCCAGGTGAATAATTTTTTAAAGGAAAGATGCCATGACAGAAATGGCTCACTTCCTTAGTCCTGGCAGATGGCATTCCATGATTGATGGAACCCATAACATGCCTTCTCTGCTAGATCTGATGAAATAAGTACAAACAATCAGAAATCCTGTTCTGATGCAACAAACAACTTTAGAGACACGTTTCATAAAGCTGACATTACACGAATTACTGTTCTTTAACCTTTATTATGTCAGCATTTGGTCAGCAAAGTGTTGGTAAGAATTGAAGCCTGTGTTCCCTCTTACTTAGAATTCTGATCAGCCAAAAACGCACCAGCTCTTATACATATTCTGGTGTCCACTGAAGAATAAATGCATGCATTCAACATTGTATGAGAACATTAGCAAATCTTTCGTGTACTATTTGAGGAGAGGTCATTTCAGTCTTGGAAAGGACTGGTTTGATGTGCCTTTGTTTACTATAAGAATTAGAGTTAATGTGAATAATTAGAAGAACCAAGAAGAATCAGTCTTAGAATGTGGTTACTGTAGGCACCTTTGTTTAATTAGGTGACATTTTATTTCACATACATTATATAGTACATTTCATAACTCAGTGTTTCTTATTAGCATTCAAGGCAAGTATATTTATGTGTTTCATAGCAGACAGGGTGCTCTGAATGCTTATTACAAATTGTGTTGGTTTTTTTCTGCCTTGGCCATATATAACTGAAATGGGGAAAGTGGTACATGATAAAGCAAACTGGAATATGAATAATGCTCAAGAAAAATCAATATTATCACATCCTGTATCTTAAAGCAGATTTCCAAATTATGTTTGCCTCAGCCTGACCACAAAATATCCACCATTTTTGGAAGAGAGGAGCATAAAGGGTTGTCCCCAACCCCTTCCTGCAACAACTGCAATCTCTGTCTATGTCTTCCTGCATCATTCCACCAGTATTTTTCTGAAGGAAGAGTGGATGTGATAGATTTGCCTGCTAGGATTCATTAGCATTGGAGACAAATGGTAGAGCGACACATACACGGTCTTTTCCAGTCCCCCTAGTTACTGTTTTCCAGGGTCAACTAATATCAGATTGCTAACTAAGGCCTCTGCATAGACAGAACCTTGCCAGTATTTAGTACACTGAACCTTTAGCTTCTCCAAAGGGAACAAGTATACATAACCCTTAGATCCTCAGCTGATCTGATTACTTGGGTGGAATGAAGTTGTTGTTGTTTTCAACCATGTCCTATGCATTCCACTCTTGGTGACTTTATAGGCAAGAGCTATTTGAAGATAGCCTCTTATTCATACTAGTGGTTGTAGTCCAAATAGCCTTTTGCTTTTGTTCATTGCTTATTTATACTTAAAAATGCCTTTTATAAAGTGATAGCATTAAAAAGAAATGAGTGAAAAAGTGTCAACTCAAATAGTGTGAGTCTTCTTGGCTGCTATTTTTATGCTATGCTTGTTTTTAATTCCGGTTGTTTTTATTGTTTTTATTCTGTTTTAATTGTGAACTGCTCGTGTAGGTGAGATGGGCAGACAGTAATTCTATAATTACTGCATACACAGGAACCGTCTTAAAATAAAAGCTCCTTCCTTTGGTTCTTTAATCTCTGTTGAAGGAAGACTTTATGTGACATGCTTATTTTTCTTTCCTTGAGCTAACCCACTTTTAAACTGACCCTTTTTTAATAAGTCTGCTGGCTTCTTTCTTTTCTTTTCTTTTTTTTCTTTTCTTTCCTGTAGCACTTTATCCCTCTGGACCATTTAGGAGCTAAGGTGTATTGGCAAGAGAAATTCTCCACCACTGAATTGGTTGGGAAAATAGCAATAAAGCCAGTAGTTCAGAGAAATAATGATAATTATGCCAATTATGATAATGACAAATACACCATCAGTCAATTGTAAAATACAGCTTTACTTGGAACAGTTTACATTCTGTGACAATATATGAACATCGTTAAATATCCAGATCTTCCTATCACAATTCCTTGGGAAGGACTTGATAGATAGACAAAAATTCCAGTCTGAACATCTGATTGACTATGTGATGAGACATAGTGTCTTTTCTACCTGATTATGAATCAAGGCTCCTTCATCTTTGTGACAAATCCCTACATAATTTCATAGTGAGTGTACTGCCAATATTGTACATTTTTGGCTAGATCCTTTGTGTGTACTCTTCACCATCCTACTGAAAGTATGCATGCACACTATCTAACCATGGAAAGAAAAGTAATTGATTATTTGTTTCCTGACATGGGAGGCTTACAATATAACAACCAATTAAAACACAGCACAGAACAAAACAAGAATAAATTTGGTTCCTCTATACAAAACCATAGACAAAAACACATCCAACAAGCAGTTCTGTCCACTTTTTTCTTTTGACTACATAACCCTAGTAATATTTTCATCTATCTATCTATCTATCTATCTATCTATCTATCTATCTATCTATCTATCTATCTACCTACCTACCTACCTACCTACCTACCTACCTACCTACCTACCTACCTACTTACCATCCAGAATATTTATAGGCATCCTTTTGAAGTTAGTAAAATGAGGACCCTGACTGTTGGAGCCAATATGCTGACTCTGTAAACCACTTAGAGAGGGCTGTAAAGCACTGTAAAGCAATATGAAGTCTAAGGGCTGTTGTCCCAATGTGCATCGCTGAAAGGCCAACTGGACTTTCAGCGATGCACATTGGGATGAACGCCCTTGGAATGGTGCGGGAATACGAATGGATTTCCAGAAAAATTGCACACTACAGAAACCATTCACGCTTCACAGACAGTCCAGTTGCCTCTTGAAGAAAGAAAAAAAAGCGCAACCACGACCCGGATGACTGAGAATCTCCATAGACATCTAAGTGCTTTTGCTATTAAACAGGCCATCAACAGCTTAGAATATGATTGTGGCCTAGCACAATTTCACATCAGCATTTGTTGCTTTTGTTTCGAAATGGCCATGACTATGTGGAAAATCTCCAGATCTCAAAATGAGGTGATGCGACATCTGATGTCTACAGTGGTTGGCAGATCTCTCCATGGAAACAATTCCAGCGGTCCAACAGAATGGAAACCAATGAACCAAATAAATCATCAGTAACAATTACCAAAATGAATCCAATCATATGTAATTATATATTCAAGAATAAGAAAAGGGAAGGTAGATAAAATATAATGTAACATTCATTGACCCAGAAATCTTGTGCAAGTAGTCAACTCATATAACAGAAGTCATGTAGAACTAGGGAACATGAACCCACCAACCATATTTTTCTCTATCTAACTGCAATAATTATATTCATAATTTTAATATTAGCATGTAATAATATTTAAAAAACATTAGGTCAATGTTCCCCATATAGATTAGGAAACTACTGGATTCTCATTCTTAAGATCAGTACAGATCTTCAACCGAGATTCATCAGCGAATGTGTTTTAATGAACTTTTGGGAAATGAATTCTTTAACCCAGGGGTCCCCAACCTTTTTTGCACCAGGGACCGGTTTCATTTAAAAAAAAATTCTGCGGACTGGCTGGCGTAGAGGAGGAGCGGGGGGAGGGGGAACAGGCGGTGCATGCGCACACGGGTAAGGAGGGGGAACAGGTGGCGCATGCACACATGGGGGGAGTTGGTTCACTCGGCCCTCTAGGGCCTCCAACAGCGGGAACGGCTGCACCTGCGCTCTCCCACATCCAGCGTGCGCTCTGCCCAGGGGGCTGCCCCCTCCTCCTTCCTCCTCTCCGGCCCTGCAGCCCAGTTCCTATCAAGCCACGGACCGGCACCGGTCCGCGGACCGGGGGTTGGGGACCCCTGCTTTAACCTATAAAAACCAAACCCTTCAAGCTATAAAATTTTTGGATTTGTGGAAAATGATGACAAAGAATGGATGGAATGAGCTCTGTATTTTTCGACATGGCTACCAGACCACTAGAAGCTAGATTGATTAGAGAGTTTCACCGAGACAAGCCATAACTCAAGATGAAAATCTCAGCTGCCTTTTTAAGCACTAAAAGAAATTGGGTTTATTACATTAAAATTCACAGCATTAAGACATAACCTGGACATATTTCATGTCTTTTGAAGCTCCGTCAGTGAGGTCATAGAAAGGACATTTTATAAGGAAACCACAAGAAGAATAAACAATGTTTTTTCTAGAAGTGCAATCTTGTTGAGAAACATACAGTACCTCCCTGACTGGTTTTTCTTTCTAATCTGGGAGAAGAACCCTGTGTGTGTGTGTGTGTGTGTGTGTGTGTGTGTGTGTGTGTGTGTGTGTGTGTTTCTTTGTTGAAGCTGACTGATTTAAAAATGCTTTTGTGCTAAAGTCATTTTTTGAAAAGCAGCTCTTCAGCTAAGAAACTGACCCTCAGGAGCTGCCCTGATCCGTCGGCATAGTAACAAAGAGCATGAATTAACAGGCTTTGTGTAGTTTCCAATCCCAACTCAGTACATCCCACAAAATATACTGCTCATGCCTGATGGAGCCACTGAGAAGAATAATCACTGTTATTACAGGATGCCACCGGCTGATTTTTACAAGAGGTTTATGCACATGGAGTTTTTTCCTCAAAGTAGAATCGGTAGCTTGGAGACTTATTTCCCTAACGTTGCATCATGTCACCGAATTGGCAGAGCTTGAGTTAACAGGTTATCTTCTTGAAGATTGTTCCATTTGGTAATTATGAATATGAATGAGAAGTGAGAAATGGCATTTTGTTCACAGCTTATAAAGGAACATTATGTGCAATACTACTATTTGTAATGAGGGCTATTGTTTTTAAATCAAGCTTTATGCACCCCCCAAAAAAGAAAAGAAAACTGAAACTCATGATCTCCCAATTTCTAGCCAGATGTCTCTATCACTATCCCAAACTGGCCCTCTTCTGATGGAATAATTAAAGGGAAAATGTTCTTCTTATGGAAGTACAGCATCTATTGGAAATTTTCCAGGGAAGAACATATTAGGACATGACTGTAATTTGTGCACATGGCAAACTCCATTACAACATTTCTGTGTATTTTTCCCCATGTGCATTCTATTGTTTAGAAACAAAGTATATGAATGAAACAGAAAATAGCAGAATCTGTTTGATATCTGCAGTTTTACCATGTTTCCTGTATAACAAAACTTCACATTGAGAAGTTTGGGAAAACATGCCCATCTATATAGTATACTGATTTCTTCAACCTGAAAACACCGGTGAATCCTCTACACAGAAAATGCCATTCTTGTGACACTTTAAAGCTTGGCGAATTTATCCTCACAGAAGCTGTTGTAGGTTGTAATCTCTTCACTGAATATGTAGCGCATCACCTAAGTGGTGGCACCTAGCTGACCTTGAAAACTACATTGAGTTAACTCTAGTTAATACTTGAATGGGGGAACCCTGGAGAATTCCAGAGTTGTTGGCCAGACTGAGAAGCTGAAAAAATATCTGAGAAAGCAGTAATGAGAAATCACTTTCATAATACTATCAAGAACTCTGTATGGGTGCAAACATCAACAGGAGGATTTACTCAAGGGTGTTTGCTTGTTTGTATTTTGTTTCCTTAAGATCACATTTTATACAATGGCAAAAAAAAATAGTAAACAAACAATGGGAGGTGACACGAGGCTGGCTCCAGGAAGTAGTGAACGCTTCTTTGAGCGAGGGGTTCTTGCCGGCCGCCTTGAAAGAGGTGGTGGTGAGACCCCTCTTCAAGAAGCCTTCCCTGGACCCAGCATTGTTATCTAGTTATCGCCTGGTCTCCAACCTTCACTTTTTGGCGAAGGTTGTTGAGAGTGTGGTGGCACAACAGTTCCCCTGTCACCTGGAGGAAATTGATTATCTGGACCCGCGCCAGTCTGGCTTCTGACCTGGGCACAGCACCGAGACGGCATTGGTGGATGATCTCTGGAGGGCCAGAGATAGAGGTTATTCCTCTATTCTGGTCCTGTTAGATCTCTCAGCGGCTTTTGATACCATCGACCATGGTATCCTATTGCGCCGGCTGGAGGGGTTGGGATTGGGAGGCACTGTGTTACAGTGGTTCTCTTCCTACCTCTCCGGTCACTCGCAATTTGTGTTGACGGGAGGGCAGAGGTCGACGGCGAGGCCCCTGACATGTGGGGTGCCTCAAGGGTCGATCCTCTCCCCCCTCCTATTCAACACCTACATGAAGCCGCTGGGTGAGATCATCCGTGGTTGTGGGGTAGAGTACCATCTGTACGCTGATGATACTCAGCTGTACATATCTACCCCCAACCACCCCAATGATGCCATTGAAGTGATGTCCCGGTGTTTGGAGGCCGCGTGGCTCTGGATGGGGAGTAACAAACTTCAGCTCAACCCGTCCAAGACCGAGTGGCTGTGGTTTCCGGCGCCTCGGCATAGCCAGCTCATTCCATCGCTGGTTATCGGGGCGAATCACTGGCCCCCGTGGAAAGGACTTGCAACTTAGGCGTCCTCCTGGACTCGTGGCTGTCCCTGGATGACCATGTGGCAGCCGTGACCAGGGGGGGCATTTTACCAGGTTCGCCTGGTACGCCAGTTGCATCCCTTTCTTGACAGAGATGCCCTCCGCACTGTCACTCAAGCACTCGTGACGTCTCGCTTGGACTATTGCAACGCTCTCTACATGGGGCTCCCATTGAGGTGCATCCGGAGGCTCCAGTTGGTGCAGAATGTGGCCGCACGGGGGATTCAGGGAGCTTCTCGCTGCTCCCATGTAACACCTCTCCTGCGCGAGCTGCACTGGCTACCAGTAGCCTTCTGGGTGCGCTTCAAGGTGCTAGTCACCATCTTCAAATTGCTCCATGGCTCGAGGCCTAGCTACTTGCGGGACCATCTCCTGCCACATACCTCCCTGCGGCCGATACGCTCCCACAGAGAGGGCCTACTGAGGGTACCAACCGCCGGTAAATGCCGGCTAGCGGTGCCCAGGGGTAGGGCCTTCTCTGTGGCAGGGCCAGCCCTCTGGAACGACCTACCCCCCGAACTTCGTACTATCACGGACCTTCCCCTCTTTCACCATTCACTCAAAACTTACTTTTTTCAGCAAGCTGGTCTTGCTTAACGCTTAGATCAGATTGTTATATAGTTCCTGCCACATTCGTAAATGGACGTTGGGTTTTTAGTGAGAATTTTAGCACAGGCCCCTAATTTTATTCTTTTTATTCATATTTATTCTTCCCATATCAATCCTAGACACATGCCCATCTGTTTCCCCAACCTCTTTAGTAACATTTTTAATCTCTCCCTTAACCCCCACCAACCCCCCTTCCAATTCTTCAGTCTTCTGTGTGTTTTCCAGCACCTGCTTCCTGGTATCCAATAGCTCCTTCTTGAAATTGATGTTTTCAACCCTCTGGGCCTGAATTTCGTTTACCAAAGTTTGTATAACAGTTTCAAGAGAAGCCATCCGTTGTTCTAAACTTGCCAGTGCTGTTTCTTGAGCCATGATTAACTGTTAAAGTCAGCGCCAGCCAAAATGGCATTTTCAGGGTGGGGCTGGTGAGACTAGCCGGGAGCCAAAAGTTCAGATCAAGGTTGGAACGTTGTAAAATTCAGAAACCAAGAGAGAGACAATTTTCCAGCTCAATAGTTATAATAACGAAGGTAATCCAGAAAGGAATCACAAATCCAACAAGAAAAAAAATTCTTCATTAATATCCAGAGAGAGTCCCACTTGTAAAGAGACGCTGGGAATTTTCCATAATTAAAATAGTCAGGCAGGGACAAAGAAAAGCCACTTTCCACCGCCCATCTCAGAGCCCAGAGGAGAGAGTAGAAAAATAAATTCTTTTTAACCAGCCAGACCTAGAAACAATGTTGCAAGTAGCCGCATACCACTTTCCCTTGTTAAAGACAGTCCGGATTTAAGATTTCCGCTTTCTCTTCCAGAGAAGCCATTTTTAAGTGCCGCTTAAGTCCGAGGGGGGGTTTTTGGAAACAAACACCCCCCTCCCAGTCCGTTCAGCCTGGCTGGCAGCAAGGGAAAAAAAAGTCTTTTTAAAACTCACTCTCCCTCGCAGCTGAAGCCCCGGCGAGCCTTCCGATCTCTTCCGCTCAGCCCTCTACATTAAAGTGAATGGCGCCGACAGCCGTTGGCGAAGGGAGAACCCCCCGCAGCATGTTCCTCCTCACCTAGGTCGCGGAGGGGATCGCTCTCCCCACCGCCGTGAGGAGAAACGTCTCCTCCAAGCCGACCCTACGGGAGACCTCCGGTAACCGGAGTGTCTCGCCCCCGTGGGGGGGCAGAAAAGGCAACAAAGCGGCGAGCGAGCCCAAGGCTCGCCCGTCGCCGCTGGAGCCGGAACCGGACCATATTTATTGTATTGTATACTATTTATTGGTTTTAATTTCCTGTGCACCGCCCTGGGTCCGTTTCGATGGAGAAGGCGCGGTATATAAATCGAATAAAATGATAAAATGAAAATGAAATGAGAAAGAAGTATGGTATGCTAATTGAAGACAGTGAAAACAGTCAAAAGGCAACTAGACTTTGTTTTTCCTTGAAATTTTTCACTTCTCATCCTAGAACAGTGATGGCTAACCTTTTTTGGCTCGCGTGCCAAAAGCGGGGGGAGCGCTGGGGGGTCATGCGTGGGTGTGCCACACCCATAATGCTATGTGTGCAACCCCCTGCTTTGGGCGCACTTTTTTCATCTTCCCCAGGCTCCAGAGGCTTTCTAGGAGCCTGGGGAGGGTGAAAACAGCCTCCCCCCACCTCCAGAGGCTTCAGGAGTTTCCCTGAAGCCTCCAGAGAGTGAAAAATAGCTTTAAAAGAATGCCTAAATCATCTGCCCAGCACACACATGCATGCTGGAGCTGACAGGGCAAGGCCTCGCGTTCCCTAAGAAATGGTTCCGCGTGCCACCTGTGGCACCGTGCCATAGGTTCGCCATCACAGTCCTAGAAGCTTCTTCAGTTCAGTTCTTCACTGAAGAAGCTATCTTGGTTGAGAAGCGAAACATCATCAAAGAAAAACAAGTTCAGTTGCCTTTTGGAAAAGCACGTTTGGGACAACCATGACCTGGATGACTGAGAATATCCATAGAAAGAGTGGAAGCAAGTTTATAATGTGAATGAAAGTAGTATCTTGGTCCAGGTTTCACATTATGAATGTTGCTTTATGCAAGGTAGGGCAGCCCAACATCTTTCTTTTGATATCTATTCGCTGCTTAAAGTTTAATGATTTTTATATATGACAGAGGTGTCAAACTTGTGATGACACATTGTTGTCACATGACGTATCACAACTTTTTTTCCCTTTGCTAAAATGAGGGTGGGCATGGCTAGCATGTGACACATTTGGCCCAGGGGCCACGAGTTTGACACCACTGATTTATGTTATATTTATATTTATATTTATTCAATTTATACCCCGCCCTTCTCCAAACGGACCCAGGGCGGCGCACAGGAAAATTAAAAATACATACAAAACATCATATAAAATTTAAAAAACTAATTCAATGGATCCTGTGCTAAAACCAGATTAAAATCCCCAAATTTAAAAACTATCTAAAAGTCAGATTAGGGGGCTACGCTAGGCCGGCTAGATGGAACAAATGTGTCTTTAGACACTTGCGGAAGAGGCGGAGGTCAGAGATGGTGCAAAGTTCAGGTGGTAAGTCGTTTCAAAGGGCTGGACCTGCCACAGAGAAGGCTCTTCCCCTGGGTGTCGCCAGTCGGCATTGTCCGGCCGACGGCACCCTGAGGAGGCCCTCTCTGTGGGAGCATATTGGTCTGAGGGATGTATGGGGCAGGAGGCGGTCTCGCATATAACTAGGCCCCGAGCCATGGAGCGCTTTGAAGATGGTCGTCAAAACCTTGAAGCGCACCCGAAAGACCACAGGAAGCCAGTGCAGCTCGCGCAGGATTGGTGTTATGTGGGAGTGTCTAGGCGCTCCCGTAATCACCCGCGCGGCTGCATTCTGGACTAACTGCAGCTTTCGAGTGCACCTCAAGGGAAGCCCCATGTAGAGAGCATTACAGTAGTCGAGTCGAGAGGTCATGAGGGCCTGAGTGACTGTGCGAAGGGCAGCCCGGTCCAGTAAGGGGAGCAATTGGCGCATCAGGCGTACCTGATGGAAAGCCCCCCTGGCCACGGCCACCACATGGTCCTCCATGGACAGCCGGGAATCCAGGAGGACACCCAAATTGCGCGCCCTCTCCACGGGCCCCCAATGGTCAGAGTTGGAATAATCTGGCTGAACCGGGGTGCCGGAAGCCACAGCCACTCAGTCTTGGACGGGTTGAGCCTGAGTTTGTTACTCCCCATCCAGACCCGTACGGCCTCCAAACACCGGGACATGACCTTGACGGCATCGTTGGGGTGGTCTGGGGTGGAGATGTACAACTGAGTATCATCAGCGTACAGATGATATCCCACCCCAAAACCACGGATGATCTCGCCCAGCGGCTTCATGTATGTGTTGAACAGTAGGGGCGAGAGGACCGACCCCTGAGGTACCCTGCATACGAGGGGCCGACCTCTGCCCCCCTGCCAACACATATTGCGACCGACCAGATAGGTAGGACGAGAACCACCGCAGAACGGTGCCTCCCAGCCCCAACCCCCCCAGTCGGCGCAATAGGATACCATGGTCGATGGTATCAAAAGCCGCTGAGAGGTCTAATAGGACTAGGATAGAGGAATATCCTCTATCCCGCGCCCTCCAGAGATCATCAACCAACGCGACCAATGCCGTCTCGGTGCTGTGCCCGGGTCGGAAGCCGGACTGGCGCGGGTCTAGATAATCAACTTCCTCCAAGTGTTGCGGAAACTGTTGAGCCACCACACTCTCTACAACCTTCACTAAAAAGTGGAGGTTGGAGACGGGACGATAGTTCTCTAATAATGCTGGATCCAGGGACGGCTTCTTTGAGGAGGGGCCTTACTACCGCCTCTTTCAAGACGGCAGGCAAGGACCCCTCTCTCAAAGATGCGTTGACAATGCCCTGGAGCCAGCCTCGTGTCGTCTCCCAGGATGCCAGTACAAGCCAGGAGGGACACGGGTCCAATAAACATGTGGTAGCCCTAAATCTCTTTGACAACTTGTCTATATCCTCGGTAGTAACAAAATCAAACTCCTCCCAAGATGTTGTCTCAAGAGCAACCTTGGACCGCTCAACTGGATCACTGTCGATGGAGGGCAGCTCGCTCCGAATCCGAGTGATTTTCTCCTGCAGATAAATCCCAAATTCCTCTGCTCGGCCCTGTAAAGGGGCTTCCTGCGGCCTCTGTTGAAGGAGGGAGCGGGTCACCCCAAACAGGGCGGCAGGGTGGTTATCTGCGGATGCAATAAGAGTGGCACAATACTCACGTTTGGCCGCTCTTATCGCCACCAGGTAAGTCCTAATGTAGGTTCTCACTAGTGTTCGGTCGGCTTTGGAGCGAGAGGATCTCCATCTGCTCTCTAGGCGTCTCTTGTGGCACTTCATCTCCCTAAGCTCCTCGGTGAACCAAGGACCAAGGAGCCCGGGTGGATCGTCGCCGCAAGAGAGGCCGCACGGGCGCGACTCGGTCCAAGGCCTCGGTCTATGAGGATACATGCATCTTCTTGTGACAAAATATTATCTGTTTATAAAAAATGACCCTGAACTTTGTAACCTATCTGCATTTGGAAGTATTCATAGAACTTCAAGTTGCCTTCCATTTTAAAGTCTGTTTATTAAAATTATATTGAAAGAATTAGCTTTACAAAGAAAGAAGATTCTATTCTTAAACTCTCGTTTTGCATGTATAAGGACAAAATCTATAGAGCTGGTTCATTAGACTTTTCCTGAGATAATGTATAAGAAGCACTCTGAATGGTTTTTTAAAGTTATTTCTTTTAGTAGATATGTAGCAATGTTGCCAAAAGGAAATACAGGAAAAAAATTATAAACAGAAAATAAATAAAAAAGACAATATAAAATTGAACTAAAAGATGACATTAGATCATTGTTGCATGTTCAAGTTTCTGATATTTTATTTATTTATTTATTTTATTTATTTTGGATTTGTATACTGCCCTATCTCCCCAAAGGGACTCAGAGCGGTGCACAGGTAAATATTAAAAACAATACAAAAATACAATATAAATACAATAAAAATATATTAAATTTAAACCCATGCTAAAAGCATCTTTAAAACCCATCTAAAATCCCTTACTAAAATCCCTAACAATTTGTTATTTAAACTCTAAGCCAGGCCAGCCAGATGGAAAAAGTGAGTTTTAAGCTCCCGGCGGAAGAGGCGCAGGTCCATGATGGTACGAATGTTGGGGGGTAGGTCGTTCCAGAGAGCCGGACCCGCCACAGAGAAGGCCCTTCCCCTGGGGGCTGCCAGCCGGCATTGGCCGGCAGACGGCACCCTGAGGAGGCCCTCCCTGTGCGAGTGGACAGGATGGAGGGAGGTATGTGGTATGAGGCGGTCTCGCAAATACCCAGGTCCCGTGCCATGGAGTGCTTTAAAGATGGTTATCAGTATCTTGAAGTGCACCCAAAAGGCCACAGGCAGCCAGTACAGCTCGCGCAGGAGAGGTGTTATATGGGAGTATCGAGAAACTCCCAGAATCCCCCACACGGCTGCATTCTGTACTAGCTGGAGCCTCCGGGTGCACGCCATAAATTTGATAAATTAATGTTAAATTAATTAATATTAATTTGAGATTTCAAAACTATTAAAATCAAACCAATATTCCAAAATTAACTAAAGAAGCTAGTATAATGAATCATAAGACACAATGTACTATACAGTAGTATTAAAAGTTTCTATCTAAAAATCTAAAAACGTTACCCTTATTTAATGATTCAAGCAGATGCTAATATTCTAAAGCCTCAAGTTAAGAGAAATTCAAACTTTGGATGTGATACAAGTCCATCTGTAGAATTATAATCCATAATAACTCTGTCAGACTTGTTTTTCATATATGAAATTATTTTTGACACTGATGTATATTTCCACCGCTTAGCTTGCCATTCTTCTAGAGACATAATGTTTTATTTCCAATAAAAAAAGCATCCATGTTATATCATATACAGATTTATACTGTAGTATACTTTAGTATACTGTACCTTGTATGGATAAAGTTTAGTAATGTTTAGTACAGTAAAGAAAAATAGCTTTTGGAAAAGGAAATTCCAACCATTATGACTTGTTTCTTTCTATAATAAATCACTTTCCAGAATTGTTCAGCTTTACAGCATTTTCTCCAAATATGAAAGAATAATCCAACTTGATTATTGCATTTCCAACTGCTTTTAGAAAATAATTTATCTCTGTTGGCAATCACTAGAGTAATATATCAGTGGCAAAACACCTTGTATGTAGGACAATATTATCACTTTTGTGGACCTTAGCACTTTGGCTTTTTTAGACCCCTCCATAAAAATTATGGTATTACTATTAGTTTTCATTAACATTAACATTCAACTTATTTTCAATGCTTTACTTGTCTACCGAGAAATAGAAACTGGTAAAAATATATTACATTTATATAATATATGTGTAACAGTGTAGAAATAATCAATTGCAGCTAGTTATGATGTCTATCATAAGAGTAACTCTGTATCAACAGAGTTATTAAAGTATACAATATTCAGATAAGATCACCAGTTTGCTATTCAAACTGTGTCCATTTCTTGCCTTCTTTTTTTTATTAAATGCATGTTAACTCTTACTGAGTTTTGCTTTGTCAGTAGGATAGAAAGAAAGATAGTAGTATAATGTGGGCAGAAAAGAAGTAAATGCATTGAGGCCTGAGATGAATGGAGGTTTTGCCTATCTACCCTCATTTATTCATTGGCATCTCGGGCCAAGTCTTCATTAGCCATATCATTGCTACACTATTGATTATACAAACCAAAAAAATAGTATCTAATTACAAAATGTTTTCTATTTCATAAGTGACTTTGCTTTAATTTAAATTATATGTATATTTTATTTGTACTATATTTGAATTCATGCATTTTGTGATTTTCAAAGTCAAAAAGCAAGCTATGAAAATAAATAACTTTTATTTCATTTTTATTCTGATTCATAAAAAACATGGAAACACTTTTAAGGGACCAAGCTATTGCACCCATTGTTCCTAAGGGTGTCCTGCTTGTACCCATTTTCTCTAAGTGTAATATCCATGATAAATTTAATATTTACTTCACACTGATATTTGCATAGTGGATTAATGTAACCATACTAGATAATCATCAGAAGCTTCATTTGGTCCAGAATGCAGCGGTATGTGGGTATCTCATTATGGAATGCGACAACTCACTCAACC
Organism: Rhabdophis nuchalis; assembly: GCA_039707465.1. Taxonomy (NCBI): domain Eukaryota; kingdom Metazoa; phylum Chordata; class Lepidosauria; order Squamata; family Natricidae; genus Rhabdophis; species Rhabdophis nuchalis. The sequence continues at coordinate 292,911,337 of CM077643.1, read as the reverse complement.
AACTCTCCACAGCCAATTCCCCCTGGCCAAAATGGCCAACCTGTTGTGGGATAACTCGCCATGGGACAACTCACTGAGGGACAGTTCAACAATTCAATTTAATTATCATTCACATTTTATTTTATCCCTCCATTGGCATCCTTTCTTTAATGGTTCTATTGGTCTATTTCTTCAATATTAATGTAACTCTTGTCACTCAGCGAGTTCCTCTGTGGCGGGTTGGCCCTGGTGGGTTGTTCTGTGGTGAGTTGACTACAGCAAATTGATTGCAGAAAGTTGGTTGTGGCAAGATGGCCTTGGCAAGTTGGCCATGGCAAGTGTAAGGCCATTACTGTCAGGGTCCCAAGTAATAATCCCATAGCAAACAAAACTCCAAGACCGGTAGATTCCTCGGAATAGTTTTACTGGATATATCATATTGGCGCAATTCTGGTGAAAACTGACTCTGAAGGTTCCCGTCGTTTTCACCTAATTAAAAGTAACCATTTTCCCCCTTCCCCAAACGATCAGTCACATAGTCCAGTCATGGTGCCATCCAGTTGCTTGGTAACGTCACTTCTCCTCTCTCTCACAAGGTGTGAGAATGTCCTTGGTTCCCAGGAGAAAGTATTTGCTTTTGGCTACAAAATCCCAGCTATTTCTATTCCCCCCTCCCTATCCCTCAGCTCTAATGTGGCAAAACTAAAGCTCCAAAATGGCTTTGGCCAGGTCATCTTCAGAGTTGACAACTACTCTGCAAGCTGCCCTGGCTCACTGGGCATTTGACTGTCTCTGATATTATCCACTTTCTGTGGGGGATATGAAGATGGGAGATTGGTGTGTAATACCTTTTAACTTTGGTCAGTGGGGCTATTTGTCTATTTGGATGCATTATTATATATTCTGGCTTTTATTTTTGTTTAGGCTACCAAGAATTAGTTTACACTCTGCTGAGGTATAAAGTCTTTTTGAACTATGCTGCTTAAATGAATAGGTAAATGTAAAGGTTCCCTTGCACATATGTGCTAGTTACTCCTGACTCTAGGGGGCAGTGCTCATCTCTGTTTCAAAGCTGAAGAGCGCTGTCTGAAGACGTTTCAAAGCTGAAGAGCGCTGTCTGAAGACGTCTCTGTGGTCATGTAGCCTGCATGACTAAATGCCGAAGGTCCACGGAACGCTGTTACCTTCCCACCAAAGTCTTTGCTATTTTTCTACTTGCGTTTTTACATGGTTTTGAACTGCTAGGTTGGCAGAAGCTGGGACAAGTAATGGGTGCTCACTCCGTGACGCGGCGCTGGGGAATCAAAACATTGAACTGCCAACCTTCTGATCGACAAGCTCAGCATCTTAACCACTGAGCCACCGTATCATCACCATGAATAGGTAGATCTAAATGCTCTGAAGAAAGAATCTCAAAAGAGATTTGTTTATTTATTTATTATTATTATTTTAATCTACCTGCCTTTAGGGGTCTGAATACTTTAAAAGGTATTGCTATTATGAGGACCATTTATTGACCTCTCGTATTGACCTGCCTATCAGCAAAAAGATGATATTTCCCTTTTGGGGAAAAAAGTCTCAGTTTTGAATGCTAAATGCTAGCAGCCACCAATGCTTAAACATGGATAATAACACTCCACAATAGTCATTTTCTGAAACTAATAAAATCACAGGCTCTGTTTTTTAGGTGATATATCATTCCCGATTTGCCATACATATATGATCTATCTTTGCCCAAATTTAATCTAATGGAAATTTTTTCTTTGGTTTGTAAAGAATCAAGGAAAACCATGATGGCATCTACTGCAATAAAAACAATCTGCTTTTTCTTTCTGCTTATTTGCCGAAGTGGCATCAGTTAAACTTAATTTATGTTATGTTGTGCACTGCCATCTGCTGTGTCTTCTGACAACTTGCAGGCTGAAAATTAGCTTGAGGAATGCTTGTGGTGCCACCGGTTATATTTAAATGCAACACAAATGCCACAGCATATTATTTACATTCTGCTTTTCAAGGGGTTAATATTCTGTTGGGAATAGGCCTATGTGATACTTCAAATAACACAGCACAAATACAGACAATTAAGTTTCATTATTCCCATCTAGTAACGCTAAACAGATCATCTTTCTTATGCGAATATTATCTTGTAAAATATAGAGGCAGTTGTAATCAGCATGAGAAAGGCCTTGTAAAAATAGCGGGTGTAGTTCTTAAATCATCTCCTCATAATATAACAGAAAGAGAGATTATTTTAAACCTTAGGGGAAATTCTGTTCATTCATTTACTGTGTGCAAAGTTTATTGCGATTGTAATTTATTGTTTTGTTGCTTTGATGTACTGCTTTTAATCCTCTTATTGGAGAGGGTTTGTAAGACACTCTGAATCTCCATGGATTAGAGTGGCATATAAATCTCAGTAAATTAAATATATACCTCTATTGGATTATAAGATTTTTGGCACAATCGCCTGCGATTGTCTTTTTCATCACTTCTGGTTGTACATTTTCAGACAATTTGATATAGTATAATATGATGAAAACTACCACAGCATCATAAGCAAAGAAAATCTGTGGGGCTAAAACAAAGACTTGAAAGCATCCAGAGTAACTTCTTGGGTAATGTCTTCTTGGCATCTGCACAAACTGGATTTGTCAATTTACCATTCTGCTTTAGTTTTCAGCTTGCTCCTTGGTAGTTCAGTTTACTTGCTATTGACTAGAATATCTCATCCAGCTATTGATGAGACATAACATTGGCTATTTTTTTGAAGATGAGCAACATTAGCCAGCTGTTGCCCCAAAGCACTGAAGCATTACATAACTAGCTACACCATGTCAAATGTTTAGATGGTTTCTACAGTCTGCACCACGACCAGGAAGAAGAGCTGCCTAGGGGACATGTGCACTGGAAAATGTACTGGTCAGAGCACATGCTCACACCAGAAAACAGAAGACTAGCTCTTCTGGTTTCTGGCACTACTGCACACACAAAGGCCAGCTGATTGTCCCATGCACATGCGCACCACAAACCCAGAAGAAGAACAGGTGACGCCACGCATGCCAGGCAACATGACTCTGCATGCTACTTCTGGTGCCATAGGTTCACTATCACAGCCCTAGGCTTTCCTGCTGCCAAATAATGAAGGGAAAGTCCCAGATATGTCAAACAGGAGAGCTGCTCAATCTTGTGGCCATCTATGTTACATGAGTGGCTCTTGGGCCTTTTGGCAAATGGCATGATTTTAGTTTCCCTATAATTGAGTTCTGGCTGACCTTCCTTGCAATACTGTGTAAGTGCTGTAAATGGCCTTTTAAGGCTGATAGGTGTTCTTGAATGTATTGCTGCATGGTCTTCATTGAGTATAACAGGGATATGTTTTCCATCAAGTTTTGGGGGCTGAAAGGTTATGTTGAGGAGATGGACCATCATGGAGTTGATATAGAAATTGAATTATGTATCTTTCAGCAGCAGGTTTATTTAATCCTGATTTTGGGGGTGGGGAGGTGCTTTGATTACAAAAAAGAAGCTTGATGTTACCAAGAATAAGTCATGCCACACTGGCTTTACCTTCTTTCAGAACTAGGCACTGATCAATGGTGGATCAGTATTGCCTAAACCCAGTTTATTCTTTTGCAAATATGTTTTCTAGTCCTGGATTTTCTATCTATCTAATCAATCTATGCATACATGCATACTTACATACATACAATAGTATATTATACACATACATACATACATACATACATACATACATACATACGTACGTACGTATGTACATACATACATACATACATACATACATACATTTATGGTCAACATTAGGATTTAGGGGGTCTATTCTAAAAATTAGGGTGTGCTTAAAGGAGAAAAGCTGTGCAAAAGAGAGAAGAATCAAGTGCAGAGTTTCAGCTGCAGACACTATAAGAAAAAAAAACCTGCATCCTTGTTTTGGCAGAGGACAATTTAGGCGGCTTCAGTTAAGTAGGCAATAAATATTCCTAACTAGCTGTACCATGTCAAATGTTTAGATGGTTTCTACAGAATTAGAGACAGCTCAAGGATCTAGTTAGGAATATTTATTGCCTACTTAACTGAAGCCACCTAAATCTGACAACATATATCCCAGTTTTTGAGGACTTCCTAACTCTAGAAGGCAAGGATCTGGTGCCAATCGTATTGAATATAAATGCAGAATTCAGAGGAATCTTCTGCCAAACACACAATGGGGATCTTGCAGCAGCAGGTTTTTTAATCCTGATTTTGGGGGTGGGGAGGTGCTTTGATTACAAAAAAGAAGCTTGATATTACCAAGAATAAGTCATGCCACACTGGCTTTACCTTCTTTCAATCACAGAATTACTAGTTTCATAAATTTCAGCAAAACATACAATATTGTTTTACAATATCTTATTTAAGAGAGGGATGCAATTGCTCAGTGACGAAGACACTGAGCTTGTTGATCACAAAGATCAACAGTTCAGCAGTTCAAATCCTTAGCGCCACATAACAGAGTGAGCTCCTGTTACTTGTCCCAACTTCTGCCAACCTAGCAGTTTGACTGCATGTAAAAATGCAAGTAGAAAAAATAGAAACCACCTTGGGTGGGAAGGTAACAGTGTTTGGTGCACCTTCTGCATTTAGTCATGCCGGCTGCATGACCATGCAGACATCTTCGGACAGCACTGGCTCTTTGGCTTTGAAATGGAGATGACCACTGCCCCCTAGAGACGGGAACAACTAGCACATATGTGCAAGAGGAACCTTTACCTTTTACCTTTACCTATTTAAGAGGAGGTTAAAGTTGTTGCAGAATGATAGTTTGGTTATCAATATGCAGAAACTTCATTCATAGGTCCAGGTCAACTTAAAGTTCTCAGCAAACAGTCCAAAGGATTTTTATAGTGTTCTTTTTTTTTTCTTTTTACAAATGATACAGGCAAACAGCAGAAGGAATGTTTATTAAATTTGCAAATGACATAAAGCTGGAAGAAATAGTTAACACCATGGAAAACTGAACTAATATCAAAATTAACTTGACAAGCTGGGAATTTGACCAAACCCACAAAATAAAATTGAGCCCAGATAAGTGTTAAATGTTATCTACATATGTAGATAAAATGTGTATCTAGTTGTCTCAGTGTAAACACTACACTGAAGGACACAATTGGCAGCTATGTCTCTTTTTTTTCCCCCTTAACTCAGAAGTACTGAGGGGGTTCATAGCTAGGCTATAGTGTAGGAGTGCTTATTACTTGCTTCCTCAAATTGATCTTTAAACTACTTTGTAAAATTATCTCTTAAAGCAAATGACTACTAATACTCTATGGCAGGGGTGTCGAACTCAAGGCCCGGAGCCCAGATTTGGCCCACGGAGTGCTTCAATATGGCCCATGGGGTTGCCCTGGAAACAGTGAAGGACAGGCCCGCAGTGTCTCTGCCAGCGAAAATGAAGCTCAAGAGGGCTGCATGTAGCTCTCCCAAGCTCCATTTTCACTGACAGAAGGTTGCAGGAGGTCATTGCAGCTGAAAATGGAGCTCATGAGGGCCAAAAGTGGAACTCCCAACTCCGTTTTCACTGGTAGAGGGTTGCAGGAGGCCGTTGCTTGGGAGCCCATTTTCGCTGGCAGAGTGCTCAGGCCATCACAGGCGTCCTGACAGGAGTGATGTTGAGCTGGTCATGCTCACCCCAGCCATGCCCACCCCAGCCCTGCAAGGTCAAACACAACCCTGATGAGGCCCTCAATGAAATCAAGTTTGAAACCCTGCTCTATGGAGTTATCCTGGATAGCCAATCAATCAATCACTTTGCTGTTCAGATGAGGAACATAGTGGACAAAGAATTACAGGTAATCCTCATTTAGCAACCCAACATTTGGGCATGAAATTTTGGTTGTAAGTCATTGCAGTCATTAAGTGTATCACCATATGGCCTGACTCTACTTTTCAACCATTTTAGCCATGTGGTTGTTAAGTGAATCCAATACACCCTATGGGCATTTTTGACATTTCAAAAAAAACAACCAATAATGAATTGCAGTCATGTGACCACAGGATGTTGCAGCCAGCCCAGTGGTGGGATTCAGCCAGTTCGCACCACTTCGGGAGAACCGGTTGTTAACTTTCTGAGCAGTTTAGTGAATTGGTTGTTGGAAGAAATCATTAGGGCAGAGAACCGGTTAAATTATTAGAATCCCACCATTGAGCCAGTCATAAATGTGAACTGTTTGCCAAGTGCCCAAATTCCAATAACATGGCTGGGGAGGGGAACATGGCAGTCGTAACACTGAGGATGGATTATAAGTGATCATTTTTAGTTCATCATAATTTCAAAGAGTCATTATTAAACAGGAAGACGACCTGTAGACCCCTTCTACCCTAATACTAGGATCCCAAAACTGATGGTGAAAAAGTACATCTCCTTAATACATCTTCAAGATAGTGTAGTGTGGCTCCTGTGGTTGCTGAGAAAGCTAATAAAGTTTTAGGCTGCTTCCACAGATCATGAAAAGTGAGTCTGTTCTGCATTCTACCAATCATTCAGCATCTGAAGTATAGGTAGTCCTCAACATCCGACCGCAATTGAGCCCATAATTTCTGTTGTTAAGTGAGATGCTTGTTAAATGAATTTTGCCCCATTTTACAACTTTTCTTGCCACAGTTGTTAGGTGAATCATTGCAGCTGATAAGATAGTAGCCTGGTTATTAAGTGAATCCGGTTTCCCCTTTGACTTGCTTGTCAGAAGGTCGCAAAAGGGGATCACATAATCCTGGGACACAGCAAAGGTCATAACTATGAACTAGTTGCTTAGCATCTGAATTTTGATCACATGATCATGAGGGTGCTACAAACATCGTAACTATGAAAAACAGTCATAAGTCACATTTTTCAGTGCCATTGTAACTTTGAATGGTCACTAACTGAACTGTTGTAAGGACTACCTGTAGTTTGTCCATTCTGGATGTCATAGCTTAGAAAGGATGAATACCAGTTAGACTGTATAGAATCTAGACAATGATCTAGCACAGGAACTTCCAACTTTAAGACTTGTGGACGTCAACTCCCAGAATTCCTCAGCCAGCATGGGTATGGGTTAGGGCTGACTGAGGAATTCTGGGAGTTGAAGTCCACAAGTCTTAAAATTGCCAAGTTTGGAGACCCTGCTCTAGCAAACAAGTATTTCAAGAAGAAGTAATTTAAACGACCTGCTCCCCCGACCTTCGCACCATCACGGACCTTCTCCTCTTCCGTCAAACTTTAAAAACACACCTATTCCGTGTCGCTGGCCTAGCATAGCTTTTATGATAGTCCCAATTATAATAATTTTAATGGTTTTTAAGTATAAGCTTTAGCACAGACCCATTGTATTTAATGTATTTTTAACTTTTATATTATCATTGTATTTACTACTTTTATTCTTTCTGTGCACCGCCCTGAGTCCCTTTTGGAAGATAGGGCGGTATAAAAATCCGATTAAAGTAAAGTAAAGTAAAGTAAAATGTGGAAAAGAGACAATGAGGAAAGACACCATCATGATCTTAAACCATAGGAACTGTTATTCCTTATAGGATTGACCAGGGGTAGGAAACTATGGCCCTTTAATGACTTGTGGACTTCAACTCCCAGAATTCCTTAGCCAGCCATCCTGGCTCCAAAATTCTGGAAGTTGAAGTCCAGAAGCCACAAAAGGGGCCATAATTCCCCAACTTTGGAATAGACTGAGTTTGTTCCAGGAATCCATAGCTAGAAATTGTAGAGGCACAGATTTCAGCTAAACATCATGAATTCTTCTTTAAATGCATTGATTCAGGAGATAGGTAGAAGATTTTCCTCCATTGGTGATATTCAGGAAGAATCATAGTTGAATGTCTACAAAGAATCCTATATCTGGTTATTCTGGATTATAAATTACACTAGATAAATAAAAGATATATTTAATCCAGTGATTGCATCATTCTATGAAGAGTTATGTTCAGTCTGAAGGATGCATAAATGGGAGCTGAGAAGTGAACTTAATATAGGAGATGACCAGGCTGAGCCTGAGGGAGGGGTCAAATGCATCATCAGTTTGAAGTCTCTATGCCCCCATAAGAGACCTAAGTCCAGCCTCTCTTGAAATTTGTTTATTCATTTCTGGTGCCAAATTGCCTTGACCATTAATAGTTCACATTCTTGTGTATAGGCAGTATGAAATCAACTATTTATTCTGTCCCCTAATTTCTTGCATCTGACAGTTAAATGGTAAGAAAATAGAGAAAGAAGATTGTTGCATTTTAGCTTTACTAAGTTTATTAATATTGTAGTGGAGCAGAAATGTCTTATCTTAAGCAAAGGTCAGTGGATAGAACCTTATGGGGCACTAAATATGTTATCATCAACTACTACTGTTGTGAATTCTGACTTTGCTTATTTTAATATTGACATACGGTTACAGACTTCTTTCTGCATGGTACTAATGTTTGTAACTGTGTTTACAGTAATTTTTCCCTTGTACAAAGAGCTTTGACAAACTTTGAGCTTTATTGTGTTTTTCATAGAAGACAGGTTTGAGACAAGATTACAGTATTTTAGACTAAAGCTACAAATTTAAATAAATTAACATAATTATTTTATAGCAAGCAAAAAGAGTACACAATTGTGTTAATGATAGATTAATGTCCCCACCCAGGGACATTCTGCCCAGGGTGTGGGAAGAGAACAGAAATGAGGAAAGCAGTGAATTAAAAGTATTAAATGCAAAGGGAATTATAGAATTGCCAGGGGTCATTTAGGTTATCAAGTCCAGCATCCTGCTCAGTGGAGGAATCTAAATTAAACAATTTGAAACCAGTGGCAGTCTAGCCTCTATCTGAACACACCCAGTGGGTCTACCACCTCTCTAAATGACTGGTATTACTCTTACTCTTATGAAGCTTGTTGTACAATTCTTCTAATTCAATTCCTGCACTTTGGCATCCTAGGCATCCAACAACACTTCCTGTGATTTCTCTTACAATCACTGCTTATTCAGAGGAATGAGAAGGATAATTACTCGGTTATCCATAATGGGTAATCAATTAATCTCAGGATACACCCCTTGCTGTCAGCAGTTATTCAGGAAATGGCCATTTCAGAAAACCTCTCAGAACTTAGTGCCAGGAAACAGCTTCTCTGATTATTCTTCACTCTTTCCTCTACCCATCCTCCTTAATAATTTTTTTATAAACATTCCCATTTCATTCATTCAATGGCCTTACACCTTGGAGAAAGAAGCAGAGCCAAGTTCTGAATTACTATAAAAGGAAGTATCCTGCAGCAGTTTGTAAACCATGAAAATAGCCATTTAACACGCCACTTTTATTGATACTTGCAAATGTATTCTATGACAACCTATCTTATTCTCGTGATATTTCTGCTTACGGTTGGTTGGTTGGTTGGTTGGTTGGTTGGTTGGTTGGTTGGTTGGTTGGTTGGTTGGTTGATAATGCCTTTTAGCCATAATGGCTCACAAATAATTCAAAAAAAGTGTGTGACTGTCTGTGAAATCAAAGGACAGGGAGAGAAAGACAGAAAGGGCACCTACAAATGATGTTACCTGGATTGGCAAATTAAAATGCCTGACTATTGAGGAAAGCTGCACCCAATGCCTAAACGTCATAGTACCATCTCATTTGTGTTAGAACAAATAATCAGTGGAATGATTTCCCTCCTGAAGTTGTGCGTGCTCCAACCCTGGAGGTTTTTAAGAAGAGATTGGACAACGAATGTCTAAAATGGTACAGAGTTTCCTGCTTGAGCAGGGAGTTGGGCTAGAAGATCTTCAAGATCCCTTCCAACTATTATTCTGTGTTTCCACCAGCAGGCTTTCAAAGCCATCCTGTTTTATAATCCATCCATTTCTATAGCCTCCTTTTAAAGTCAAGAAAGTTGGTGGCCATCTTCCTATCTTGCTATGAAAAGGAACCAATATAAACCAGTGCTATTTGAAGAAATACTTCCTTTTATCTGTTCTCACAGCCCAAAATCTGGTTATTATAAGGGGGGAGTGGGGGGTAGATTTCCTTTCTCACTTTTCTTAATCCAGGCAGAATCTCTCTATTACAAAACCAATCAATTGTGACTTCTCAGATGCAAACACAACCGATATGGCTACATTATTATTTCAATGTTTTATATAAAACCAGACTACAGTTATCATGTAAACCGTGATTCAATTAAACATGTGTTAGTACATTGTACAAACACTGCAAACTATATGTACCATTGGTTAGTAAAAGAGGAGAGCTCTGTATGCCTTCCTGAATTTCTCTGTACCGTTTTTAGTCTTCTCTTTGGCCAAGAAAATCTGACAGATTTACACACAGGGGCGATCTTCAAAAATTTCAGCAATGGTTTTCTGCTCGGTTGCTGTCTGAGTGTAACCATGGTGGGCGTGGCCTCCTGCACAACAGCAGGGAGGGGGGCGTTTTCACCTTCCCCAGGCTCCAATTACTTTCCTCGAGCCTCTTGAAGGGCAAAAGCTTCCTCCCCTGGACTCCAGATGCCTTCTGGGAGGCTGTTTTCCCACCTCCCTGAGCCTCTGCGCAGGCCCTGCACTAACCTTGCATCGAAAACAGGCTGCATGGAGACTCCCGGGAGAGGCTTGGTGGGGTGGCAGTGGCGGGGCATGGTAGGCGGAGCCAGCCAGGGGTGGGATTTGGAGGTTCTCCAAACCGGCTATAATGTTAACTACAGGTTAACCTGGACGAACCTGTAACAGCCCAGCCCTGTTTACATACATTCAGTGAAAAGTTAACAATTGATATGGCATAGAAAGAAAAGTGGTTGGGGAGGAAACCAAGAATATAGAAACTTCAGCTCCAATAATAAATATTTTTCCTAAGTAATAGCCATTTGATACAGTTCTGAACAATACGCTGAAGCTACTGGTACTTTAGCATAGCCTCCTTCCTGCTTCCTGATGAAATGGGGGTAGAATGATGAGTTTGGACTTCTGCAGAAAACTACGGTTGCAGAATTGGTTTTCCTGGTTTTCCTTATCATCTTGCTCTTCCACAGACTCTTTAAGAGATTAACAGAGTTTGAAGGGACCTTGCAGGTTATCTAGTCCAACCCCCTGCCCAAGCAGGAGACCCTACATGTGCCTCTACCTAGGATCGAACTCACAACCTCCTGCTTGTGAGGCAAGAGCTCTACCTCTAGGCCACAGCAGCTTCACTCAATTGAAAATCATTTCAGAGAGAAACTGAAAGAAAGGAATTCTTTTTTTCCCCTTTCAGTAGATAAAGCCTTCATGGTTCCCAGGAATTCTTCCCATAAGAAGCCCAAATCCCAAAGGTTAGCATTTACCAGGACATAATATTTTTTTTCTTTTGTTATTATACAGAATGTTGGATTGTAACTATCCTTTAAACTCACTAACCTGTCTACATTTTTCTCTCTCAAAGGAAGCAATCCATTTATGCATTTCAGTTGTCTAAGCTCAGGAAATAAAGGATTTACAAGTAGCTGCAACAAGCATTTCAGGTTTGTCTTTTTTTTTTTTTTGATGTTTTAGCGTGGGAAACAAAAAAAGGAAAGTGTGTGTGTGTGTGTGTGTGTGTGTGTGTGTGTGTGCGCATCTGAATGAATTCTTCCAGCATTTGTTGGCTGGCAGTAAGCCCGGAGGAAAAATATTCACATTTCATTACATCAGGTTGGGATTATCAAACGCTATTGTCATCTACACAAGCTTTCTTTGAATCACTGTTCGGTTTGCACAAATAACTCGTATTCAAAAGCTGAAAAGTGGGCCAGTTCTTTGCATTCAATGAACTTCTTTTCTGCTTTCTGGAGAGGAGAGGAGCCAAGTTTCTAGGCAAACAAAACAAAACAGGCAGCATCTGATCAGTTGCCAAAACCAACTATCAGGCTTTTTTTTCTAAAGTAGCCTAATTCTCATCCTGGCCAAGCCTCTACTTTATCTTCATTTATTTATTCCAGAATTTTTGCAACCACACTTAATCTTGGTTGGTGCTGTCACAGCTTGATTTTTTTTCAAGTTTCTAATTATCGAGGCCTCTAACAATGCTTCTTGCATTCTTGGAATATTTGTGCTTGCCCGCAGCAATTGGGCATTGCTTCCAAAGGAGCCCTAGCAGCAGTGGTGGGATTCAAAAAAAATTATTACCGGTTCTGTGGGTGTGGCTTGGTGGGCGTGGCGTAGCTTGGTGGGCATGGCAGGGAAAGGATATTGTAAGATCTCCATTCCCTCCCCACTCCAGGGAAAGGATACCATAAAATCTCCATTCCTTTCCCACTCCAGGGGAAGGTTCCCCAAAATCCCTCCTGATAAACTGGGACTTGGGAGGCAGAGAATGGATAGAGGCAGGGCCAATCAAAAGTGGTACCAGTTCTCTGAACTACTCAAAATTTCCACTACCAGTTCTCCAGAACTGGTCAGAACCTGTTGAATGCCACCTCTGCCGAGCAGGTACTTTTCTAAACAATGGGCAAAATCCAACTGATAAGGGTTTGTCCACTTGAGACCTTCACTATGTGATACAACTGCAATTTTCTTTAAAAAAAAAACTTAGAGTGAAAGTATTGGAAAGGGATTTAGGTTCATGGGGAATGGATGGAAGGAGGATGAAGTTTGAATGAAAAGGAAATGCTATCCACTCCCATGGAGTGTTCTGTTTTTTTTTAGTTCATGTTAGGTTAATGAGATGGGGAAAGAACTAGATTTAATGCATATGTTTGAAAACTATGTTTTCTATTCTGATATCCATGAGTGTTAGAGTAGGTATTTTTCAGTAGCTGGATATTTTCAGTACAGGATTTATTTATTATTTAATTAAACGTATTGACTCTGAGTGGTTTACTATATTAAAAAGATAAACTATTGCAAAACCTGCACATAATAAAAATATAAATACTCGGCTTCCGGTTCCGGCTCCGGCGGCGACGGGCGAACTTAGGGTTCGCTCGCCGCTTTGATCCTTTTCCTGCCCCCCCACGGGGGCGAGAAGCCCCTTGTTTGGGGCTTCTCCCGTAAAGCCGGCTCGACAGGGAAGCCCCCCCCCCCGCGGCAGTGGGGAGAGCGACCCTGCTCCTCGGCTTAGGCGGAAGAGGACATGCTGCGGGTGGTCTTCCCTTCGCCAAAGGTTGGCGGCACCATTTAATTCTATGAAGAGAGAAGATCGGAAGAGTCGGGAGGCTTTTCGGGACCTCAGCTGCGAGCGGAGAGTGAGCGTTTAAAACTTTTTTTTGTGTACTGTCAGCCGGGCTGAAAGGGACTGGAGGGGGGCGTTTGTTTCTAAAAAAACCCCCCTTGGACTAAAAGCGGCACTCGGAAATGCCTCGTTGAGAGGAATCGGAAACTTTTAATCTGGATGGTTTCTAACAAGGGAAAGTACTTTGTGGCTTGTTTGCAATTATGTCTCGAGGTCTGGCTGAAACAGTTTCTTTTTTGCTTTTTAACCGCTTTCTCCCTCGGGCTCTGAGTTTGGGCGGAAAATGGCTTCTCTTTGTCCCCGACTGACTATGACCTATGGAAAATTACCAGTGTCTCTTTGCGACTTGGACTTCCTCTAATTATTGATGAAGAATTTTCTTTTTTTGGATTTGTGTTTTCCTTTCTGGATTGCCTTCGTTATTATACCTATGGAGTTGGAAAAGCGTTTCTCTGTTGGTTTCTGAATTTTGCAGCTGTACAACTTTGAGAACTCTGGACTCCTGATCTGCCTTACCAGCCCCACCCTAAAAACGCCATTTTACTGGCACGGATTTTAATAGCTAAACATGGCACAAGAAGCAACGCTCGCAAGCCTTGAACAAAGAATGACTGCCCTTGAAACTGTTATACAAAATTTGGTATCAGAAATTAAGGCTCAGAGGGCAGAAAATGTCAACTTTAAAAAGGAATTATTGGACACTCGAAAACAAGTGCTTGAGAATACACAGAAGAATGAAGAATTGAAAGGGGGGCTGGAGGGGGCTAAGGGAGAGATTAAAAATGTTTCTAATGAGGTTGTGGAAATAAATGCGCATGTGACTAGGATTGATTTGGAAAGGATGACATATTTTTTGAGATTCCAGAATGTTTCTGAGATGGATGGTGAATGTCTCCCTGATCTTATGAGTACAATTATTGCAGACTATTTACATAAACCTAAAGATGAGATCAGAGGGGACATTGACCTAGTCTACAGAATAAATTCTGCATATGCTAGGATGAATGAAGTACCCAGAGAGATACATGTAAAATTTGTTAGAAGGTCAACCAGAGAGGAAATCTTGAAGGCGCAAAGAGGGAGTCCTATGATTTACCAACAAAAGGAGATTACCATCTTGAAGCAGATTCCAAGAAAAATTAGAGAAGCCAGAAGGAAATTTTCCTTCTTGTCTAAAACATTGTTTGATCATGGGATCTGGTTCAAGTGGGTGATACTCGAAGGGATGCTGGTTGTTCTGGGAAGGAGGTAGAGTAAAGATTAAAACAGTTGCTGAGGCGGAAGCCTTTCTTAAAAAACATTCCTCTGTCCTGGGAGAAGATCCAGGGGGGGCAGGGGGAGCCATGGCCCCGCCCGCTGGGGGCCCGGGGGAGAAGGGGGAAGATACAATTGCCAAGAGACTTAGATCTAAAAAATAACTTTGCCCTGGTTTTTCTTTTGAGTAATATTGTATGATATTTGTAATCTGGATTTTTGCAATTGACTGACAGTATATAACTGAAAAATTTAGGAATATGTACTTGCTCCCAGCTTGTAGTGTTATGTGAAATGTTTCTTTTCTTTCTTTTTAATAATGTAATTTGAGGTTCCGGAGGAGCCGACGACTTTGACGTGACCACTCTCAAAATTTCTATGTAACCCTTACCCTACCCCACAAAAAATGTAAACTCAATAAAACTTTTTCAATATAAAAAAAATATATATAAATACTCAATTCTTCAAGATAAAAGATTGCTAGATTAGAAATAAAAATAAACATTTTGAATATTGGGTTTATCCCTGATTAAGTCCAGTGTAATAAATTAAGTAGGATGTGATGCTAAAAAATTCTCTGTATTTTCCATCCTGGATGATTATCAGTAGAGCATAGAATCCTAAGGTAGGTGGATAAACAGTCTGACTTAAGATATTTCCTATAATACATACACATAAAAAGATAAATATTGTTGTAAGAATATATTGTATACAGGAAGTCTGTCAGGTCTGCAGCCATCTTTTCTTTTGGATCTTTGACCTGCCACACTTTATATTATTCTACTATGTATTTTCTATTGTGGGAAAATGGGAGGGGGGGGATATACAGAATTAGATGCTATGTAGCCATAACAAAATTCTTTCTAGAAAGCCAAGGTCATCCTTTGTCTTTGCACCTCTGCACCTGACCTGAACTGGGTGGATGGAACAGCATGGCAGTGGAAGATTGGATCACGTGATGGACTTGTGGGTGTGTGGGCAATATCTTGAACTTTCATCTGGGTGGGTGAAACCGGGAAGCTTTCAGATTCAGGTTTTCTCAGAGGTGCCAACATGGCTCTTTTAATAAATTGGAACTTTGAACAATACTTTGCCTTGGATTCTGGTTTACTTTTGGATGCTATTTGGAACCCTAGACTTATGATCACAATTGAACCCAAAATTTGTTATCTGTTGTTAAGTGAGACATTTGTTAAGTGAGTTTTGGTCCAGTTGTTGCCCCAGTTGTTAAGTGAATCACTGCAGCTTATAAGTTAGTAGCACGGTTGTTAAGTGAATCTGGCTTCCTCCTTGATTTTGTGTGTCAAAAGGTGACCACATGACCTTGGGACACAGCAATTGTCATAAACATGAACCAGTTGCTAGCCATATGAATTTTGATCCTGGGGCTGCTGCAAAGGTTGTAACTGTCATAAATTATTTTTTTCAGTGCCATTCTAACTTTGAATAGTCACTAAATAAACTGTTGCAAATCGAGGACTACCTGTGAATTGTTTTTCCCATCTTGGCATCTTTCTTATCTGTTGAAACTGCAGTTCCCAGATATACATTGCTGGCTACGAACTCCAGAATCTACAAACCTAACATATTGAGTGGCTCGCATGATTATACCTGATATAGTAAAAGTTTCACCCTTTATACAAGCTTAAAAAAAAGATTACAATAGATATAAATAGTCCTCGACCTGCAACTGTTTATTTAGTCACCGTTCAAAGTTATAATGGTATTTTAAAAAGTGAGTTACAACCAATCCTTGCATTTATAGCATCAACATGGTCACATGATCAAAATTTAGGTGCTTATCAATATCAAAAATTCTGACCCGAATTGTAGTAGTCAAGGACTACTTGTCCTATTTTACACCTATGAGTTACAAAATTATACTAGCAAGCTTCCATCCCTCTCTTGCTACATTTTCCAAATGTAATAGTTCTGAACAAGTTTCCTATAATCCAGAAAAAAATAAAGAATTTTTAGAAACAGAAAGATGAAATTATAAAATAATCAGTGTAAGGATTCTTCAGTGCATTAACTTCAACTACCTACTCTTTTAGTTGAAAATCCATGTGTCCAATTATGGAAATTGGGATATTCTTCAGTTTTTTAACCTATTAGCAGGATTGTATTTGGCCATGGCAAGTTGACCATGGTGAGTTGTCATAGACTGATGGATGTAATCAGAGGTGATATTCAGCAGGTTCTGACCCATTCTGGAGAACAGTAGCGGAAATTTCAGAGAACTGGTAAATACCACCTCTGACTGGCCTCACCCTCATCTATTCTCTGCCTCCCAAGTCCCAGGTGATTGGGAAGAAATGGGAATTTTGCAGTAACCTTCTCCTGGAGTGGGGAGGGAATGGAGATTTTACAGTATCCTTCCCCTACCATGCCCACCAAGCCACGCCCACCAAGTCATGCCCACAGAACTGTAGTAAAAATTTTTGAATCCCACCACTGGATGTAATGGGTCCTTGGTGCTCTCTCAGCTTATTTGCTTCCTTGCAGATATTTCATTACCTAAAGCAGTTAACAGTGTTATTGCTAGTAGGGAGTATAGTTTGCTCATAATTCAATAATAGAATATGTAAAAATAAAATATTAAAAACCATTCAATTTGATGCGCAGTTCCAAATCATGTGACATCCACTGACTCTTGGTAGTCCATAAAAGAGTTTTTATTTTTTCATCAGACAGAACTGGGTAACATTTACATAAATATTTCCTTCTGCAGATCAGACACATTCTAAATTATCAAATAAATAGATATAAAAATGTTTGTGGTCAAGGCAAAGAAAAATATATTAATAAAGAGGATCAGAAAAGGCATAGATTTCTTATGCATTAACAAACTTTGTTGTATATGTATTTATGACAAAACAAATACAAAATTGTCCATGTTTATATTTATACACTTGCCTACATATACAGAGGGACATGGTGGCTCAGTGTCTAAGACGCCAAGCTTGTCGATCAGAAAGGTTGGCAGTTTGGCACTTCGAATTCCTAGTGCCATGTAAGGGAGAAAGTTCCCGTTACTTGTCCCAGCTTCTGCCAACCTAACAGCACTCGAAAGCTACAGTTAGTCCAGAATGCAGCCATGCGAGTGATTACGGGAGCCTCTAGATGCTCCCATATAACACCGATCCTGCGCGAGCTGCACTGGCTTCGTGTAGTCTTTCGGGTGCGCTTCAAGGTTTTGACGACCATTTTTAAAGCACTCCAGCTAAAATGTCTGCTTCTATAAAGCTCTTGTTAAAAGCGTAAGATAATATAAAAAGAAAATGCCATTTATCCTGCTGCATTCTTTGGGAAACTGAATCCTACAGCTACTCCTCCCTCCTTCCCAAAAGAGTTCTATTCCCACAATGTGGAATTGATTCTTTTTCTTTCTTTCTGCAAGGAATAAGTAAATAAATTCCAAAGGTTGATAGAGGAGGAGGACACCAGAGGGCACCCTTTTGTTTTTGGGTAGTTCTCAAAAGAGTTTCTCTGAGGGAAGTGAGTTTTCGTGGTGTGGGTGTGTGTTTGTGTGTGAATGTTAAAGTTATTTTTAATTTCAAGGCTTATTAAATGGCAACAGCTGTGTACATACACCCCTCTATTTTGTATGGGCTGGATCAGGATACAATGAAGGTTTACGTAATCCACATCCTGTAACAGAGTTGTGGACACATAAACAACTTAAAGTAACCAAAGAAGCTGACATTTTTGTCTCCTGTGCCTTTTGTTCCTTAAGCCATGAAAATGTCAGTGCTCCTCATTTTACATCCCTGCCCATACTAAAAGTTCTCTTGTACTTTTTTTTTCTTGTCCTTGTTCACTTTAACGAAATAAATGTGCACTTTCCCCACCTCCTGATGAAAAAGAGATTTTTAGTGAAATTCTCATGGACAGGGAATGGTGATCTTGCTGTTGTGGCCCGCCGGCAGCCTGCAGAGCTGGCAGCAGAGTCGGACAGCGAGAAGGTTAAACACGAGCATTGTTTAAACAGCAAGGTGGCCAAGGTAGATAAGCCTGTCCAGATTTTCACTATTCAAATTTCTACCCAGTGTTTTGCTGGCTCCTGGGTTTTCCACACTTCAGTTATCACAGGGGTGAAATCCACTTACCTTTGCTACCAGTTCAGTAGCAATGTCAACGTGCATGTCAACGTGCATGCGCAGAGGGTCAAAAATGGATGTGATGATGTCCAGGTGGGTGGGCGGAGCTACCGAGCATGCCTGCAAAGATAAGCAAACAGTGAGGGGGGTGGAGTCTGCTGTGCCATGCGATTTAGATTAGCTAGAAAGCAGTAAGTCCTGTTTTCTAGCCAATATAAATCACACATCACAGCTGATAGTCGAAAAAGCATTTTTTTTACTACCGGTTCGGGAAAACCAGTAATATTTTTATTACTGGTTCAAGCAAACCAGTCCAAACTGGTAGCATTTTACCCTTGAATTATCACCAAGGAAGTTATTGTTAAGGAGCTTCTCCCAATGATTTTTTTCAGAAGAGGGCGCGCAATTTGGGTGTCCTCCTGGATTCACGGCTGTCCTTGGAGGACCATGTGGCGGCTGTGGCCAGGGGGGCGTTTCATCAGATACGCCTGATGCGCCAATTGCGCCCCTTACTGGACCGGGCTGCCCTTCGCACAGTCACTCAAGCTCTCGTGACGTCCCGTCTCGACTACTGTAATGCTCTCTACATGGGGCTTCCCTTGAGGTGCACTCAAAAGCTACAGCTAGTCCAAAACGCAGCCGTGCGGGTAATTACGGGAGCCACCAGATGCTCCCATATAACACCGATCCTGCGCGAGCTGCATTGGCTTCCTGTGGCTTTTCGGGTGCGCTTCAAGGTTCTGACGACCATCTTTAAAGCGCTCCATGGCTCGGGGCCTAGTTATATGCGAGACCGCCTCCTGCCCCATACATCCCTTAGACCGATACACTCCCACAGAGAGGGCCTTCTCAGGGTGCCGTCAGCCGGACAATGCCGACTGGCGACACCCAGGGGAAGAGCCTTCTCTGTGGCGGGGCCAGCCCTCTGGAACGACCTACCCCCTGAATTACGCACCATCACCGACCTCCGCCTCTTCAGCCAATGTCTAAAGACATACCTTTTCCAACAAGCCGGCCTAGCCTAACCTCCCACGGGGACTTTTAGAAAGTTTTTAAATTGGGTATTTTAACAATTTGGTTTTTAGCATAGGGTCGGGATAATTTAATATTTATTTTAAATTATGTATTTATTTTTGTACTTTTGTATATTTTTAAATTTCCTGTGCGCCGCCCTGGGTCCTTTGTGGAGAAGGGCGGGATATAAATATAAATAAATAAATAAATAAATAAATAAATAAATAAATAAATAAATAAATAAATAAATAAATAAATAAATAAATAAATAAATACATAAATAAAGATGGAAAGGTAGTCTTTTTTCCCTCTTAATGTCTTCAAGTCATTGTTGTCTGAACCAGTTTCAATAGTTATCTTAGCAAGACTTCATTAGTGGTTTTCCCTTGCCTCCTTCCTATAGATTCTGGCCCAAGTCACCCATCTGATTTTGTTCCTAAAGCAGGACTAAAACTCATAGTCTTCCAATTTCTAGCCTGATGCTATAACTTTAACCTCTACACTGAACTGAGTCCCTCAAGATAGCTTTATGTCGATGGAACGATATATAGCAAAAAACAAGAACTACACTGTTTGCAATTTTAAAATAAGCAGAAAAACAAATCACCAGAAGAGAATTCTCAAACCTCCTAAGAAATAAAGCCCCAAATCCCAAAACCCTTTTTGGGGCTGGGGAATTTTTGAGAAACTGCAAGGTATATTTTGGCACAGCTTTATTAAAAATAAAATAATAAATGTCTAGTCAGTGATGTGTAACCTCTTATACCATTATACCATGCAGCTGCCATAAGAATCACTTCCTCCTGCCTATGATGTTTGGTATTTACAATAGCAGAACAATTCTTGCAAAAATATCTTCCATAGTCATTCACAGTGACCTTTTTTTTTTTAAGTCACAGGCTGAAGAAGAGCAAATAAACTTGAAATAAACTTGAACCCAAAAAAGTGGGTGAAAATGCCTGTGCATCTTATAGAGCAAATAAGGCCCTGTTTTTGGCCTCTCTGCCCCCCACATCTAATGTTTGCCAAAAACGTGCCCATTGTTGTCAAATATGGGACACATGAAGGGTTTGGGAGGCCTGCAGAGTGTTCCTGGGAGCTGGAGACAGCAAAAACAGGATATGTGGGCAGTTCCGGAGGTCATAAATGGGCCCGGTTTTTGTGGAAACGGGACATGCAGAGGGTTTGGGAAGCCTGCATAGTGTTCCTGGGAGGAGGAAAGGGCAAAAAACGGATACCAAAAACTTGTTTCTTGTTTTTCTCTTCAAAATCTAGGTGCGTTTTATACTCCGGTGTGTTTTATAATCTGAAAAATATGGTACTTAGAACTCTTGCTGATGTAAATGAGGCCCTGCTCTTTACCTTTGCTAGTGCTGTAGAGGAAGAAATTTGGACAGAAAGAATTTATTCTTAACAGTCCCAATGTCTATTAAAAATAGGGCCCTCATTACGCCTGGACACTGTATTCAGGGACGATGACAGCCATTAAATTCCACTGCGGGGGGGGGGGGGGGAGAGAACTATAATCCAGCTTTTAACAAGCAAAGTGAGCTTATAACTGGGCCATTCTCAACCTTACGTTAAATATGCTTTGATTCAACTCCAGCCAATCCAGGACAATGGCATGGCTTATATTTTCTAGGCCATGGACAGGTGTTGTGATTAGTGGAAGTATTTGCTCAGGAAGTATGTTGGCTGGTGGCAGACTGTCATTAATCCCAATGGGAACAAAAGGGCAGCATGCACTCTAGGGAAGGGAGATAAGTATAACTTTGAAGTAAGGTCAGAAGAACCATTTTTCTGGTTCAATTTATTGCTGTTGTATTCTCTGCAAGGCTGTGCCCATGTGCATTTAATCATTTGCATGGACACTTGAAGGTTATTTTTCCCCCTTCTTGTTTCTGTGTTCAGATTCCTATTCAGGATTCCCTCTGGGTGGTCATATGTTCTCTTTTAAGGAGGACAGTTCTTTATCTGAAAGGATGTCCTCTTTTCTGCTTGAAGTGATGTCCATATCTAGCATGGCCTCGACAAGACCTAGGAAGAGAGAAGGAGCTCATGTCCATCACCGGAGAGGAGAACCTGACCAGCAGATTGAGTAAACGTACTTACATGGTCTTTCCCAATAAGGGAAAATGTATACTTGCATTTCCATTTTAATTTCTTCCTGTATGACAGGGGAGAAAGGAGCTTGCACTACTCAGAAATCACTTTACACAGGACAATCCTAATATTAAATTCCCATATTCGTCCTATATTACAAATAGTGAAGAATTGAGTGGTTACTAATTTACCCAAGATGTTACCTTTCAATGTGTCAGGGTTCCAAGTAAGATCCATCACAAGTAAAAACTTCCAGGCAGGTGGACCTAATGCCCTGTTCAAACCTGGAAATCTAAAGTCTAAACATTCTGGAATCACTCGGTAGTTCTTCCTGTTGCACCAAGGTTTGGATGCCTTCCAGGTTATCTGGTAGATCTTGGTAGTGCTTGGACACCTAGATTCATGTCGGTTTCTATTGGTGACATATGCAGGCCAGTGCATAATTGAAATATTTTTGGTTGTAAGTGTAGAATAAGCTCCGGTCTCAGTATCTCCGACTTTATTGGCATACATAGTAGATGATAGTTTACATATGTTGCTAGATCCATAATGGCTCAAAAAATGCCTCCAAAACAGGCTGTTTTTTGGGGGGGTTTGGGGCTCTTTGGGGCATTCTTCAGGCCAGTTTTAACCCCAAAAACAGCCAAAACTGACCTGAAAACAACCCCAAAACTGACCTGAAACGGTCGGAAAATGGCCTAAAAACAGTCTATGGCCAAATGGCCAAAAAACAGGTATGCATGTACCGGCCAGCTGGTTTTTGGGTTTCCAGTGCTCTGGCATGCACATATGCACACACATGCACGCACGTTTCAGTTTGGGCACTCGGTGCCGAAAAGGTTCGCCATCACTGTGCTAGATTATAGTTTTGCTGCATCAAATGCACTAATACTGAATGCCAAATCTCCTTAGCCAAATCAGTGCATTAAGCATTACACATGTGCAGAGTATTCTTGCCTTGTATATCATCCTACTCAAAGTCAGTAGAGGTAGGAAGGTAAATAGCAGTCTCTCTGTCCATAGAAGTGGAAGGGAATCTATTCTGCCTCCTCTACTAGTATTGGGAGAAGAACCATCTCACATTCCTCTTGCACCTTCCATAAACAAGAGATTGAAGGGAGTGAGGGGACATCTCTCTGATATTCTTTAGAAAAACCTAGGAATGTACTGAGCTCACTTCCTGTGAAAGACTCTATGCTTTAGTCAGTATCCTGCTTGGTTCTTTAAATCTTTTATATATTTTGCTGGCAGAGAATGCAGATGACTAACAATTGGGTATCAGACCTCCCTCTGGAGTTTCTTTGACCTTGTATCCCACAGTTCTTGAAGTAAGCCTTTGTGGTGATGTTGCTGCCTGAATAAGTCACAGGGCCCCTCTATCAGGTGCAGCAATCAAAATGAGGCATGCAGCCCTCTAGCTAGTTGACAAACAATGATCCCCATACTGAGACTGGCATCTATTAAATTGGCATCTTGTTCAGCTTGTTCTTTGCTGCATCTCTGAATGGCATTCCCCTTATTGGTTGGACTTTGACTATCCATCAGATTATGGACTTGGTCACCTGTCCTGGATCTTTAGGTTTATTCATGTCCTGCTGGTGATCTGCCCTTGAAATGGCAACAAGGGCCATTGAAGTGGCCTGGAATGAAAACAGGCCCATGATACTGAATCCCATGCCACAGTTATTATTCTCTGCAGTCTTAGTAAAGCTTTTAACAGTTGTCTCTTGGATGTCAGATTCCTCTTACTGCTTTTTGAATACTGTACTGTTCTAGGAAATGCTTCTTCTCTTCTGTCCACAATGAGCCCCAGATGCCATATCTACTTTGGGGTTGTCATTAATACTTTCCTGAATACATTGCAAACCCAAAGCTCTAGTTAATACTCTTGACTCCATTCTCCCTTGAAAGTACTCTGATGAGCAAGTCATATAAATAGGCATCAATATAGGCTCCCTCAGCCTATATTGGCCTCCAGAATGGGTCTTAATTGTCAAGTGAAAAAATAATGCTAGGTTAGGACTAAAAGGATCTAACTGAAATCCCAGGTTAGTCTTCAGCCTAATCATTGTTCAGTTTATAGAGTCAAAGTTAAAGGAATGATGGCCAAGAAAAGACCATTAGTATCTGGACAGTTACAGATTTTCAAACAAAAGTTTTAAAAATGTAATGACTGATGGAAATTTGCTGATTTATAGACGTATTTAACAAAAGTATAGTCTGCTAAAGATAAGGGGGAAACTTCCAAGTACTTTTTTAACTGATTCTATCATGGACTTTGTTATGTTTCAGGAGAAGAATAATGTTCCCACTTTATTGTTCCCACCTGAATTCTGGATTGGTCAATTCAGAAGTTTCCCTTATGTGTTTATCAGCCAGATGGTGAGTTGTAATTAGATATGCAATACAAAAATCTGTTCTCTTTTGGGAAAATTCCTATTAATTTAATTACAAGAGAATGTGCATGCTTCTCCTTAATTCAATCATTGGCAGGGTTAAATGAACAATGGTAATCAAGGCTTTATGTTTCTGACAGTTCCATGAATTTCTCCCAGTTGCACCACTTTATTTGGGACAAACATGCATATAAAATGGAAATTCTGAGTTACGTTTTTGAGTAATGTCTTTAGAAAAATACAGGTCACTAACAGGGAGGCAATAAAACTGAGTTCCTCTGCCACACAGTAATCAGAATTGGTCATTGGTCCATGCACAAGATTATTCCCATTATTGTAGAGAAACCTCTATGCCCATGTCCATAATTATTTAAAAATGGGATTGATAGAAGTGTAGAGATATAGATATAGATATAGACATATATGGAGATACAGGAGAGACACAGAGAGACATAGGGACAGAGAGAGGAAGGGAGGGAGGGAGAGAGAGGGGGGGGCTTCTTTATGTATTTATATTCCATCTTTCTTCCAGAAGCACATTTTTCTTTGCCTATTTTCCCTCAATTCTGTACAATAGCTTTGGCTTGGCAAACATAACTGCCCCTAAATTACATAGCAAGCTATATGATTGAATGGAGATCTTGAATGGAGATCTTAATCTAATAGATCATATCTAATTATTGTAATATAGTGGCTGGGCTACTAACTAAGGAAAGGATCACATTTCCTCATGTGATTCTCTAAACAAGAGCATGCGATACACTTGCAAAATGAATAAAAAGAGAAACGTTTAGGGGTCATGTTACTATCCATTATTTTAAGTGCAAAGAATTGACTAGAAAAAAAGATGCAGAAAAAGATACCACAACATACTGAGCTGTGTCCTAACAAAACAAAACCTTAAAGTCTTGTTAAAGCCAAGGTCAGGCCTTGATCAGAGGTGGTCTGTGGGGCCTCAGGTGTGTTGTTACCCTGGAATGAGTTGGCCTTAAATTCCATTGACTCTGAGAATGGAAACAAACACTCCTCCATCCAAATAATTCACTATTGTTATTAATCTGAGCAGCAAGCTATTTAGGTTCTTTTCTTTAAAAGGAAAATCCTTCCTGTGGAGAATGGATAAGGAATAAAACACTGATATTTTTAACAATACTGCCACAGAAAATCTGACATATTTTAGGAACACAATTCATACTTTTCCCTTTGATGATAAGAATTAATTTTGTGCAATGAGTATAATAAGCTTTGTTCATATTCGGTTAAACACACAATTACACACAGATCCACCTTTCTTTGATGTGACTGATTGTGGGGTGACTTGAGGCTGAGAGTTTTCCTTCATTGTCCCACTTGTTTGAAACAAATTCCCCATCTTGACTGATGAAGGTGTCAAAAACATTCTTTTTAAACAGGCTGTTTTTGTTTGTTTCTGATTCAATTTAAATCTGTTTTTCACCACAGGGAAATTGGCACCAGACTAAGTTGAATAAGCTCTAGCACAATCACACCTCACAATCAGGATTGGATGGCAACAGGGTTGGATGGAAAAATGTGAGAACTGTCTTCAAATTATTTTAAGTCCAATAAATAGCATGGTACTGCTCTTATGATTTAATTGCACAGCAAATCCATAACTCCCTATACAACTGCTTTAAATCTCTCCATAATGCAATGGTAATAGCTGAGTCTGCAGGATAGGGAGCAGGCTTGCTCTGGCTCAGGTGTTTTTAAGCAGAGTTGCTTATTGAGCTTTGTGTAGTAAACCGTACATTATCTGGGGCCCTATTCCACTCCACGTCCCCCCTCCCCCAGCTATACAGAATAGCCATATTAATTGTGTTTGATTTTACTATAAATAAATTAGCATGCAGTTAAACCACATTTACTTTCTGCTCTGTTGGAGGATGGATGCCACTCAAAGGTCATGCTTGACCGTGGAGCGGAAAATGATTGTGTCTTCAGAAGCCCTGGAATCTGACATCTTGCATCACTTGGCAGCCAGCCAGATGCTACCGCTGGCACTGTTTCATCATTGGTCCTTAGTCACCGTTTGGACAAGGAAAGTGGCTTTCAGCTCAGGGAAGGAACCTGGCACGGAGCATCTGTCATTCCTTGAATAATGTGAAAAAAGACTGTCAGAAGCATCTCAGAAGTGTCATTATTGCTGCAAAGGAGGTGGGCTGCCAAATGCATATAGTAATAATATAGAGAGGCCCTGCAGGATTGAGAACATGTCAGCTAAACTCTTGGTCTGGGTTGTATTCTTAGTAGCAGTATGGAACTGGAATTACTTAATCATGAAAGCCGGCTGGGTGACTTTGGACTAGTCACCCTGTCTCAGCCCAACTCACCTCACAGACTTCTTGTGGTGGTGAAAATAGGAGGAGGGAGAAATATTAAGTATGTTTGCTGCTTTGGGTTATTTATAAAAATAATAATAAAGGCGGAATAAAAATAAAATAAATAGATAAAGTATGCCTCTCAGTGACTTCTAGGATTGTGTTTTTCCATTGTCCTTCGTAAGCATGCAGCTCTAGGAGACTTTTGGGTATGGGTGGGGGGAGGCGAGTGGCACACTGGGTGTTGTGATACAAATATCACATTTTATGTTCTTGCTTCAAAACCCAGGTTCAGTTGCCTGAGGTGGCATATATATATATATTTGTTTTCGTAGATTTTCACGGGTATAGGTATGTAGGTTTTGGTTTATTCGGGTCTTTTCCCGTGTAAAATTATATATATATATAATTGCTCCACAGCACCCTGTTAGAGCCCCAATTAAGGGAGGAGACATACTGTTTCCTTTTCTGCCTTTCAGCTCATCACCAGAGACCATCTAGACAGAAAGCCATGAGTTCCGTTGTGTGATTTTTTAAATATGTGTGTTAGTTTTATGAGCTGATCAATAAATAAATCAGAGAGACTAGTATAGATCTATTTCGAGCTTTTTAGCTCTCATCAGCTAGCCATACCCTTACTGGGATTCGAACCAGGGCTGTATTGCATATCAGGCAAGAGCCTTTAACCATTCAGCCAGCCAGGCTCTCCCATTAGAGGATTAGTATCTATAATTGTTTCACAACACCCTGTTAGGGCCCCAATTAAGGGAGGAGACATACTGTTTCCTTTTCTGCCTTTCGGCTCATCACCAGAGATCATCTAGACAGAAAGCCAAGAATTCCGTTGTGTTAATTTTTTTAATATGTGTGTTTAATATGTGTGTGTCAGCTCATAAAACTAACACACACACACACACACACACACATATATATATCACAATACTTGCCCAACACAGCCATGCAACTCTCTCTGAAGTACCACAGCATTCTGCTTGAACATTAGAGAGGGAGCTCATGCTGTAAACACAACCGCATAAATAGGAGAAACTGGATACACCATTGTTAAGATGATACTGTTGCCCTTTCATAAGGACACTGTTCACTGGAGAAATAATAACTGACATAAATTGTGCAAGAGGTAAATTCACGGGTCCCTAAATTTATGTAGCTGAGAAGTGTGGCATCTTTCCTTTTCTAATCTGATGTATGCAATGAATGTTCCACCTTTTCTTCAGGAGTTCAAAACAGCATGCCCAGCCCTCCGTCTTCCCATTTCTTGCCACAGGAGAAGAAATGTATAAGTATAATCTTTATTGTCATTGTACTTGTTTATGTGAGATAGATTGGGAAGAACCCACTATAAAGCTGACTTAAAATGCAAGTCTCCCCACTCTTAGTCCACTTCACCCCATTAGCTCATACTCCAGACCAGAGGTGGGATTCAAATGATTTTACTAGCGGTTCTGTGGGCATGGTGTGGCTTGGTGGGCATGGCTTGATGGGAGTGGCAGGGCAAGGAAACTGTAAAGTCCCCATTTCCACCACACTCCAGGCACTGTAAAATCCCCATTACCTCCTCACCCCACTAACCTGCTTTCCAGCTCCATTCTCCTGTGGAGGGCAATAGAAATAGTCCCAGCTGATCAGCTGGGACTCAGAAGGCAGCAAAAAGATGGTGTGGAGCCAGCCAGAGGTGGTATTTGCTACTGGTTTGCCAGAATGTGTCAGAACTGGCTGAATATCCAGACCAAATGAAACATAAATGCAGATGTAGAATATTCCAATGGTATCCCAATATATTGTAAATGTTGACATTCACATGTGACTGTTCATGGTTACCTAAATGTGCCTTCTATATACTCTGTTTCCCTGAAAATAAGACCTCCCCAGATAATAAGCCCAATCAGGCTTTTGGGTGCATGCACTAAAATAAGCCTTACCCTAAAAATAAGCCCTCCACAAAAATATTACAACACAGCAGCCATGAGGTGACCATGCTTGTTGCCTCCTGCACCTCAAAAATAATAAGACCTCCCCAAAAATAAGACCAAGTGCTTATTTTGGGGGTCAAAAGAAAATAAGACCTTGTCTTATTTTCAGAAAAACGTGATATATGTACAGTATATAAGCCAAGAATAGAAATCTACCTAACCATCTTTAGATCCTCTGTTTAGACTGACCTCGGATTGTCAACATTTGCATGAATATCATTGTGTATGTCAATAAAGAGAACAGAAATGCTGTGTTTTCTTTCTTCATAGCAAATAATGAAGTCCAAGTCTATTATCTAGAGCTATTTTCTGCCCTCTCTGATACATTTCATCTCTGGCCAGATTCCTGCAAAAGCAGCAGTATTTCCTGTCCATGGAAAAGCAATTAAAAAGAGTATTCCTATTTAAGGATATCACTGGTGGGCAGGCAGGCAGCCAACACTCATTTAATCACCACATTTTTACCCAAAAAAGGAGGGGGGAACTATCAGAATGAACAAGATTCCTAAGAGGAAATCAGTTGAGAGAATTCAAACTACAACAGGTTCAAGTGTCTACAATCACCATCATGTTCTTGTTCTTCATCTTCACACTGCCAGGTCACAGTTGGTCATGAATCTGAAAGGCATTTTCTGCTCCTTTTCATGCTCAAATTCTTCCCATATACCTTAATGCAAATCATAAAAGCAGTCCTTATTTCCTTTTAAAATTAGCAACACCTTCCTTGGAGCAGCTCCTCATGATGTTACAGCAGCTTTCACCAATGGGGTGTTCTCCAAGTGTGGGGTCCTAGTTCCCATAATTCCCATGGAACCTTACAAAATCCTTCAAATTAGGACTCAAAAAAAGCATGAAGCTGAATACCTGGTATATTGGTATTGAGTTATGCAAGTTTCTTCCACCTCATTCACTTCCGTTGTGATCTTTGTCCCTGGGACTTTCCCTTTGGTTCTTCTGGCTGGCATTCCTTGAAGGAAGGAAAAGATAAAAAATAAAAATAAAGAATATATACTATAAGCCAGGACACTAAGTATGGAGCAAGTAAGTGTGGCTTTTTTGTCTTCATTTTGATAAACTGGGCCTCTTATGGTTCTTCTCCAACTGTTGATACTAGAGAAGAACTTCCTCCATGGTTTCGGATCTGAATAATGTCTTCCTCATGCAGTGAACTTTTTCTTCTACCTTCAAGACCTTGCAGCAGCAGGCAAATCTCAGAGGATCAATATTAGCTCTCACACCCAGGTACCCTGGCACCAAGGGGACACTGTCTTGCATGGACCTCCCAGCTCTGGTTCAAAAGCAAGCAACCAGCCAATTTATCTTCTCTCAGCCAACTTTATCTTCTCCCCAGCTGCTTTTTGGGAAGCAGCCTGGCCTTAAATATTTAGCACACAAACACACCCATCTGATCTCAGATATACAAGCAAAGAACAGCTAATGGGACTGCCAGAGGTGTGTAGGAGGGAACAGCTCAGTTTTTTGCATTTAGCTGAAGAACCCAGGATAACAGCTAGCCTCAACTCTAGGACTTTTCATCAGAAGGAATATGTATAGTGTTATCTTCTTCCACTAAACCTTGTACTCAGTTTTGATATATGGGGAAAGGGGAGTTTATTTGATTTGAAATTAAACCAATTTCATTGTAATTTTATTACAATCTTATTCAAGATGGCAGCGTGCTTAGGCGCAGCGGCTTTGAGCTCCTGGTGTCACAAACTCGCTCTCAACCTACTGTGAATTATAGAGAAACAAACGTATCAACTGGTTGTGACACGTCAGTTAAAGAAAAAAAGGATTACTCGGATTTTTTAGGACAAGTAAGAAAAACAAGTTTCAGGCAGAGAAATCCTCAAGAAGAAGCCTAAATCTGGGTAGTGGAGAATTTTTAAAACCCATGTTGTATCATAAATAAAGCCTTGATGAAACAATGATCGCAGATTCTTCACGAAGTTTATGTTCTGTAACGGTGGCACCATCATTATCTCTTGGGAATATACAAGGGGCAACTGCAAGAATTGAAATGAAGAAGCAGAGAGCACCACCACTACCAGTAACTCCATCCTTTTCTGTTGGGAAAGCTGAGAGAGAAGAAAAAATGCCAAGTGTGATTCCTCAAAGTTCATTGCAACAAGAAACAAAAAAGAAAAAGAGACATGCTCTTTCTACCAACTCCTAAAATGCCAAACAGATTTGAAGAAATGGATAATAAAAGACAAAATACAATTGATCCTTTTCAACTGTCATTTGTCGGCCATTTTATTTCAACTGTCATTTGTCGGCCTTTTCATTTGCCTGGAGAGATTCCTATTGTGGCTGTCACTGCTGTCTGTATCCCACCTGGTGCAGGTGTTGGCATGGCGCTCAAACCAATTTCATTGTAATTTTATTACAATATTATTACAATGACAATAAAGATTATTATTATTGTTGTTGTTGTTGTTGTTATTAAATTAGTGCGCAATGCCAAAGAACAAGAGACCATGCCATCTTGAAACTCAGAGTGTGACTTTCTTGAAGACTTCAGGCAGACAGCAGGGTAGGCCTAGGAACTGCATCCCGATGGACTTTAAATACATCAAAGTGGTTCTTCTGAGCCTATGCTTATTGCTATGTTTCTTCAGAAAGGATAAAGAACAGTGTGCATTCATTCATTTCTTGTGCTTTTTTCCTTTCAAGAAAAGTCTGACCAGGAGTGTGACAAGCCAAAGGGGAATTGTGCTGCATTGCGGCTATGCTGTGTATCACAAACACATGCTCTCTTCTCCCCTCTCACCTAATCTTTCCTTTTATTTATTTAATCAATGTATTTTCATGTTGCTTTCCAGGCAAACACATCTTGAAGCGTTTTACAAACAATGAAATGCAACAATAAAACAATTCAACTGATATAAAAACAGCATTCCTCAAATTGGAAGGAAAGGAAAGTAGTATCTGCAATAGATCATACGCTACCCACTATTCATCTGTACATCTTGATATTCCTCCTTTTGTTTTTTTATCGATAATATACATTTAATCAAAGTAAACACATTCAAATACTTGCTCTAGGTTTTTTTTAATGAATAAATTCCCATTTTCCCTGTCAAATTCAATTATTGTGGTCTTTGATATTGTCAGTTTTCAGCTGCATATCCCCCTTAGCATCATACTTAGCATCTTTTTGAAAGAATATAGAAATATCTAAATTTCATTTGTATTTTAAGACAACTGTAAGCTGCCATCTGCATGTTAAAATGCACACACATACATGTGCATGATTAACACATCTGTGATGTTTCCACAAGCATATTTTATTGTTTGTATCCATGGATACCGTATTTTAAAATAACTAAGGGACATTAAACATCGTTATCTTACTCTCTGAACCATTTGCTGAGCTTTCCACTTATTCTAATGTATGCTATATTCACCATTCTTATTATATTCAGCAAGCCACTGCTACTCATATTCATATTGAACATTTCATTACTCAAGACTACATATTCATTTCAGTATACATTTTGCCTAAATCAAAAGGTACCCATACATTTTACCATATTGAAACATTTTTGAGTGTTTTGCTGAAATCAAAAAGCCATACGGTAGTTCCCAAACTTAAGTTGTTGTCATTTTTTGTATTTGTTTAGATCAGAACTCTGCCGAGCATCCTCCCAGGCCTATTGAACACAATGCCCTTGTATTACAGATGGTTTTTTTTAAATCATCAGGTACACATAGATCCATATGTGGTATAAATCTAACAAATAAGGAAATATTGGTCACCTTTATCTACTATAACATTGGTCAACCAAGATTATCAAATAACAATTTTAGTAACATAGTAGACCAGATTACAGCCCCAGTAGTATTGGTTTATATAATCCTGGTTATAGGACACAATAGTGGTCAGTTTCAGCACATTTTGGCTAATATGTCACAAATACACTGAGCTTGTCAATCAAAAAGGTCAGCAGTTTGGCAGGTCGAATCCCTAGTGCCACGTAAATGGAGTGAGCTCCTGTTACTTGTTCCAGCTTCTGCCAACCTAGCAATTTGAAGGCATGTAAAAATGCAAGTAGAGAAATAGGAATCACCTTTGGTGGGCAAAGAACAGCATTCCATGCACCTTCAGCATTTAGTCATGCCAGCCACATGACCAAGGAGACATCTTCAGACAGCACTGGCTCTTCAGCTTTGAAATGGAGATGAGCACTGTCCCCTAGAGTTGGGAACAACTAGCACATATGTGCAAGGGGAATCTTTACCTTTACCTTATCACAAATGTAACCAAAGTCCAGTTTGACACAAGCATCCTCACTCTATTCTATGCAAGCTAGGATTTTTCCTCTAGAGACTACCTTACAAGCCAACACAACATTGCCTATATATATATAAGAATCTAGGAGTACACAAAGTCTGCTAACATTCAGAAAATGTAATTAAGCTGCTTAGAATTGTTTGAGCAGTTGCTGTGGTACAGATATTAGTTTCATATTAATGAAAGTATGGTCGTATTAATTGCCAGTATGATTTTGTGAAGACTTAAGATCGGGGTGGGTCCCTGCCAGTTCTAACCTCTTCTATAGAAGAGATTCCACAAATCTACAGTGCCGTTTAGAAATGGTTCCAGTTCCCTCCCCCCGTCTGTCCTCACATCATCAAGATGAAGAGCGAGAGGAGGAATACTGGGAGTTGAAGTCCATAAGTCTTAAAGCTGTCAAGTTTGAACATCCCTGAGGTTTTTTTTCTAAAGGGTTAGGGGTGCGAGGGTCTTGTAACTTGACAGCTTTAAGACTTGCATGCTTCAATGCTAGAGTTCCTGAGCCAACATTTTGATGGCTAAGCAAGAGCCTACCCAGTCACATGACTGCCAAGCCACTCCCACTCATTCACATGGCTGGCAAGTGACTCCCAGCTGGTCACGTGGCTGGCAAACCACTCCCACAAAGCAGGCCACACCCACAGAAGAGGTTCTAAAAAAATTTGAAACCCACCACTGCTTAAGATTGAGGAAATATTTTAAATTATTTTTCAACCCCTTTACACGGTGTTCTACCATCAATCTCAGACAAGAAGACAGTTTCCAGCAGGATGTTAATTCTGTCATGGATTGTTGCAGTTGTGCTGGACTACAGTTTCCATCACAAGCAGCCTAGATGACTATTGATCCTTATTAATGGGCCAGTAGGACGCCGATATAACAAATAACTTTTTGTAAGCTTAACAAGAAATTGCAATTATTTTAGTCATACAGTAATATTCACCATCTCCTTGAGCTTTCAACGAAGATACCATAATTTATCCTTGGGAAAAACAGTTAAAAATGAAATCAGCATCTGACACTATCAGACCCCATCTAAATCATTATAGTTGTATTCATAGTTCCTGAACTCAAAATTCCATTATTTGAATGTTTGTTTTAAAATGGGAGGGAAGTTACTATAACATCTCAACATACCAATATACTGTCCGGGTAATCTCATCTTCCAAGGGTTTCCAAGTAAAACATAATTAGGATAAACACCACTCAGGCTGAACTTTCTGGTACATGGTAGTATGTCCAGCTGGAAAATTTCCTGCCTTTCAGGAAAAGGAAAAAAATGGCTTTAGGAAAAAAATGGAAAAGAAGTTGCTTTAAATCTTTTTTCTCCACTCCCAAAAAATCAAAAGGCATGCCAATAGATAGCTGTATAATTGTTCATGATAGCAATAGTACTTAGGCTTCTATACTGCTTTACAGTGCTTTTACAGCCCTCTCTAAGTGGTTTATAGCAGGGGTCCCCAACCTTTTTTGCACCAGGGACCGGTTTCATTTTAAAGAAAATTCTGCGGACCGGCTGAGTGGCTCAGCAGTCATGTGACTGGGTGGGCGTGGCCAACTTGGAAAATGCGAAACTCACTTAACAATGATCTTGGTTAGCAACCAAACTTTTGGCCTCAACTGTGGTCATAAGTGATTTCTTTCTTTCTTTCTCTTTTTCTTTCTTTCTTTCTTTCTTTCTTTCTTTCTTTCTTTCTTTCTTTCTCTCTTTCTTTCTCTTTCTTTGTCTCTGTCTCTCTTTCTTTCCCTCTTTCTCTCTCTCTATTTCTTTCTTTCTTTCTCTCTCTTTCCCTTTCTCTCTTTATTTCTTTCTCTTTCTTTCTTTTTCTCTTTCCCTCTTTCTCTCTTTCTTTCTCTCTCTTTCTCTTTCTGTATCTTTTTCTGTCTCTTTCTTTCCTTTCTGTCTCTTTCTCTCTGTCTTTCTCTCTCTCCCACTTTCTTTTTCTTTCTTTCTCTTTTTCTTTCTCTCTCTCTGTCTCTCTCCTTCATCCGCCCATCTCTGTCACTCTGTGTGTGTGTGTGCGTGTGTCTGTCTTGCATTCACTCAATCACTCATTCTGTGTCTCTGTCTATCTTTCTCTCCCTCCCTCCCTCTCTCTGTCTCTCTATATGTGTCTGTCGTCATCGTCATCCCCCCCCCCCCAGCCTCCTCAGCCCGCCTGCCGCGCTTGGTCACTCGTTCGCTCGTTCAGGCTCCGTGGCTGGGTAGGAGCCGGGCTGGAGAGGAGGAGGAGGGAGGAGGGGGCAGCCCATTGGGCAGAGCGCGTGGGAGAACGCAGGAGGATGGTGGGGGCTCTTCCTCCACCCTCGTCGACGGAGGGACTCCTGGGCGCCACCGGAGCAAGCCTCCCTACGGCTGCCAGTTCCCTCCCCCGCCCGCGGAGCCTCCGCAGCCCCTGGAAGAAAACGAGTGGCCGGCATGCCAGCAGGGGAGGGAATCGGTGGCCGGTCCGGCGGCGCCCAGGAGTCCCTCCATCGATGAGGGTGGAGGAAGAGCCACACTCCAATGGCACGAACAGCCCCGCTTGCGTTCTCCCGCACGCTCTGCTCAGGGGGCTGCCCCCTCCTCCCTCCTCCTCCTCTCCAGCCCTGCGGCCCGGCTCCCACCCAGCCACGGACCGGCACCGGTCCGCGGCCCGGGGGTTGGGGACCCCTGGTTTATAGAGTCAGCCTATTGCCCCAGTCAGCAGAAATAGCTTGCAGTACTGCACTCTAACCACTGCGCCACCATGGCTCATGATCCAATGAATCTCAGCTTACAGGGATTCTCTCTCAGTAACTGTTTCTTGAAGTTTTTCCAACATGTTCATGCTTATGTCATCAGCAATAATACCTAGCCAATTTATTTTCTGCTAGTGCTTTTTCAATGATGTTCCATTTTTCCAAATAGTCTTCTTTCCAATGACTCTTTTTCCCACATTAAATATGCAAAATACCTAAGCTTTAGCTTCACTGCTAGTTTTATTACTAAGGCTTTGAGGAAGCAGTCTGGCTTTAGTTTACCTAGTTACTAGTAACTTATTTATTCTTCTTGCATTCTCAACCATTCTTTCCAGCACAATAATCTAAAATCATGCTTTTCTTCATTCAGCCTTTCTGGGGCGTCAGCATTCACAAGCATATGTTATGACTGGGAAAATTTATGTCATCAAAATATCTGAGGTTTTCTTGCTTCAGCCAGTAAATTTAATTCCAATTTCTATTTTTTTCTAGTCCAGTATTTCCCATAATTCGACATGTAACTTAAATCAATAGGGTGATGGTATAATTTATTTCTGATCATCACACAAATACTTAAATAGGCAGATGAGGTGGCTAGTACACCTAGCACAATTTTCTGTGGCCTTAATGGGTTCAAAAAACTAAAAATAGATGTCTTTTGGGAATTCTCATCTTTTCCATTTATTGGATGTTAAAAATGTAATATTTTCTGCCTCTGCCTCTCCCTCTTTTTAAATCCAGCACTTACTTCTGGCAGTTCTTGGTCCATGCATTGCTGAAGATTGCATTATTTTCCTTATATTATTTTCCTTATATTATTTTCCTTATATTATTTTGAAGGTTGGAAAAAGGGTAGTAAACCTGTCAACATAATCTATGTTCTTTCAAGTAAAGGAAATTTTACACAAAGACTACATAAAGAATATTTTGCACTGTTAGTGTTTTTTTACATTTCTTTAAGTGTCCCCATGTGATTTCTTAATTTAACAAAACAGAAATTATCTAGTAGCAAAAAATAAATTATCATGTAGTTAAATCTACCTATCTAAAGAACTTTGATGGAATGTTTAGAATATAACTTTGTCTTTACCAGTTGTGCCCCTTATAAATAAAATTACATGAGAAGAGGTTTTTTTTTTCAAATTTATAAAACTTGAATTGTATTTACAATTTGAATAACTATCTTGATGGTATAGTATAGTACAGGTCAATGTATCACACGCTTTGAGGAAATTGCATGTGGTACAAAAAAAAGAGTTTTGTCTTTTCCATTGTTTAAAGAAGGAAGACTAATAAAATGGTAATATGATCTGTATTGTTCAGAGGTAATACCCTCCAGAACATGCACTAAAAATTGGCCCATTTGGGACTAATTCAAAACAATAATGGTCATAATTCAATTATGCTCAATAAATGCAGGAGAAACCTATTTCAGGGTAGATACTTATGCTGCTAGCCCATAAATTACTGTTTGACTCATTTAAGGAATTATGTACTGTATATCCTCTTGCAGTGCCTAGTCCTAATGAACTAACCATTGAGATTTGTTGTTTAAGAACTTCCTTTTACTTTCTGAATTTTAAAAAAAATAGAAATATCATGTATAACTATATTTCTGTTGATAAAGTATATGCACATATTTCAGAAAATAGCTGCTGGGCTGGGAGAAACAATTATATAATTGCAGTGGATGTTGAGTATTTCATACCATATCCAGCAGTAATTCAACATATGCTGAAAGTTTCCATAATTCCTTCCAAGTAGTGGTAGTGTTGAGTATGTACAGTAGTGTTTTGTATCAAATAAAATAAAATATTTATCATGATCATAGACTCACATAGAATTCAGTATCTGTTATGAAGCCTGTATACAATGTTAATAATTGCAAAATCATTCATGCCTCTTGGGTGAGATGTTTTTATTTGCAATCCACAAAAATGTTTCCTAGAATATTTATGATCCGAGAGAAAATAAATTTGATTTAAGGGAGATGGATAGTTTATTTCTAACCATATGACAGGTTCTATGCAGGAACATGTACAAATTTATAAGTCATAGGACATAACTGGACAGAAATGTAAATAAAAGGAAATATATTAAATCCTATTCCACAATACCACATGTCAAATAAATAAGCAATAAATCACTGGCTTTAAAAAGTGGCTGTTCTCACGAGCTCTTTAAATACCCTAAAATAGTTTTTTTTATAAATATTTATATATACCTTTTTAGTATTCTACATAGACATTCTTATAACAACAGCAAAGATGCAGAAGCAGTGCTGATTTAATGTTCATTGGTGAGATCTCCCAGCC
Source organism: Rhabdophis nuchalis (assembly GCA_039707465.1). NCBI lineage: Eukaryota > Metazoa > Chordata > Lepidosauria > Squamata > Natricidae > Rhabdophis > Rhabdophis nuchalis. The sequence goes on along the minus strand of CM077643.1, from coordinate 292,873,634 downwards.
ACATGTTTAAATTTAACAGCTATAAAGTTTGTATAAAACTATTTAGGCTCAAAAATATAGACTCACAAATGTACCGCCGCATATCAAACAAGAGCTCTGACAATATCAACTCCCAATTACCCTCTTGTAGCACCCAAAGTTCCATTTACCTTTTCAACTGGCCATTTCTTTGGAGATGGAAGAGAACTAATGTGAAAAGATCCATGTCATCTACAGCTCATTATTTTTCCATCATCTTTAACCAAAAATGTATCACTGTATCTGTCAGAATCTCCGGTGACTCACCCTTCTCAGCAAAAAGTTCTATTAGGACCTGACATGCTATTGTCGTCAATCTGGTTTAGAATTATTGCCTTGGGCATAGCCCAAAAAAGTCAATACATGCTATTTTCCCTGAGAATTGGATGGATTCAAGGATATCTCCTACCATGACACAGTGTAAAAATAGGGAATTCGTGTGGAAATCATGTAGAACCTTGTAAAATGAGAGGCATGACATAATGTAAGATTTGTACCATTCTGACAGCTTAAGAAAAGAATTTGAATTCATGGGCTACAGCACTTTAAATGACTACACAGTGTATTGACTTAAATCTCTATATAGTTTTGTTAGGTGTATTGTGTGAATAGGACCATCGAAAGGAAATATTGTTTAAATCAGACTTCCAATCACGCATTTGCTCTAAAAAAAAAAAAGCACCTCGCAAAAGTCTTATTTATTACAACAAGGAGTGATCTAGACATAGTGCATCCATTCTAGCCAGAGGTGGTGGTCAGCCAGTTCTGACAGGTTATGGAGAATCAGTAGCGGAAATTTTGAGAGTGGGGAGGGAATTGGGATTTTGCAGTATCCTTCCGCTGCCACCCACAGTATCCACCCACAAAGCCACACCCACAGAACTGTTAGTAGAAAAAAATTGAATCTCAACACTGATTCTAGCTATCCTTGATCTCTGAGAGATGAGAATCCTTATCTCAGAGAGATAAAAAATCACAGCATTCTTCTGGACCAGCTTTAAAGTTTAGGAATGGAAGGCATGGGATTGGATTGTGTCCTTCCTCCAGAGCCTTTTTCAGTTGGTGTTAGCTCTTCAAGATAGACAGTAAACAAACACAAGAAATATTAGAAATCTATCAAAAGAGCTTGTAGCCATAGAATCTTGCCTGATAACATTTTCCCTTCCCTCCCTCTTATATCAAAAAGATATGGTGCAGTCTAAGTTTCTTTGTCACACAGTCTTGTTTTTCCAGTCTAGGTTTTATTAACAGCCACTACATATTTTCTTTAATGTTCTCTCTGTGGTCTTCTACATTGGGCAGGAGAGAGAGAGCTAGCCCAAGGGCCCTTCTTTGAGGGGTCCCTCAAGGCTCTAGTTTCTCTTGTCTCCTTTAATATCTACATGAAATTGCTGGGTGGTGTCATCCATTAGTACAGGTGCTCTGGTGACAAGTTTCAGTTCAACCTAAGCAAGGCAAACTGATTCTATTTTTCATTTTGAATGGAATTATACCCACCCAGACAGAAATGACGTGCAATTTGAGGGTCTTCTTAAGTTGTTACCTCTATCTAGAAGAGTGGCAGCTGTGGCCAGGAAAGCCTTTGTACATTACACATCAAATTATACCCATTCCTGAATCACAAGGCCCTGATCATAGTCGTTTATGCCCTGGGCACATCCCATTAGATGCATTGCAATGAACTCTAAACAAGACTCTGCCTATCTCCAATTTCTCTGCTCACTCATGATATCTGACAGAGTAGAGATGCTTCTGATTCCTTCCATGAAAAATTGTCACTTGGCATGGTCCAGAAATCATGCCCTCTCTGTTGCAGTGCTGCTCCGTGAAACAAAATTAACAATAACATAGTCAAAGCCGGCAGATGAAGAACCTGTGGGATGGCTTCTCCCAATTCTTGTTCGTTCCCTGCTCTGTTCTCAGCTCCATGTGTCTTCTTCACCGAAATACACGAAGGAGGAAATCTGAACTATCAAAAGTTACAAAGCCAATGACAGGGTTAAACTTTGATATGGTCAATTTGTTACATTATATGATAATTATAGGCTATATAGGGAAATGTATCATTACTTTTATGGGGATTGTCTTTTATTTGATGAAAACCTTGTAATCAAATGACTTTAAACAGTTTTAAATAGCCTAAGGTAAGATTTGGATCCAACTAGAATATAAATGTGGAAAGGAGAGAAATTGAGGTTCAGGCACACAGGATGGTAGCAATAAGGCTTTGAGATTTGCAGCATTTCCCCAAGAAGCAAGTTTTCAATGAAAAGCTTCCCAAAAGGATGTTCTCTTTCTTTTGATTTCTGAAAGCTAATCATCACTGAAGATGGTTCTTCTTCTGGAGATTCTTCTTCTTCTCCAACCCAAAACAAAGTGGGGTAATTGAAAGCATAATTGCTAAATAAAGATCACTGTTTAAAAGGTTTGTAAACTGTCTTTCTGAAATGAGAAAACATTATGGTATGCCTGGAGCTGAGACACTGAAATGGGCATCAGCACACATGAAATCCATGGTTAATTTTCCCACCCACCCCCACCCATTTCAAGGGAATGAAATATTGAGAACGGGAAATGAGCTCATCTGAGTGGAAGGGGGAGAGAGACAACTGCATAATTTCACTCTACATTTAATGTACCGTTTATAAGAAACAGATGCTGAACATTTCCAAAGTCTCTATAAAATAGGAGTTTCTTGTTCGGGAATTAAGATTGTGCATGGAGATGAAGGATCTATAGACTTTGGCCAAACCAACACACGTTTCTCATGATCATATTAAATATATTTTCTCTGAGTTGGAATTCTTTTTATTCTTAACTTTAAAAAAAAGAATATTGATGTTCATTTTAGGCAAGCTTGTACAGTTAACATCACAAGCATCTTAGAGCTCTGTGTTCCAATTATGCCTCCTTTTAGGGGGAAAAGTGAAAGAAATTCTTCTGACTTAACATAGAAAAAGTAGGGCCAGCATCTTTTTTTTTTTTTTTTAATGGTCTGATCACATGTTGGACAAAATCAGATGTTAGAGGAATCCTACATTGATCTTCACAGATGATTTATAGGTACTCCTTGACTTACGACTGTCAGCCCTGCAGTCATATTCCTTTTAGAAGGTTTCGTCTGCCACGCTCCCTCTTCTTTTACTATGGTGTTTCATTAGTGGGGAAATAGTAAGGAGTAGAATGCATTTGTTTTCAAAATAAAACATTCCTTTCTAGAAGCCCAAGGTCATTATTTTATTTATTTTATTTTATTTTATCAAATTTATATACCGCCCTTTATCCGTGGTAGGACTCAGGGTGGTGCACAGAAAAATAAAAACCACAACAAATATATACAAGATAAAATGGAATTAAATAATTAGATCTGTGCTAAAATAATTAAAACAATTAAATATTAAATTTAAAATTAAACCAATTAATCTATGCCAGGCCGGCCAGGTGGAACAAATGCGTTTTGACCGTCCGATGGAATAGACGTAGGTCAGTGATGGTGTGAAGATCGGGGGGCAGGTCGTTCCAAAGGGCCGGACCCGCCACAGAGAAGGCCCTACCCCTGGGAGTCACCAGCCAGCATTGACCGGTCATCTTTTGTCCCCGCACCTCTGACCTGACCGGAACCAGCAGGGTGGAGATGCCAGCATGGCAGAGGAAGATTGGACCATGTGATGGATTTATGGATGTGGGGACAAGATCATGAACTTTCTTTTTTTTTTAATAATTTTTTTGTATTGGTTTTCAAAATACATATAGGGAAAAGGTATAGGGTAAGTATAACATTTTGGTAGCTCCCATGCCGTTGATGGTGGTCCTCCCAAAAAACTTAATAAGTTTACAATTTTAAGAATAAAGGATAGGCATATATGAAGATTACATTGTACAGTCCATACATTCAATGATTTTTTTCTTTGCCATTTTATCTTGTATTGACAATTACAATAAGATTTCCAATAAAATCATTTTCGAGATCTAAGTCTTTTCGCTATTGACTCTTCTTCCCCGTCACCGGGCGGGGCCATCGCTCCCTTTGTTCCCCCATCTTCGTCCACTAGAAGGAAAGAATGTTTTTGAATAAAGGCCTCCGCCTCGCTTAATGTTTTAACCCTTACTCTACCCCCTAATGTTTTCAAAATAAAACATTCCTTTCTAGAAGTCCAAGGTCATCTTTTGTCCCCGCACCTCTGACCTGACTGGAACCAGCAGGGTGGAGATGCCAGCATGGCAGAGGAAGATTGGACCATGTGACGGATTTATGGGTGTGGGAACAAGATACAATACAATACAATACAATACAATAGCAGAGTTGGAAGGGACCTTGTAGGTCTTCTAGTCCAACCCCCTGCATGGGCAGGAACCTTATACCATTTCAGACAAATGGCTGTCTAACATCTTTTTAAAGACTTCCAGGGTTGGGGCATTCACAACTGCTGGAGGCAAGCTGTTCCAGAGGTTAATTGTTCTTACTGTTAGGAAATTTCTCCTTAGTTCTAAGTTGCTTCTCTCCTTGGTTAGTTTCCACCCATTGCTCCTTGTCCTGCCCCCAGGTGCCTCGGAGAATAGTTTGACTCCCTCTTCTTTGTGGCACCCTCTGAGATATCGGAACACTGCTATCATGTCTCCCCTGGTCCTTCTCTTCATCAAACTAGACATACCCAGCTCCTGCAGCCGTTCTTCATATGTCTTAGTTTCCAGTCCTCTAATCATCTTGGTTGCTCTTCTTTGCACTCTTTCCAGAGTCTCCACGTCTTTTCTACATCATGGCGACCAAAACTGTATGCAGTATTCCAAGTGTGGCCTTACCAAGGCACTATACAGTGGCATTAACACTTCACGCGATCTAGATTCTATCCCTCTGTTGATGCAGCCTAGAACATGAACTTTCAACTGGGTGGGAATCTCAGGAAGCTTTTAGATTCAGGATTCCCACAGATGTGCTAACATGTCTGTCTTATTAAATTGGAACTTTAAGGATAGCTCTGCCTTGGACTCTGATTTAATTCTGCATGATATTTGGAACGCTGACAACGACCACAAATGAGCCCAGAATTTCGGTTGCTAAGAGAGACATTTGTTAAGTGAGTTTTATGACTTTTCTTGCCAGAATTGCTAAGTGAATCACTGCGATCGTTAAGTTAGTAACACGGTTGTTGAGCGAATCTGGCTTCCCCATTGACTTTGCCTGTCCAAAGTTCGCAAAAGGGGATCCCATGACCCCAGGACACTACAGCAATGATAAATATGAGCCAGTTGCCAAGCATTCAAATTTTGATCATGTGACAACCGCAGATGCTGGATTAGCCATAAGTGTGAAGAACTGTCATAAGTCACTTTTTTTCAGTACCGTTGTAACTTCAAACGGTCACTGAAGGAATTGTTGTAAGTCGAGGAGCAGCTGTACTGTATATGAGGTACAATAATCAAAGTTAAAAATGGAAGATGTCAGGAATCAAATGAGCATTAATTAGCCGAACTTTCGCCGCCATGATCACCATTCCACCAATTAAGTCTGCTCGAGTGAAAACCAGCTTAATATCAGCTACTATGAAACATAAAACTACTGCAGCTGCTGGAAGCAGTCAGATGAATCTCAGTCTTCATGCTCTGGAGAAAAAGAGTTGAGGGGGAATGACATCCACAATGAAAATCAACATGAGCCTTCCGTTTACTTCCATAAGCCTTTGAATTGTGGTTATTCACAGAGCCAGAGATTATCAGGGCAAGACAGGACATAAATCCACCCCCAGCTAATGTGCTTGTCAGCTTAGGAAAAATGGAATGTAGAAAAACAGAACAAGAAGAAAGTATCTGAGTTCTGAATACGAAAAATCCACAATGACAACAAGGCGATAGGAGTTTATCAAACTTGGAAATTGGTAATGGTTGCTGAGGAAAAAAAGAACTTTCGTTGTTCTTCTTCTTTGAGGAATTTACCTGAATTTGTGGAGAAATGGAACATGGTTTCTTTTCATTTGTAGATATTTCTGAGGATTTGACTATAGGGTGGGGGGGTTAAAGCTCAGGTCTAGAGATTTAGGAAATGATAGATTAGGTTTATGGTAAACTGCCTGGCTTTCCATTATTCTCAGTATGGATAGGCTACATTGTTATAGGAATTCTAATGGACTTTAAAGACTTTGAAGATAATTACAAAGAGCATCCCAATTGCAGCAACTGAAAAAAATAGATATTTGTTTTCATGAATTCACTTACTAAAGTTAATGCAACTCATAAAGCATCTTCTTTTTTCAGTCTTGTAACAAACTTAAATGTTGGTTAAAATAAATGTTTGTAAAAAAATAAGTGAAAAGAAATGTGTACTCCCAATTAAGTACACAAGGTCCAAAGCACACATTCCAAATTATTTTCCAAGTGTGAGTTTCAGTGTTTACCACTGTGATGTAGAACTGATGGTTCATTCATTACTCTACTGAATAACAAATATGGGAAACATAGAGGTTTGCCAACTCTGAAATTGGATTACCATTTGCTATATAATACTGTTGCTCTTCACCTTAATTAAAAGCAATTGACTACAAATATGGCAAATGATCTGAAATAATGATCTGAAACAAAATTTACCAAATTAGAATAGTAGCCAAGTAGCTAATGCTCTGTGTGACAAAATGCAAATATATTTGAATCCTCATGATAAGTACTCTCTGAGCTTGGATATCTGCTCCAAATCCTTATTTGAAAAAAAACTTGCCCTAAACTATTCCAGTGTTTAAGCAGTGTCTCCACTTTAAGTAGATATTAAGTTACTCATAATACAATAGCAGAGTTGGAAGGGACCTTGTAGGTCTTCTAGTCCAACCCCCTGCGTGGGCAGGAGCCTTATACCATTTCAGATAAATGGCTATCCAACATCTTCTTAAAGACTTCCAGTGTTGAGGCATTCACAATTTCTGGAGGTAAGCAGTTCCACTGATTAATTGTTCTAACTGCCAGGAAATTTCTCCTCAGCTCTAAGTTGCTTCTCTCCTTGATTAGTTTCCACCCATTGCTGCTTGTTCTGCCCTCAGGTGCTTTGGAGAATAGCTTGACTCCCTCTTCTTTGTGGCAACCCCTGAAATATTGGAACACTGCTGTCATGTCTCCCCTAGTCCTTCTTTTCGTTAAACTAGACATACCCAGTTCCTCCAAACATTCCTCATATGTTTATAGTTTTTTTCAAATGCAAACTCTCTAGTTCAGGGTCAAACTCTATTTTGAGGGCCGCTTCAAGGTTGTGTTTCACTTCGGGGTCAGGGCGCCTGGCCAGGATGGATGTGTCTAGGCTGCCTGTGGTGGCCCAAGTGCTCTGCTAGTGAAAACAGGCTCCCGAGCTCTATTTTCGACTGCATGGGCCTCCTGCAATACTCAGCCAGCAAAAATGGAGCTTGGGAGGACCGCAGCACTTTTTTCGCTGGCAGAGTAACAGTGGTTGGTCTTTCACTGTTTCCAGGGCCTTCCCGTGGACCAGATCTAAACACCCGTGGGCCAGATCTGCCCCGTGGGTCTTGAGTTTGACACCCCTTCTCTAGTTCTAGGAAACTGCTGAGGATCAATGCAGCAGCTATTAGTCAATTTAGGCTTTTGGAGACATGCCACCACCTATGCCCATGATGGCGAACCTATGGCACACGTGCCACAGGTGGCACACAGAGCCATATCTGCTGGCACCCAAGCCATCAACTCCAGCATAGATGTGCATGCCAGCCTGTTGATTTTTGGCTTTCCAGAGGGCTGGGGGAGACCGTTTTTGCCCTGCCCAGGCTTCAGGAAAGCCTCTGGAGCCTGGGGAGGGCAAAAACACCTACTGGAAGTTCATTTCTGGAGGCTTTCCTGGAGCCTGAGGAAGGTGAAAATGGCCTCCCCCAGCCCCCTGGAGGAAATACCAAGCTCAACTTGGAGGCGAGCAGTGTGGCATGCAGTGTGGGGGAGTGTGTGGGAGGTTGTGCACACATATACACGTGGGGGGGGGGCGCATTGCATTATGAGTGCTGGCACACACATGCGCTATTACGCACGCGCCCTCACATTTTTGGCACTCAACAACAAAAAGGTTCACCATCACTGACCTATGATGTCCCTGAACACTGCCTACCAGGTCCATTCGACTTGGACCAGTGGAAGAGTCTGTTTTTTCTCCAATAGGTCTTTCCCCTCAGATCTCTGAGGCACCATAACATGGGGGCCTAGATTAACTTAACATCACTGACTAATGGTGAAGGTGAGGGTGAAGCTCTTTTGGAATCCAGAAAACCCCTCTCTCTACTCTGTACCTGATAGTCTTTTAGGGATGCTTTTATAAACAGCTTCCAAAATAGTACAAAACCATATCCAAATGGAGACCAGCTGTTGATTACCCACAAAAATACAATGCAACCCTCAGCTGGTTTCCTTTATACATGCCTACAAAACACAATGCAACACCCAGCTAGCATCTGTCAGTTGTAAGAGATGGTGGAAGAAAGAATTGGCTCTTTAAGAACATGTCTAAGATCCCCTCCTAGCCTGTATTATTCTCCTAGCCTGAAGATCAGCAGGTGGTGATATATGCAAAGCCTAGAGAAAATTTTGACAGACAGCTGTATCTACCCATTTAGTGTCAGTACTCACCTCCTCTCCAGCCCTAGCCTGAATTAAGAAAAGTTCTCCTGATGTTTGGTGGAAGAGAAGGAAAACAAAGTCAGGAGAATCCAACAACCTTTATATTTAATATCCTCTGCGCATCATACATAAGGACATTTCCTAGCATTTGCCTTGGCTAGATAAAGGCAGAAACTCTTACGCTCAAGGATTTTGGATCACACTTTACCTCAGCCATCATCATCAAACCACACAAGCAGGGGTGGGATCCTACCGGTTTAACAACTGGTTTGCTGACCAGGACAAGCATGTTTGAGCATTGGTGACCTCTGGTGTTTGCTTCGCTCGTGCATGCTCCTGAGGCACTCTTCCCATGTGTCTACAGTTTAGAGAATACTAACCTTCCAGATTGCGCTTGGGAAGGAAATCAGCTGAGGTGCAGCAATCCACTCTGCTGCACAACTCAGCTGAGAAGATCACGGTAAGTAAAGTGCAGGGCGAGGGTGGGCCCACTTGTTCATGGGAGCAAAACGGGTCGCTCCCACCTCATCTTTGGAGCTACTGGTTCAATCGCTCCCACCTCATCTTTGGAGCTACTGCTAGAATCCCACCAGTGGTGGGATTCCAATTTTTTTACTACTGGTTCTGTGGGCGTGGCTTGGTGAGCATGGCATGGCTTGGTAGGCGTGGCTTGGTGGGCGTGGCAGGGCAAGGATACTGTAAAGTTTCTGCTCCCTCCCCACTCCAGGGGAAGGATACTGTAAAAACTCCATTCCCACCCTACTCTAGGGGAAGGTTACTGCAAAATCACCATTTTCTCCCAATCAACTGGGACTCGGGAGGCAGAGAATAGATGGGAGTGGGGCTACTCACAGGTGGTATTTACCAGTTCTCCGGACTACTTAAAATTTCCACTACTGGTTCTCCATAACTGGTCAGAACCTGCTGAATATCCTCTGAAGCCCACCCCTGCACACGAGCACAACTTTGCAAAATATCAGGAACCAAAATGTCAAAACCTCATCTCCCTCGTCCTTAAAATGACTTACAGAAGTAAAGTTATTTTGAGAGGAAATCAATCACACATATAAACTACTGCCCTACAATAGAATTTGCAAAAGGAGAAATACAGTTTATGTATCTTAATCAGTTTTTCCCCTCATCATTATAATCAAAGAAAACATGAAAACAAACCTTCTTCGTTAATGAAAGCCCCAAATATACTGAAAAGTGTAGGGGGTGGGGATGCTACTGAGACCGGCAAAATTAAAACTCTGGTTCATGAACCAGAAAGGGAGAAATTTCTTTTCAGCTCTAAAGTAGCAAACAGCTCTGGTTTTTCCATTGTGTAAGTATCTACACTTCTGGTTGTAGTCCCAAAGGTGTATCCCCCCCCCCCACTCCATTTCAAGCTGCGCTGAGAGACATTTACGCACTTCATTAGGCAGCAAGATGTACTGCGGGAACAGGTTTACAGCTGAACTGTGGTGGTGTTATAGTCAGCATTTCTCACAGATGGAATGCAAGCAGCTGCCCAACCATGCTTGCTGCTAATAAATAGCAAAATCAGCCCGTCTTCTGCTGCTCCGTTTCCTGCTAGTGTTTAAGAATTATAGGCATGATATTGGAGATGCTGGCTGCATTTTCTGCCTGCAAGAGATGAATGGTCATATTTGCTGTTTATTTGCTGTAGCTACTCCAGCTAGGCGGAATGAACAGTAGAATTGCCTAAAAGTTATGTTGGAAAATAATTTTCTTGCATTTTTAAAACTCTGTAACCTTAAATATACATATTAGAATTCAAAATATTTTCATTCCTTCTCCTAGGTTTCAGTTTCCCCCCATTTGTTCTGGCTCTGAACAGGAAAGATTTATGACATCAATGGAAATTTGTAGCTGCTTATAAAATTCCGGGTTCTTTACATTATTTTATTTGATTGTTTTTAATTGTATTTATTAAATTTTCTTTTTTTTTAAATTTTATGCACATAAATATAATTTATGTAATTTTATATTTATACAAAATAAATCAGTTGATCCTATGCTTAGTTTAAATCAAAATTAAAATTTCAAATGATTATGTAATGTAGTAAATAAAATTAAACATACATAAATTAATTGTAATGTCAAATAGTGACATTAACTTTAATTTTGCTACTTGAAATTAAATTTCATTTTTGTATTTTTAATTTTATTTACTACATTACACTATCATTTGAAACAATATGTTTTTATTTTGATTTAAATTAAGCATAGGATTGACTTGTAGCATCAACAATGGAGAAGTTAATTACTTTTTATTGGACCAGGTTCCTGAATGAAAATGGAGACCTATGTGGAGGGCAGTTATATTTTCCTTGACTGTTCTTGTTTCTTATCATTATGTGGGAATGCTTTTCCATCCCCCACCCCTCTTATTCAGTGAGACTCAATCCAGCTCTTCCCTCTCCTAATTCCCATTTCAAAATGGTGGATTTAATATAGCATTAGTTATCTCAAATGCGATACATGGATATTGTGTGCTGCTTGAATAGACAAGTGATACACAAAACTAATACAATAAAAATATTTTAACTCAAGTACCAATCAGTAAAGAGTAATAAGCCTCAAACCTGCAGATGTTCCCATTTATATACAGGTAATTATTAATCAGAATAGAGCTGGCATGCACCATTTCAGACAAGTGACTGTCCAGTCTCTTCTTAAAAGCCTCCAGTGATGAAGTATCTACAACTTCTAAAGGCAAGTTGTTCTACTGGTTAATTGTCCTCACCAGGGGTGGGTTCCTACCAGTTCTAACATCTTCTATCGAAGAGGTTCCACAAATCTACATTGCCGTTTAGAACCAATTCCAGCTCCCTCCCCCCACCCATCTGCAAATCATCAAGATGAAGAGCGAGAGGAGGAATTCTGGGAGTTGAAGTCCACAAGTCTTAAAGCTTTCAAGTTTGAACACTCCTGGGGGGGGGGGGTTTCTAAAGGGTTGGGGTGCAAGGATCTTGTAACTTGACAGCTTTAAGACTTGTGTGCTTCAAATGCCAGAGTTTCTGAGCCAACATTTTGGTTGCTAAGCAAGAGCGTTGTTAAGTGAGTTTCATCACATTTTACAAGTTAGCCATGCCCACCCAGTCACATGACTGTCAAACCACTCCCACTCGGTCACAAGACTGGCAAGCCACTCCCACCCGGTCACATGGCTGGCAAGCCACTCCCACAAAGCAGGCCACATTACAGAAAAGATTATTAAAAAATTTGAAACCCACCACTGGTCCTCACTGTTAGGAAGTTTCTCTTTAATTTCAAGTTGCTTCTCTCCTTCTTTACATCCATTTTTTCTTGTCTTGCCTTCTGGGGCTTCAAAAATAAGTTGACACCCTTTTCTTTGTGGCAGCCCTTCAAGTACTAGAATACTGCTACCATGTCAACGTAGTCCTTCTTTTCTCTAGACTGGCCATATCCAATTCCTGCAACCATTCTTCATATGTTTTTGTCGGGCGTTGGCCTTGCTTATTTTCTCAACAGATGGCCCTCTTTGTGAATCACTTTGTTGTAGAATCTCCAACTCTTTGTGATTCTATTTACATTTGAAGTCTTAGCAGAAACATTTATAAGCTCCTGGCTTTCCTTCATTGGCTCCAGGAGACAGTGGACTATTTTGCATGGTCACATCCCGAGTCCATAATATGAAGAAAAAATGAAGGGAAACATGAAAACCCAAAATAATGAGCTAGAGGCTTGCATGATGTAATGAGCAAACAGCATGAAATAATATGATGAACAAAAGCAGACATATATCAATTCACAATATGCTATTAATTACCCTTTCTGGCCAAAACCCCATCACAGCCGGCTTGTTTTTAGAAAGGCTCCATTGATTTCAACACCTGCATGAGGATTAGCGTATCAGCAAATCTAGTCAATTCTCAGCTGTCAAAATAAAGCAAGACAGGAATAAATTATTACAGAACAATCGTCATTGGGTTTTTTTAAATCCCAATTTTGTGAAGCTTTCTTGCCCTTTACAGGAGAGAAATCATGCTTGGTGTTACCGCATCGCCACCAATCAAAATGTAGCAACAAGCATATCTTTGAGCCAAGTAGATAGTTAGCTGCACATGAGGTTCTGAATATCCTGCAGGGGTCCCCAACCTTTGCAACTTTAAGTCTGAAGGACTTCAGCTCCCAGACTTCTCCAGCCAGCTTTGCTGGCTGGAGAAGTCTGGGAGCTGAAGTCCTTCAGACTTAAAGTTGCAAAGGTTGGGGACCCCTGTGTTAGAGGAAGAATGAAAAGAATGAAAATACCTGCATGGAAAGAGTAAGGTCCAGAGCAAGATTATTCCAGCATCATTCCAATTCTTTAAATTTAGATTGCTATGTCAATAACAACAACAAATCATAATTATTATTATTATTACTATTTTTGGAAGACAGGCAGTAATAATGATTCAGCTTCTGATTCCAGAATTTGAAGGGTTTCAAGGACTTTTTTAAAAAAAAAATAGGCAAGCAGTACATCAAAACAAAATTACAAATAAAAAAACATGTAGCAGGATCTGGGTCAGTCATCAGGTCAGTCACCAGGAGCAGACGTTTTGTCTTCCGAGCTTTCGGACTTGTGCTGTAGCCCTTCTTCAGGGAACTTCTCTCTAGCTAGAGAGAAGTTCCCTGAAGATGGGCTCCAGCACAAGTCCAAAACCACAGACAACAAAACCTCTGGTCCCGGTGACTCAGAGGCGTAGCGTGGGGGGTGCAGGGGGGCCGGCCACACCGGGCGCAACATCTGGGGGGGCGCGCTCCAGAGACCCGACTCGGAAGCTCTCCTCCGCGGGTCTCTGGAGTTGGCGGCGGCGGCGCCTGGGCGCTCCTGGGCCGGCGAGAGTCGGGGAGCGAACAGCGGCCAGTAGGGGCCAAACCCTCCCGGGCCATCCCCCGGCTGAGGCCAGCGCCGGCTCCTCGCACCCGCCAGCGCCACCCGAGGGGGCCAGGCGAGACTTAAAGGTGCAGGTCTTTCGAAGCAACGGCCGTGCGGAGACCCTGGAAGACTCCTCCGTTCCGAGCCAGCCAGAGGAGCGGCGACCTGCGCCCCGCGGCGGCCCGGGAAGACCCTCTTGCCCCGGCTTTCGGGCCGTCGCCCTCCATAGAAAGGAGCGTCGGGTGTCCCAGGCCCGCACCACGCAAAGGGCGCCCGCTTCTCCCCAAGGCGAGGCAATGAGTGTCGGACCCGGATGGCCGAGCCCTTTGGGCAGCGGCTGCCCACCGGATCCTCACGGGAGGTGCGTGGGCTCGACACCACAAGAAGAGTTGCCTCCCCCGAGTGCTAAAATCCACGGGTTAGGGGACGCAAATTACTTGCCTTGCCCCGGGTGCTGACAACCCACGCTACGCCACTGCGGTGACTGACCCAGATTGGATCCTGCTACATTATCCTGGGATACATATTTCTCCTTCATTCATGAACAAACATGTGCATTAAAAAAATTATCTAGAACATTTAAAAGAAAGTTTTCCATCTTTTGGAGAGGTTTTCAAATATCTTCTCATTCTTTGAATGAGATCCATGTGTTTAAAAAAGAGATGATTAAGAAATGGGAGACCCCAAGAAGACTCAAGAGGTTAGAACTCCCCCTTTCTGGTTGGAGAATTCTGGATGTTGAAGTCCACAAGTTTTAAGGTTGCCATGGCTGGACATTCCTGCCCTAAAGCAAATTCTGCATTTGGATTTGTGATAATACTGATGCCTTAATATTGGCAAAAGAGTATCCAAAGACCATTACAAGTTTTCCAAATAATAAAAATGAATTGTTTTAACTGAAAAAACAACAAAACAGTACAGAGCATAGAATAACTTTATTGTCACTTCGAATGTACACTAATCAGCATACCTTAAAATGAAATTTCATTGCATACAGCTCTCAAAGGGTCACACCTCCAATATAAACTACATGAACATGACTAAATAAACAAACAAATAAATGAGTGAGTAAATAAATAAATAAATAAATAAATAAATAAATAAATAAATAAATAAATAAATAAATAAATAAATAAATATGTATATATCCAGAGGAACATGGTGGCTCAGTGGCTAAGAAGCTGGGTTTCTTGATCAGAAGGTCAACAGTTCAGCAGTCAAAATCCCTTAGCGTGACTTCCTGTTCCTGTTCCTGGCGGCGACGGACGAGCCTTGGGGTTCGTCCGCCGTTTTGTTCTTTTTTCTGCCCCAAACGGGGCGGGGTGCCCCTTTTTTGGGGGGACCCTCCGTAGGACCGGCTTGCCTGGACCTGTTCAGCCTGGCGGCGGCCGGGGGAAGGTCCTTGTCTTCGGTCTAGGTGGAAGAAGACATGCTGCGGGGGGCTTGGTTCCCTTCGCCAACGGAGGACAGCAACAAATAATTCATTTGGAGAGAACGGGAGTGTTCAGGCCGGATGGCTTTGCCGGGGCTTTGAGCGAGGTGGAGAGTAAGTGACTTTAACCTTTTTGCTGGCGGCTTTGATTGAGAGAAACGTGGAGGGGGGTGTTTGTTAAACCCCCCCTCGGATTTATAACAGCGGCGCGCAGAAATGGCTCCTCGAAAGCGAGGGAGCGGATATTTCGCATCTGGACTTTTGCGGAACAAGTGAAAGTTTTGCGGCTTGTTTCTATACAATGTATCTAAGTCCGGCTTTACTAAAACAATTTTCTTTGCTACTTTCTCCGGCTGGCTGCCAGACTGGGCGGTGGAAGATGGCTGCCCTTTGTTCCTAAACGACTATTCTTTATGGAAAAATTACCAACATCTCTTTGTGACCCGGACTGCCTCTCTCTACTAATGGAGGATTTTTTGGATTAATTGATTCCTTCCCTGGAGTGCCTTCTTTGTCTTAATAATTGATAGTGGAAAGTGTCTCTCTCTCTGGATATTATAACTTTTTACAACTTTTCTGAACTTTTTCCCCTGGACTTGTTCCAGCGGCCGCACCCAAAAAAACGCCATCTTAGTGGCACTGACTTTAACAGCTCACCATGGCTTCAAAAAAACAACCAGAAAATCCAGGATTGGAAGAAAGAATGACAGCTATGGAAACAGTGTTACACTCCTTGGTGTTGGAAATTAAAGAACTGAGAAAAGATCATTGCAGCTCTAAGCTTGAACTTTTGGAGAGACAGAAAAAATTGATGCAGAATACACAGAAGACCGAGGAGTTGGAAGTGGGGCTGGCTGGGGCAAAGGGGGAACTTAAAAATATTAATACTGAAATTGGAGACTTGTCTGGTCATATGTCTAGGATGGATTTTGAGAGGATGTCATATTTTTTAAGATTTCAGAATATTTCTGAGGAATCTGGTGAATGCCTACCTGAAAAAATTTGTAAAAACCAATAAAACTTTTGCAATAGAAAAAAAAAATCCCTTAGCGTCACATATTGGAGTGAGCTCCCATTACTTGTCCCAGTTTCTGTCAACCTAGCAGTTCAAAAGCATGTAAAAATGCAAGTAGAAAAATAGGAACCACCTTGGTAGGAAGGTAACAGCGTTCCGTGCACCTTCGGTGTTTAGTCATGCCAAACACATGACCATGGAGATATCTTCAGACAGCACTGGCTCTTCAGTTTTGAAATGGAGATGAGCACTGTCCCCTAGAGTCAAGAACAACTAGCACATATGTGCGAGAGGAACCTTTACCTTTACTTTTATGCATATGCCCACATATATTATATGACACAAAGAAACAACACAGTATTTCTGGTTTGCTACCTATAAACCTCAGTCACTTTTATATTGTGTGGTTTGCCTGATGCTGTATTTTTTACTGACCTTCTTGATAATGTCTTTATGCTAATCAACCTAAAAACAGCAGGATGATACTGTTGTTATGAAACACAAGCAGCAGAAGTGATAGTTACAGTACCTGCAATTAGAGGAGCTAATTTCTTATTACCTACTAATGATAACGGAAGGAGCTCCTCTGAGATGGCTTGTTGTTTATCCTTTTTAGGAGTAGAAAGGATTTGTGCTTGGCACCAAACTAAAGGGCAAGACAAAGCTCTCTTGGCTGGCTGGCTGGCTGGCTGGCTGGCTTGATAGCAAAGGGGTAATGATTGACAGAAACCATTCTGTGCTCATGCCGGAAATGGAAAGAAAGCTCTAATTGACTGTCATTCTCTCTGGGGGCTGCAGATTCACAAAATTACCATAGTTATTCCAATGTCATCTTGGTGACCTTCAATAGAACAGTCATACAAGCCTTGCTTCATTGAAATATTGCAAGCAGATGACATGGGCTAGGACTCCATGTGACCTTGATTGACTGCTTCTACCTTTGCTATACGGACATAGTGGCTCAATGGTTAAGACCCTGAGCTTGCCGATCACAAAGGACGGCAGTTCAGTGGCTCGAATCCCTAGTGCCGCATAACAGAGTGAGCTCACATTACTTGTCCCAACCTAACAGTTCGAAAGCACATAAAAAATGCAAGTAGAAAAATAGGAACCACATTTGGTAGGAAGGTAACAACATTCTGTATGCCTTTGGCATTTAGTCATGCTGGCCACGTGGCTGCAGAGACATCTTCGGACAGCGCTGGCTCTTCGGCTTTGAAACGAAGATGTGCACCACCCCCTAGTCAGAAACGACTAGAACAGGGGTCCCCAACCTTTGCAACTTTAAGTCTGAAGTCCTTCAGACTTAAAGTTGCAAAGGTTGGGGACGCCTGGACTAGAACATATGTACAATGGGAATTTTTACCTTTACCTTTTCTATTTTTGCTCTCCTTTGCTGCAACAGGTAATTTATACAACAGATGTTTTGTAGAAAACAAAAGTGACATACTCTAGGTGTCTCTGCAGTTTTACTCTAAAAGGCAAAGTCTCCTTTTAATGAGCTTGATGCTTAGTGGCTACAGGGACACATCCAAGCACTGTAGCAACAATATAGCCATTGCTTTTTTCTTGGGTTGTTTTTTTCCAACATCTTCGTCCTGTCAACATTCCTAATTTTCTGGTGGTCCTTCATCCAAGCATTAGCCAGGTTGAATCTCATGCTGGTATTTTCTGTGATTGTGCAATCAATGTGCCTCTGTCATTCAGTACTTGGATGGAGATTTCTTAATACTGTCAACAAAATTCAGCTGTAGCATTTTTTAATGGTACTGGAGCAATAGTACATGAGAGTGCTACAGATGAAAAACATCTGGATGTTCCATAAAATCCCTTACAAACAAGACAGGACATTTGTGTTCACCAAAGCCTAAAATGAAGTATCTTCAATTTCTCCTAGTTCAGTAATCATGTTATTTTTAGTGAATTAAAAACTGCATTGTGTTCACTATTATCGTATCCCTGACTGAAAGTCACAATTGTCAGTTATCTTTTCTAAATAGAAATACTTCACTGCTTCCACAAGCCTTAACCAAGGGTATCTGTTTCTTATCATTGATTCTCTTTTCAGTTGTTGCAGATGGGGATGGGGATGTCCCTGTTTCGTTCACAGGAAACCAGCTTAAAGGAAATCAGCAATCAATGAAGAAAATAGAATGGGGGCGTATCAACTCAGAGCAGGCCAAGATAAGCAAATTGTTTACAAACTCAAAGGATAAGAGATGTCAAGGCTAAAAGACTGCCATGTGGGAAAGTCCACCCTTTAAAAGTTCCAAGGGAAACTTGGAAACTCTTTAAGATGAAGCAGTATATTTGCTTTTGCTTGAGTGGTTGTTGTTTGACGACTGCATACATTCCAGTTTAAGGACCTCCTTGTTTGTGGAATATTCATAACATTCTGATTGCTCATCTATCCCACCAGTCTGAATGTCATCCACAACAAAGGCAACCCAAATGGTGTGAGTAATTGAAGCCAGCGTGAGGACAGAAGAAGGGACTAAAGTGAGAGGATATTATTTACTAACAACATCTGCTGAACATATTGTAGCCTTGGTTTACTTTAGGACAACCCTAAATGCTTGAAATGGGGAAGGGGCTGAAATGACCCTGTCCCCCATTTCAACCAATGACCAGTTCTTTTTAGAACAGTGATGGTGACCTGCATGCCGGAAACGGCATGCAAGATGAATACACGGCCTCGCTGGCCATCACGCACATGGTAGTGTCAAAACCTGGAAGAGCAGTGTTCCATCACACATTTGTGTGCTGGCACCCAAATTTCCAGTTTCTGGTGCAGGCCCAACAAACAGCTGCCCATGTGTGTGTACCAGGGGTGGGTCCCTGCCAGTTCTAACATCTTCTATAGAAGAGGTTCCACAAATCTACCGTTTTGTACTGTTTTGTGCCGTTTAGAACCGGTTCCAACTCCCTCCCCCTGCCCGTCCGCACATCATCAAGTTGAAGAGCGAGAGGAGGAATTCTGGGAGTTGAAGTCCACAAGTCTTAAAGCTGTCAAGTTTGAACACCCCTGGGGTCTTTTTTTCTAAAGGGTTAGGGGTGCAAGGGTTTTGTAACTTGACAGCTTTAAGACTTGCGTGCTTCAAATGCCAGAGTTTTCTGAGCCAACATTTTGGTTGCTAAGCAAGAGCGTTAAGTGAGTTTCACCACATTTTACAAGTTAGCCATGCCCACCCAGTCACATGACTGTCAAGCCACTCCCACCCGGTCACATGGTCGGCAAGCCACTCCCACCCAGTCACATGACCGGCAAGCCACTCCCACAAAGCAGGCTACACCTACAGAAGAGGTTCTAAAAAATTTGAAACCCACCACTGGTGTGTACACAGGAATGCAGAAGAAGAGCCAGCGAGGATAGTTTTGCCACCACTGTTGCCAAAGTCTAAGGAAATATGAAGTCCTATACAAGCAGTCCTTGAGTTATGAACATAATTGAGTGCAAAATGTATGTTACTAAGTAAAAGATTTGTTAAGTGAGTTTTGCCCCATTTTATCACTTTTCTTGCCACAGTTGTTAAGTGAGTCACTGCAGTTATTTGCAACACAGTCGTTAAGTGAATTTGGCTTCCCCATTAACTTTGCTTGTCAGAAGGTCAAAAAAGGGATCACATGACCCCAGCACACTGCAACCATCATAAATATGCCAACCATCTGAATTTTAATCACAATGGGGATGCTGCAATGGTCGTAAGTGTGAAAAATTGTCATAAATCACTTTTTTCAGTGCCATTGTAACTTTGAACAGTCATTAAATGAACTTTTGTAAGTTGAAGACTATCTGCAGCTGAATCTCAGATGGGTTCAAAAACTCTTTTCTAGAAGCACTGAATATCAAGAAGGCAGTTGATGGAACAGGAACGATCACTACCTTGCAGAGAACGAAAGCACTCATTGCAGGCAACGAAATGTTCTGATTATTCTTCAGTTGCTGAAAAACCAGTCAGAGGAGGAAAATTTTTGAGGAATATTGGAGCAAAACCAACTGAAGCAAAACAGGCACTGATACATTTCTCCCATACCCTGCAATTCCATGGGAGAGATAGACTTCTTAATGTGTCATCTTCTGTGGAAAGTGATTTACAAGCAGATTTTGATAAGATATATGCAAGCTGTTTTTGCCAACACTTGTAACAGTTTACCAGGTCTATGGAAAATAGTATGGCAGAACTTGATTCACTGCCTCAATATAGTTTGCTGTTTGTTTTATATTGATCTCTGTGTAGTCTGATTTTTGGACTCCATATGGACCTTGTATATGTCTAATGGGATAACCTAGGTGTTCACCTGGTGCTGACTTTGTGCTCTGATTCAATTTGTTGAATCTAAACATCCAGCTATATCCAGGAAAGTGAATATAAAGCTATGTTATAGCAATCAGCTTCTCATCTCTGATAACTAACTGAAATCCCATGTTCAGAGCACAAAATAGTTGGCGTGTTGCAATAATCAAGATGGGAGGTGACTAGGGCATGAGTGACCGTGAGAAGGGATTTCTTGGAGGTTCTAATTATTTAATTGGGCAGAGAAAGCATGGCAGATGCTGCTCCAAAAACAGTTTTCAACTAAATTCCTAAGCCTTCATCAAGCATGCCTTGATGATCTTTTCTCTTCCCTAGCTACAGCCAGTCCATCGACTGATTTTACATTCTTTCATTCTCAGGATGTAGCTTGACTGCAAATGCTTTAAGACATGTTTGTAGATGCAGAGCTGTTCCAGCAAAGATCCATCAAAAATAATCTTGGGAGCAATTTCCTAAGCTGCTCTTATTTCTGTTTGTAAATCTTCTTCCAATATTTTTGAGACACTTTTCTTTTTTCTAAATATAGCACTCCCTTACTGTTACATTTGTCCTCCTGAAATAGATCTTGCTTCCTGAAAGCAATATTCAGTGAAGGGTTTAGTGTGCATGTGTTTTATAGCTGCAATAGAAACTTACTTGCCTTTGAGCCGATCATCATTTTTCTGAGATATTTGCCACAATCAAGAAAGCCCAAGAGGGAGGAAATGCAATTACAGAGCATACCGCTTCCTAAAGCAGGCCTTTTCTTCAAATTGCAACAGAGTAAAAAAGAATTCTGGGAATCTTGGTGTGTTTGTTATTATTTCTTTCATGGGGAAGGAAAGACTGCAGTGCTATTGTAAGATAACTAATAGAAGCAATCGGGGGAAATGGGAATCTTTCTGCATTTGTACAGATCAGGGGTCCCCAAACTTGGCAACTTTAAGACTTGTAGACTTCAACTCCCAGAATTCTTCAGCCAGCCAAGATTGAAGACCTCTGGTACAGATATTTCTTTACCTTCTCCAAAGTAGAAATATTATTGCAATTGTTTGAAACAAATTACTTATATCTGAATTATTAACATGCATTCAAAATATATTTTATTTAAAAAATGGTTGTTTTAGAATACAAAGAGTAACCATATCTCACTGTCATGCATAAGCTTGAACATCCATTTGTCATTTTCCCCAAAGATGATGTTCATCCATCATGTTTGAAGAGGACCTTGACATCTAACAGGTTGTGGGCTGTCCATGATGTGTCCGCAGGTGGTTGGTAAGATCTATATGGGCATGAAATGTTCTGCCACATGTCGGGCTGACATGTGTGGGCACCACTGTTACTGCATTTGCAGTTCTGGCTTTGTGGAGTGCTCGCTTCTCTTGTGCTGTGGTTGTTCTTCTGTCCTCAAATGTGTGGTAGCCTTTGTGGATCAGCATGCACCATGTCAATTGATCTTGTACCAGGGTTTCCAAGGAGGTGGTGTCAATATCCAGGGACTTGAAGGAGGCTTTCAACATGTCTTTGCATCACTTCTTTTGTCTCCCGTGTGATCGCTTTCCTTGAGACAGCTCACCATAGAGGAGATGTTTGGAGATGCGATGGTCTGACATCCTTGCAACATGGCCTGCCCAGGGCTTTCATAAGCAGAGTGTAGACTGATGGCAGGCCTGCTCTGGAGAGGACTTCTGTGTCCTGCCACCGGATCCTCAGAAGTTTGCGGAAGCAGGTCGGGTGGAAGTGGTTCAGTTGTCTAGCATGCCCTTTGTATACAGTCCAAGTCCCACTGGCATACATCAGGGTAGTTAGCACGACAGCTCAGTAGACTTTGAGCTTTGTAGGAAGGCTTATTCCACAGCAGTCCCACACTTTGGTAGCAGAGTTTGCCTTGGTGATTCTGAAGTTGACGTCAATGTCAATTGTCACTGCATGGGAGAAGGTGCTGCCATTTTCCCCCAAGATAAACCACAGATAAGTAGCAGAAACATAGAAGAGGTTATGTCTCCAGAATATTACCAACAAAAACAGATGTGGGTTATTTGTATATGAACTGTTTACAGATGTGCATGAGAAATATTAAAGTAGAGGTGTTGATTACTATCCCAGAATAGGTGGTGAAATCTAATCTAATGATGGGCCTCTGTTCTAACCTTCCCGACCCATATGCCATGTTGTAATAACAAGTTAGGAAAAGTTCTAAGTAGTCAACAATCTAGTAATAAAGAAGCCAATTCTACCAGCTAATTAGAAACCTATAAAAGTTACCCCAATGAAGAAGAAAAAGATCCTTAACCAATAGGAACCAAACAATATTCCTAATTCCCATAAATAGCAACCCATGAATAAATTATAAATGACTTGAGGTGAACCTGATATTGAATATTGTTTTGAAATCTTCTGATGAGGTCAATCCTCAGACTTTTACATGACATCCATTATTGCAAGACTGTTTTCTTGCAAGACTAGAGAGTGTAAAGTTGCCTTTTCATTCTTCCACAATTCTTCCACCTTCACAATAGTGGATCCTGGAGAGTTTGTTTCCATTAAACTGTAACAGAAAACCTACTATGGGATCATTTAAAAGGGATGCATCAAATTATCCCAGTTCTACTTATTTTATGAGTAGAACAAATATGAGCACTATTTATAATTTTAGTTACAGCACTCATTCAAGGTTGGAGCCACACATGCATTATAACCCACTCAGATATGTTAAGAAAATTCAGATGTGTTTTAATAGCATCGGCAGGTGGAACAAAAGCTGTTTACATTTTTAAACTCCAGAACTGGGAGAAACACCATATAAGTTTTAAATGCATTTCTTGTACATAAATAACCTTTAAAGTCAACAGGACAATGCAAATAATAGAGAGGAAATTATAGAAACAGTGGCAAAGGGAACACCTTGAAGGACTTTAATGGTTGGGAAATTGAGCTATTAGCAGCAATTAAGGGCAGTGCTCCAACTAGACGCAATAGTTCATGGTCCTTATTGAGTTACAGACCTTTAACAAGCCTTGAAAAGTGTAAATAAGAAGAAATTCAAGCAATTTTTTCTCCTAGTCAGGTAAAGTCAATCTTAATTGAGTGCCATCTGAAAGACTAAAGTAACCATGGGAAAGGAAAGAGGAAAATTCAAAGATAGAGGAGCAAGGCAGAAGAAAATAATAATAATAATAATTTATTACATTTATAAACCGCCCCCTCTCCCCGAAGGGAGAGGTAAGTCTGTTCTTCTCTAAAATCCAAATATATATAGCACAAAGGTTGCCACAAAGAAGAGGGAGGCAAACTATTCACCAAGGCACCTGAGGGTAGAACAAGAAGCAATGGGTGGAAACTAATCAAGGACAGAAGCAACTTAGAACTGAGGAAAAATTTCCTGACAGTTAGGACAATTAGTCAGTGGAACAGCTTGCCTCCAGAAGTTGTGAATGCCCCAACACTGCAAGTCTTTAAGAACATGTTGGATAGCCATTTGTCTGAAATGGTAGTTTCCTGCCTAGGCAAGGGGTTGGACTAGAAGGCCTCCAAGGTCCCTTCCAATTCTGCTATTGTATTAAATAGCAAAGCAATGGAAAAAAGGTAAAACAAGGGAAAGTGAAGCTTTCCTTCTTAAAGCTACAATAACAAGAATAAAATCTAACTGCTTTAAATGTAATTTAAATTCTGCTAAATGTAACTGCTGTAAAAAGCAGAAATATAAATTTTCTATAGCAATTGCCTCATTCATAGAATAGAAGGTGTTTCAAATATTTCTCCAGGTGTTTTTTTTTTCTTCAAAGATCATTTTTCCCTGGTTTTGACATTTTTATGTTTCCATTGCTGCTGAGCACAATCAAATGGGTAACCCTATCCATTTTAATCATGGGATGCCAGTAGACAAAGCCAAGGAATTTTCTAACATAAACAAGAAGATATAAAAGAATTCTAGATAGCGTCTTCCCATAAGATGATATTTTAACATTGACTAGTCAATGAACCAAAGGCCAAGAGAAAAGGGCAGAATATTTCCCCTAAAAGGGAGGCAGAAACTCACCCTCCCACCTTTGTCAAGCCTGAGCCAGTCTATTCTACATAACAAAGATCTGCCTCCTTCAGGTAGAGCCATAGTAAGAATTGCCCCAAGGCCTCTACCTATCTCACCACATGGCACCTGAGAAGATTACATCATCCAGCAAGGTTTAGCCAAGCCTGGGACAGCCTACAGAGTTGCCCCTGCTTGGCCCCAAGGCAGTCTGACAACCAATCAGAATACAAGCTCAAATTCAAAAGCCCAAGAGAGGGCATAAAACCCAGGCATTCTCAGCATCTCTTCCCTTTTTTCCCCAGACAATGTGGTCCCATCCATCATCCATAAACCTTCTTTCCAACAACTTCCATGAATCTAGTGTCTTTTTCCCCACTTGGAACTGAACCCAGATGGACATTTCTTCCAACAGAACTTTCCTAGATGCATCTGATTAATAGGACCAGGAGACCTGCTCTAATGTTCTTCAGGAAATGGCCAAAGAAATTGGACTGGTTTTTTTTCTGACTGTATCTTCTCCAACGTGTAATTTCAAATATTGTAGCAAGTTTTCTTTTTCTATAGATATCATTGTTCTTCAACACCTGAGTTAAAGATCAAAGCAAAGATACTTTATCAGAGGCTCGATTCACAAGGCTACTTGCTTGACTACAAGGAGAAAACGTGGGGGGTGGCAGTCACCAAGGCAAGGGAGTCCTAGGTAAATACTGCCGTTTTTAATGGAAATTTTGCCAGTCTGCTAAAAGCCTTGGAAACTATAGGATGCTTTAAAATGATGTCATAATTTAAGGGGTTTAGTCTAGAAATAGAGAGGCGATTCCTAGTCAATTACTTGGGAGAATTTTATACACTACCAGCCTTGTTTCAGCCACTTCACAAAGCGTCTCTTGAAAAGGAAAACAAGTTGGTCTTTGTAAATAAAAGTTCATGCAATCGCATAATGAAGCCATTTTCTAAATCGGTACTGAATGAATTTTTTTTTCAGTGAACAGATTTGATGAGAAGAAATGGGAGGAATGGAGAATCTAATAAAGAGTGCTAAGATGCCCATTTTCTAGCCAAGATCCTGCCTCTAGGACTTCTTGGGTACCTGATTTCATCTTGAAGTTTCAAGTGACAAAAAGAAAATCATATCTCCGTATCATTCTTCTGGCTGTGGGTCTACCAGCCTACCCAATTCTCCATGCCTGCGATACTTTCAAAGATATCCTGTAAGTTAGGCATCATCAGCAAGGTCTTATTAAGTCTCGAGCAGGGGATGTAAGAGGAAGCGTGGGGAGGTCTGACTTGAATGCTGCGTGGGTGGCTCTCAAGCTGGAAGGGGAAAGGGGAATGACGATCCTGAAAAAGTTGGCGGAAGGCAGAGTTTTGAATCCAGACTCAGCCTGTATCCTGACTGAGGGGAGATAAGGTGGCAGTGCAGCTCGGGCTGCTTTCCTGGAATACAATCTGCATTTTGACACTCTCTGCTAAGCACTGCCCATCTGTATGTTATTCAGCCAGAGCCTCCAGGGAGAAAGAGGAACTCCAGACTCCGACAGCCAGTGAGAAAGAAAGCAAAAGGCACTCTTCTGAGAAGGAATTGTTGCAAATTGACTTAGAAGTCCCACATCTGGAAGCTGATACTTAAAATAACCGAGGCGCCACTCAACCAAGTGGGCCGGGAGGCAATTAAAGCAGAAGCAAAAAAGCAAGAAGCTGAAAGATCCCTGCTGAATGTGAGGGGAGGAGATGGCTTTGATCTTGGCCTGGACCCTGCTTTTTCCTATATTCTCCTTCCTGGGATGTTTCTCCTTATGCTCAGCTTCGGCGGAGGACAACGCTTTTCATTTTGACACTGAAGAGAGCTCAGCCCATGGTAGCCAAGACAATAGCCTTCTCAGAGGGCAGCAGCAAGCTGTAGCTTTTGCAAGCTGGTCGCATTTTGCTGAGGTACAGTCACTCTCCTGCCTGTTGACCTTTCTCCTCCTTTGTATGCTTTCTCTCATATTTGTATAAGACTTCAAATGGATAATACAAATGCCCTCCTCTTGAAAGCAGAAGTGTGGGGCTAGGAAGTCTGTAAAGGCTTTTTAAATGCTGCTAGAAAAGATTCCCTTTCAAATTCCAAAGTGCATCTCCTGGTGCAGAACTACAAATTCAAGTTAGCTTGCTTGGCTTTTCAAGAAAAAAAACAATAACTTGGCCTACCAAAGAGTTTCAAATAAACTAACTTATAATAGTACCACCTTCCCTTTGAAAGAAATGCTTTTACTTGTGTTGAGATGTTAAGGCCTCTGGAATTTGAGGAAGATTTGAGGAAAGAGTAATTGGTTTGTCAGGAAAAAGGAAAAATAGGTTAAATAACAACATCTGGTGATTTCACTGTCTTTGACATGAAGGATTTGTCTAGTTGCATGAATATACAGTTCATGCCATTCATTTCAGTGCGAAAACACAGCCTCATGATCCTACACTAATTTGTGAGAATGGACATTTAATACTGTTTAATTGGGAAATATGTTTTCTTGTCAGAAAAGATCTGTTTTCCTTGTTCTAACTTGGGCATTTGATGATTGCCCTAATCATCTTGCTTTCCCCAGACAAAATCTTTATTACAGTTGGTATCACCATGTGATTACCAATTCCCTTAGAAACAAGGGTTCCAGTTTTGTACATAGAATACTCCTCAATGCCCCAATTTTATACTATGGTATAAAAGAAAGGACTTTGCACATGAAAAGGATGTGAGTACAGGACCGCATGCTCCTTAAATACAAATTAGGAACACCAATGAAAATAAGGCTTTGTATTAAGGTTCTATGATTGTATCACATGGGTCTATTCTCCCAGTTTGGAAGTATAAGGTCAGAAGTAGTTATATGTCCTACTGAGTAGAATTCAAAACCGTAGAATGGTACAGAACCTTAACCTATAGACTTTTTGTTACATCTAGAGGAATGTGTGCAACCTCATCAATACTTCACTTGCTTGTTTGGAAGTTATTGCCACAGAGTTCAGGACTTGTGTCATAACAATTGTGTTCTAAGTAAAAGATTGTAACTTTAAAAAATAAATTCCTGAAGACCATCTGTCACTGAATATTCTTCTCCCTATAAGACAATAAAGACAGCAGTGTACTTTAATGACACAAAAGTATTTACCCAAGATGTACAATATATGAGATAATGGTAATGCAGTAGGTTTTATTTCTATCTTGAATACTTGTCATTGATTGGTTTTGGTTTAAGTATAATTCTCAGCTGAGATGGGAGGGGGAAGCACAACTTGACTTGGGTGGGAGAAACTATATCCTGTAAAAGTGATATTGTGTAGGAGGAAAATTAAGACAGAAAGGTCATGGGAAAGAAAAGATTTTTGGACAATAACCTAGAAAGTGTGCAGAGCTTAGCCCAGAATGAGTTCCCAGGATTGAAGCATTGCTTCGTTAAGTAGTACTACTAAATTTAACCAATAAATGTGTAGCAGATTTTAAATTGAACATCCTGATTTACAGCTCAACTTTTAGTGAACCAGTATTTAGCAAATAGAGAATTTATAAAAAATAGATTATTGTTGTTGTGGTGGTCGTTGTCGTTGTAGTATTCTTCCACAGTTTGAATGAATAAGAAATTCTTGTGAAATCCTCAATTCTCATGTTCAGAAAAAAAAAATCAGACAAGTAGTTGAACAGGAACTCCTACTTTTAAGACTGTATTAAATATAAGCATTGCTATAAGTATCACTCCCACCCCATCCCCAATGCTGGATGCAAATTTCTTACATTTGTTAGCATACATTCAATAGCCATTGAAAGTGGGATACCTTATTCTTTATTGAGTAAAGTATCTATTTTGGATTAATGATGTTTGCAATACATAATAGCTCAAAGTTATGCCTTATCATAAAAACAATAAATTTATTTATTCATTTTCATCCTAGCAAGCATTAATAAAAGAATACTCGTAAGAGAATATATGGGACAGTGACTCAACCAAAAATCAAAGGCCAAAACTTATGCTTAACTTCTTTCTCCCAGGATCACTAGATTTACTGCTTGATGGGCTGGGTGAAGTAGAACTAGAAAGAACATCTTAGCTCACAAACATCCCATAAATGGATGCATAAGATTAATCTGGGTTTCCCAACCCAGCACATTTTTACATTGGGTTAGGCTTCACCACAAATGTTTACTTTTAATGAACTGCAGCCAAGCAAATATTTCTCTGCCAGCACCAGGCACTGCTTTAGTTGGAAATTAAATCTGGGTCAAGTTAATATCCACATCTCTGTTCAGCATAGGCAAGCCCTTAATATTATAAGTAAGGAAGAATAAGGATGCAGTCTAAGCAGAAGGAATTATTGTTTCCATAGGGAATTTTAAGTATACATGTTTCTCCAGGAAATTTAATTTGGTTCTAATTTGTGTTTCTATTTATTATTAACTATATACAATACATGATCCTATTGATGTTTAACATATATAGCAATGTCTTCACAAAGCATACTGTGCACAGAAACATTTCTCCAGTTACTAATTGGATTTTCAGATTATTATTATTTTCTTATTTAGGTGCATTTAACTCAGTCTTGACTCATGGCAATTACATGAAGAGATCTCTGAAGTTTTCTCAGTTACCTTTTTAGAAATATCTTGCCATTGCCTTCTTCCTCAGGCTAAGAGGGAGTGACTGGCCCTGCTGGCTTTGTACCTAAGGGAGAATTAGAACTCACTGCCTTTTGAGTTCCAGCCCAATGCTCTCCATTTGAATTTATAGTACAATTTTTATTCGTGACTTTGGTTAAATGACTTACAAAGCATTATGATGCCCAGCTACTGTATATCCTCAACAATTATTAGCCCCAATGCAAGGCAATTATCAATTCCAGAATGACAGGACATCTTGTGGGCCTCCTGAACCGATAACTCCTGCTCAAAGGGAACGTGGCAACTTTGACCAAGCGAGTATTTGCACAGCTCCGTCTTTACACCAGTACATGAGTTGTATGGCTTCATAGATCAAGAAGCCTTTCAAACAGGCACTTGTGCCCTAGTTATTTTGATGCTTGACTACTTGACTACATGAGGTTGCCCTTGAAAACTAACCTGAAGCTTCAACAGGTCTAGAAAACAGTGCACAGGGCTGATGCCCCCTAATATTTCTGCTGTACAAGCTGCACTGGTTGCTAGTTGTCTTCTGGATGCAATTCAAAGTTCTAGTTATTACCTATAAAGCCCTACATGGCATGAAGCCAGGTTACTTAAGGAAATTACTATTTCCCAAGGTTTCTGCCTGTTGTAGAGACTGTTCTTTAGAATTAAAATCCTCACCCTGATAGCATTTAGTAAAGCCTTGAAGACTTGGTTATTCTTGCAAGCCTTGGATTAAGATGGGTCCTTTGTTGGATGCATCTTTCTTATTTTTCTTTATGTCTGTATATAGGGATCCCATCTAGTTTTGATTTGTGTTGGAGTTTTTATGGTAATATATTATGAGATACTCAGAGTTATATATTTAGCATATTTCTGTAGTTTTTGAAATTATTCCTTAGTTTCATTACCTGATTGGTTCTGGATCATTTCCTCTGGATTATCCCTTGGCCCTGACTTGCTCCCTTTCATCCTGATTGTTCTTCATCCCTAATAATCTGGTAAAACTCTTGGATGAGCTAGCATCAATGGGTAAATAAAGTTTATCCTACATGTTCATGAACTCTATATAATTAGTTTACTAGTAGATTATCCAGTGATGATGATGTTATCCATTCAGCTGTGTCCAACTCTTGGGGATTCTATGGGCCAAGACTCTCCACATCTTCCAATTTTGTATTACTTCTTTGAATGTCTATGGAGACTCTCAGTCATCCAGGCCATGGTTGTCCCAAAGGTGCTTTTCAAAAGCCAACTGGACTTTCTGGTTGGTTGGTTTATTTGTTTTTGTTTTTAAGATGTTTCGCTTCTCAACCAAGAAGCTTCTTCAGTTCTGACTGGATGAAGGGGAATGAAAGAATTTATACACCTTGCAGACAGGTGGTCATTTGCATTCTTTTAGTGGATCATTAAGGTCACCTGGGTTTATCTGTGTCATCAGGGTCACCTGAATAGTGCAAATTGGTATGGAGCCTTCTTGGAACTGGTGACAGGACTGTGCTGTAGATTTGGAGATAGATGATAGCAATAGCACTTAGCACTTAGACTTATATACTGCTTCGCAGTGCTTTTACAGCCCTCCCTAAGCAGTTTACAGAGTCAGCCTATTGCCCCCAACAATCTGGGTCCTTATTTTACCAGTCTCAGAATTATGGATGTCTGAGTCAATCTTGAGCTTGGTGAGATTCGATCTGCCAAACTGCTGGCAGCTGATGATCAGCAGAAGTAGCCTGCAGTACTGTACTCTAACCACTGCGCCACTGTGGCTGTGGGATGTCATATCCCACCCCCTCTGTTGAGACAGGGCTGTTCAATTTTGCCATAGATGGCCTCTTGAACCCGTCTTTCAAACCAGTGATCCTCTCTGTCCAAAATATGGACTTTGTTGTCTTTACAACATGTCAAGCTGGTCACACCGTCCCTGGCCCCCCAAGGTCAAACAAAACCCTGATGCTGCCCTCAATGAAATAGAGTTTGACACCTCTGGTATATATCTATTCATCTATGCTATCTCCATATTCCAATCTTACTATCCCAACACCCAGGAGGGAAAAATAGTTCTTTTTGGCTATCCAGACTTTTTCCATGTGAATCAAATCAGTTTTTAGGCCCAGAAATCAGAGTAAGTCTCCCAATTATGTTCTTGATTTATTTCCTAGTTCAAATCCTCTTCCTCTCCTAAATAGACATTGACCATTAGTCAGGCTCAGTGGTGCCAGGTTTTAGAAAAATTGGTTTTATGAGAATCAATAGTAATAGAACCACATAATCAGTTCACAGAATGTTCCAAGCTGGAATGAAGCATCTGTAAAAAAGCAACCCACTAAAACAACGAAACCTGATAGAGTGAGGAAGCATGCTGAAACATATATACTGGCTGTTATAACATTTAATCCTGCCACACAAATACTCTGCAGAATTTTTCCTACAAATTCCTTGGATGTAGACAACCTACAGTGAAAATGTGATTAGTCTGAAACATGACATGCTAGAAGTAATATATATTTCCCTTTGCTCGCTCTTATTGGTTTTTTGATTGTGCTGAAACAGCAGCCTTGTCCCGTACGACAAAGGCTTGCAAAGAAGTTAAATATTAAGAAACCTGCTATTTAATGTTCATCAGTTTTATATGTTCCCACATAAATTGTGTGTTTTTTCAGTGTGGGAATTGTTGATTAAAGGTAAATAGTGAAGGAAAACAGCTTTCAATGTATTTTATGAAAAGAAAAGCTATAAAACTGAGCAAATCTGAAAGATAATAAAAATCAGTATTCAATTTCAATTTCAATTTATTAGACTTTTATCCCGCACCTCAAGGGGAGCCCCATATAGAGAGCATTGCAGTAGTCTAGATGGGATGTCACCAGTGCTTGAGTGACTGTGCGGAGGGCATCCCGGTCCAGTAAGGGGCGCAACTGGCAAACCAGGCGCACCTGGTAGAATGCCCCCCCGGCCACGGCTGTCACATGGTCATCCATGGTCAGCCGGGAGTCCAGGAGAACGCCTAGATTGTGCGCCCTCTCCACGGGGGCTAACAATTCGCCCCCAATGGCCAGTGTTGGAGTCAACTGGCTGAACCGGGATGCCGGAAACCACAGCCACCCGGTCTTCGACGGGTTGAGTTTGAGTTTGTTACTCCCCATCCCGACCCGTAAGGCCTCCAGACACCAGGGCATCACTTCAACGGCATTGTTGGGGTGGTTTGGGGTAGATATGTACAGCTGAGTATCATCAGCGTACTGATGGTACTCTACCCTAGAACCACGGATGATCTCACCCAGCAGCTTCATGTAGGCGTTGAACAGGAGTGGCGAGAGGACCGACTCCTGAGGTACCCCACACATGAGGGGCCTCGAGGTCGACCTCTGCCCCCCTGCCAACATGAATTGCGACCGACCGGAGTGGTAGGAGGAGAACCACCGTAAAATGGTGCCTCTCACCCCCAACCCCTCCAGTCGGTGCAACAGGATACCATGGTTGATGGTATCGAAAGCCGCTGAGAGATCTAATAGGACTAGGATAGAGGAGCAACCTCTATCCCAAGCCCTCCAGAGATCATCCACCAACATGACCAATGCCATCTCGGTGCTGTGCCCCGGTTGGAGGCCGGACTGGCGTGGGTCCATATAATCAATTTCCTCCAGGTGACGGGGGAACTGCTGTGCCACCACACTCTCTACAACCTTCGCTAAAAAGTGAAGGTTGGAGACCGGACGGTAATTTACTAACAATGCTGGGTCCAGGGAAGGCTTCTTGAGGAGGGGTCTCACCACTGCCTCTTTCAAGGCAGCTGGCATGAACCCCTCACTCAAAGAGGTGTTCACTATTTCCTGGAGCCAGCCTCGTGTGGCCTCCCAGGATGCCAGTACAAGCCAGGAGGGACACGGGTCCAATAAATATGTAGTGGCCTTTAGTCTCCTCGATAACCTGTCCATATCATCGGGAGTGACAAAGTCAAACTCCTCCCATAATACTGTCTCAAGACCTGCTTCGGATGGTCCCTCCAGACTACTTTCTGAGGAGGGCAACTCGTTCCGAATCTGCACAATTTTATCCTGCAGATACTCTCCAAATTCCTCTGCTCTGCCCTGCAAACGGGCTTCCCGCGGCCTCTGATGAAGGAGGGAGCGGGTCACCCCAAACAGGGTGGCAGGGTGGTTATCTGCGGATGCGATAAGAGTAGCACAATAATTACGTATATGGGAAGGGTGAAACGTATGGAAGTGAGTGAATGAGCTGTTCTGATACTACTAATTTGCTATGTATAATTCAACCAAAAGTACCCATGACTTTTTTGTAGGGCCTCTATTTCTCACAAAGTGAAGTCAAAGTGAGAATTCACTGTTTACTTAAAAGAGGCTGGCTTTACTTCTCACACTTCTACACAGCCCACTGTTGATCGGTTCAGAATGGCCATTTTGAAGACACCATTTATAACTCTCTCCCAGGACTCAAGAGTGTCATTGCAAATTCTAGGTTGCAAAACTGATCATAGGCAGCACTTCAGATATGAGCCAAGAAATAGGAACCAAGATTTGCTTCAGGAGCACAGGATTAAATAGGTTAGGGAAAACAAGAACTGAAGAGCAAGGAAAATGAATATCCAAATTTTGGCATTGGCCTGAACTCATGGAATGAGTCAAAATAAACTAGAGAACATAACATTCAAGAAGACCAAGTTGCTCAGTTACAACAGGAAATTCTACTATTTTCCTTCCTCACTAGATGAAATGGATTCTGATTTTGGACTTGAAAGGGAAAGAAAGCTTTTTAATATAGGTGGGTATGATATAAGGAATATTATTAAGGGATCATTACAGAGAAGAATTAACTGGTGGGAGATTTCCTCAGCTGGATGGCATAACTTCTCATTTAATTCACAGGGTTCTTCTGCAAAATAGCAATAAACTGGAGTTATGGGGTATAGGAGATGGCTAAAAGGTACTCAGAAAGTGCTTGTCAGACTTCTAACACTGCTCTATCTCAGCAGTGAACTAGAATACTTTCAATCCTAACACAATTTATGCCCTAGATCAGAGATGTCCAACCTTGGCAACTTTAAGACTTGTGGACTTCAACTTCCAGAATTCCCCAGACAGCCATAAGAGTTCTGGAAGCTGAAGTCTACAGATCTTGACGTTGCCAGGGTTGGACACCCCTGCCTTAGATATTTCCCTATATACCTATTAAGTAATCTGCAGAGCTTTTCACGAAATTCTCTCAGCTTGGTGGTCTGAATTGAAATAACACACAAGCTTTGCTTGCATTTCTGCCTTTGCTTTTTCAGTGGTGTAGAGTTGTTTTTCCTGCTGTCTGAAAAGCTTTTACTTTCACAGTTCTTTAAACAGTGTTTTTTTAGCCTACCAGCTCACTCTCTAGGAGATGTGTTTCTCATTCTCAGGAGATTCCAGTTCAGTGAGTTGTTTGGAAGCAAAAAACAAACAAACACCTAAGACTGTAGTTCATTTCTCCACATATAGGTCTTACTTCTCAACTGGCTCTGACTCTTTCTGTCAGTCCCACCATGATTCCATATAATAATTTCCTTTGTTTCTCTTTGGAGAGATGTATGTACTCCAAAGTAGGGGTGGCAAGCACTACTGCCATTTCGCTCTTATGTATGCCCCATATGCATGCACACTCCATTACTGTACATGTGCGCACTGTGCGCACATGTACAGTACAATAAAAATTGTTCTGCACATGTGCAGAAGCAAAAAATAAGATGGCAGCACCATAGGTGACACCCAGGGAACCAGTTTGGGGGTGTGGCAGGCCTGGGTCACTGCTGGTTCCAGTGACCCATGCCACCAAACCACTACCAGTTCAGCCAAACCGGTCCAAACTGGTAGAAATCCATCATTACTCCAAGGTCCAATACATAAACTCCTCCTTTGTTTGGGAGAACCCTTAGCTAACATTATGGCCAGTTCAGAGAATCTCCAAATCCCACCCCTGGTTGGTCCTGCCCACCACACCACACCCCTGCCACCTCACCATGTCCCTCCCAGGAGTCTCCACATGGCCCATTTTGGATTTGAGGTAAGTGCAGGGCTCATGCGGAGGCTCAGGGAGTGGAGAAAATGGACCTCCCAGAAGGCCTCCAGAGCCTGGGGGAGACAGTTTTCGCCCTCCCAGAGGCTGGAGGAAAGTCTTAGGAACCTGGATAAGGCAAAAACAGGGCCCCTCGCCGTGGTGCAGGAGGCCAACTAGGCCACGCCCACCCAGAAACTGAGCAGAAAACCCCTTGCTGAAGTTTTTGAAGCCCATCCCTGAATTCAGCCATTGTTTAGTATATTACAATTGTAGACCAAAACAAATTAAAAATAAACAAATGCTAAAATACATCAAAATTGAAGCATAATATAACAAACATATAGGAGAACAAATATAAAATTATATTAGCACAAAACTATGCTCACACTTAGTCCTCTGGAAGGACTTATTTATGTTTTATTGTAACTAGTATACAAAGTCTGGCTACACTACCTGAGATCACTAATTCCAGGTCAATTAATATGAGGTTGTGATGGTTATCCTTAGTCCTGCTTAAATATTATATTCTGATTGGGAAAATGTATATAGTCTGAATATCTCTAAAAAAGAGGCAGTTTAGAGAACATTACCAACAGTTTCAATTTCTCACTCACAATATAGGGAGGCGCACGATTCTTTAAGAATGAAGAAATAGAAGGGCACAACCAGTGTTAAGATCCTTTGGTGTTTGGGTTGTATATTTAATAATGAGCAGCTACAGTCCAGGGGTGGGTTTCAAAATTTTTGGAACAGGTTCTGTGGGTGTGGCCTGCTTTGTGGGAGTGGCTTGCTGGCCATGTGACTGGGTGGGAGTGGCTTGCCAGCCATGTGACCGGGTGGGAGTGGCCAACTTGGAAAATGTGAAACTTAACAATGGTCTTGGTTAACAACTAAACTTTTGGGCTCAATTGTGGTCATATGTTCTTTCTTTCTTTCTCTTTCTTTCCTTCTCTCTCTCTTTCCCTCTTTCCCTCTCTCTTTCTTTCTCTCTCTCTTTCCCTCTTTCTCTTTCTCTCTTTCTTTCTCTCTTTCTTTCTTTTTCTCTCTTTCTTTCCCTCTTTTTCTTTCTCTTTCTTTCTGTCTCTCTTTCTCTGCCTTTCTCTCTTTCTTCTCTCTCACTTTTTTTCTTTCTTTCTTTCTCTTTCTTTCTTTCTCTCTCTGTCTCTCTCCCCTTCATCCGCCCATCTATCACTCTGTGTTTGTGTGTGTGTGTGTCTGTCTTGCATTCACGCACTTAATTACTTTCTGCGTCTCTCTCTTTCCCTCCCTCCCTCCCTCTCTGTCTCTGTGTGTGTGTCTGTCACTCTCTGATTCCCCCCTCCCTCCCTGTCTCTCTCTGTGTCTGTGCCTCTCTCTGTCTGTCTGTTGTCGTGCCCACCCGCCCGCCCGTCCCCCGCGGAGCCTCTTCATCCCGGGGCCGCTGTGCTCACTCACCTTAGCCTGCCCTCCCCGCCGCCCGGCCGCCTGCAGCTGAGAAGCGTGTGTGTGTGTGTGGGAACAGGGGAAGTTTTGCCGCGAGTGGCGGGGGGTGGGGTGGGGGTTTGCGCAGCTTAGCGCGCTCTTGTTCCGCTGCCCCTAGCCGGCAGGCTTTAAAGGCCGAGCGCTGTCCACTCCAGCCGGCCTCCTCTCGCGACGCCCCCGACCTCGCCAGGCCCTGGCTCCTCCATGCGGCTCGTTCCCGCCGCTCGCTGCCGTCACAGCCCCGGACCTCGCCGGTAAGCCATGCGCTCGTCCCATGGAGGCCCTGGCTTGCCTGGCGAGGTCGGGGGCGTCG